>CM046442.1:85006589-85019089 GCA_025506515.1 Flaveria trinervia
GGAAGTTGGCCGGAAGTGGCGGCCGGAAAAACGAGTGAAAGGGGCAAAGATTGTTTGAGTTTTGATATTTGACACTAATGGTCCCTACAGTTTCAAGCTTTATTATTTCATGCCCAAACTTCCATTTTAAGTTTCTAAAATGACAAATTAACCCCCTTAACCTTTTTAAACTTTAAGATTAATTAATTTTTATAACTTATCAATTATTAGTCTTTTATAAATCATTGTTATCATCTTTAATTTACTTTGTTATTACCTTCATTTATTTATTGTTGTTGGTATTGTTATTAATTTTATTAATATTGTTATTATTATTAGTATTATTATTTAACTTTTCATGTTAATATTTTTATTATCAAAATCATTATTAAGATTTTTTATTTAATTGTTATGTAATCATTTACGTGATCAACTTTCAAGTTAAAGAATTAAAGCAATAAGCATCAGTAACCCATAGATTCTCATCAAAGGCATAAATAATTTAACAAAGTTAACTTTTTTAAATTAAAGAAATTACGAGATGTTACAGTCTCCCCAACTTAAAAGAATTTCGTCCCGAAATTAAGAGAAATAAAACTATACAAATAAGAACGGGTATCTCTTTTTCATGTGCTCCTCGCGTTCCCAAGTAAATTCAACGCCACGTTTATTTTCCCAACGAACCTTGACGATTGGGGTTGTTGTGGTTTTAGTCTTCTTCATTATGCGGTCCATGATCTCAACAGGTTTCTCGACAAAATTCAATGACTCGTCAATCTGAATGTCTTCCAACGGAACATGCAGACTTTCATCAGCCAAGCACTTTCTCAAATTTGAGACGTGAAATACAGGGTGAACTCCACTAAGGTCGGAAGGTAACTCCAGTTTATAAGCCACTTTCCCAATCCTTTTCAGGATTTTGAAAGGTCCTACAAATCTTGGAGTCAATATGCCCTTCTTTCCAAAGCGGACAACACCTTTCCACAGTGAGACCTTTAGAAGAACTTTATCCCCAGCTTGAAATTCCAATGGCTTACGTCGCTTGTCAGCATAGCTCTTTTGATGACTTCTCGCCCCTTCAAGGTTCTTGCGAATAATAGAAACTTTATCGGTCGTCTCTTGTATAAGTTCAGGACCAGTGATGAAGTTTTCACCAATGTCGGTCCAACAGATCGGTGAACAACATTTACGACCATAAAGTGCTTCAAACGGTGCCATCTTGATACTCGAGTGATAACTATTGTTATACGAAAATTCCGCGAGCGGTAGATGCGTATCCCAATCACCACCAAAGTCAAGGGCACACAGGCGTAGCAAATCCTCTAAGGTTTGGATCGTTCGCTCGGTTTGACCATCAGTTTGAGGATGGTAAGCCGTGCTTAGGTCCAATTGAGTACCCAAGAGTTCTTGCATAGACAACCAAAAATGCAAAGTGAAATGAGCGTCTCGGTCAGATATGATATGCAGAGGTACCCCATGACAACTTACAATCTCATCAACGTATATACGAGCTAACCTTGATGTCTTGTAAGTGTCACGTATGGGTATAAAATGTGCCGATTTGGTCAATCGGTCAACGATCACCCATATGCTATCATGTCCTCGAGAGGTTCGGGGTAGCTTAGGTATGAAGTCCATGGATATGTGTTCCCACTTCCACATAGGGATCTCGGGTTGCTCAAGTAATCCACTTGGACGTTGATGTTTGGCTTTAACCTTCGTACATGTGAGGCACTTAGCTACATAAGTTGCTATATCTTTTTTCATTCCAGGCCACCAATATTGACCGCGCAGGTCCATGTACATTTTATCGGAGCCAGGATGAATAGAATAACGAGTTTGATGAGCTTCGTTCATGATAAAGGTACGGAGATTATTGTGATTTGGAACCCAAATTCGATTTGCGAAGTACATCAATCCATTGGGTTTCGTTTCCAATCGGGTTAAAAGATTAGGCTCCAGCTCATCTTTCATTCTTCCTTCTTGTTGCACCACTTGTTGAGCCTCCAAGATACTAGACTCGATGTCACAATCTATTCTCATGTTTTGTAGCAGTACGGTAGTCTCGTTGACATCTAGTCGGATCTCAGTATCGAACTCACCCAAAGTGTCAAACCATTGACGTCGATCGAGAATTTCTTGGAATGAGATCATCTTGTTGTGAGTCTTTTGACTTAGTGCATCGGCTACAACATGTGCTTTACCAGGATGGTAACAAATGCCACAATCGTAATCACTAATCAACTCCACCCAACGACGTTGTCTCATGTTGAGATCTTTTTGATTTAAAACGTGTTGAAGGCTTTTGTGATCGGTGTAGACTATACATTACGTACCATACAGGTAGTGCCTCCAAATCTTCAAAGCAAAGACAACAACATCAAGCTCGAGATCGTGTGTTGTGTAATTCACCTCGTGAACCTTCAATTGTCTCGATGCATAATCTATGACCTTCCCTCGTTGCATGACAACACAACCAAGGCCTTGTTTAGATGCATCACAATACACGGTGAAATCGTCATTTCCATCGGGTAGGGTCAAGATAGGAGCATTGCACAACTTGTGCTTTAAAGCTTCAATAGCTTCTTCTTGCTCGGAACCCCACTCGAATAGTTTATTCTTTTGTGTCAAAGAAGTGAGTAGTTTCGCGATCCTTGAGAAGTTGGCAATGAATCGCCGATAATAACCAGCAAGACCAAGAAAAGAACAAACTTTGGTAGTAGTCGTAGGAACACACCAATTCTTCACAGCTTCCACCTTTGCAGGATCAACGTGAATTCCTTGGCTATTCACCACGTGTCCTAGAAATTGAACTTCCTCGAGCCAGAAGTCATACTTTGAGAACTTCGCATACAATTGCTCTTTCTTCAACAACTCAAGAATCAATCTCAAATGTAGTTCATGATCGGTGTTGGATTTAGAGTAGATAAGTATGTCATCAATGAAGATGATCTCAAACTTGTCTAGATAAGGCTTGCATACCCGGTTCGTGAGATCCATGAAGACAGCAGGAGCATTGGTTAAACCAAAAGGCATCACCATAAACTCATAGTGCCCATATCGAGTACGAAATGCAGTCTTTGGGATATCATCATCACGGACTCACAATTGATGATATCCAGAATGTAGATCAATCTTCGAGAATATAGCAGCTCCTTGCAGTTGATCAAACAAGTCATCGATGCGAGGAAGAGGATAACGGTTCTTAATGGTAAGCTTGTTAAGCTCACGATAATCAATGCACATACGAAATGATCCATCTTTCTTCTTCACGAAAAGAACAGGTGCACCCCAAGGCGAAGAACTAGGACGGATGAAGCCCTTCTCGGATAGCTCTTGAAGTTGACTAGAGAGTTCTTGCATTTCAGATGGTGCAAGTCGATATGGTGACTTAGCCACATGGTTTGCTCCTGGTATCAAGTCAATTTTAAACTTAACTTCACGCACAAGAGGTAAACCACTAAGGTCATCGGGAAATACCTCAGGAAAGTCTCGTACGATAGGGACATCCTTAAGTTCTTTCCCTTTGACTTTTGTGTTGACCACGTAAGCCAAGAAAGCCATATACTTCTTGCTTAAGCATTTTCAGGCTTGAGTGCAAGACATGAGTTTAAGTCCTTTGGAAGATTTTTCACTGAACACCTTCAAAGTATCTCCGGAAGGTAACGGTATACAGATGCACTTCTCAAAACAAATGATCTCGGCATGGTGTTTGGCTAACCAATCCATACCAATGATGACGTCGAAGTTTCCAAGTTTCATAGGAATAAGATCAATAAGGAAATCGTGTGTGTCAAGACTTAAGATGCAATCACGAATAACAACATCAACGGTGATCGGTTCTCCATAGACAACTTCAATGGTGAGAGGTCTTTCTAATTTCGTATGTGGCTTAGCAAGTATGGGTTCAAACTCTAACAAAACAAAACTCTTATCGGCTCCAGAATCAAATATGACATAGGCATATGTTTTATTAATAAGGAACATACCTATTAAATTTTAAAGGTATTTAACGATACAGTTAACGCATGAAAAGAATTAGGTCACACAAGTCAAAAGTAAGTTAACATACCATTCACCACATCATTGTTTGCTTGTGCTTGATTTGCGTTGATGTTGAAAGCACGTCCTCGGGCTTGTGGAACATTACCCACAAGACGAGGGCATTGTGGGCGAAAATGACCAGGTTCCCCACAGTTGTAGCAAACATGGTTTGTGACCACGGTGGCATTGTTAGGTGCATAGTGGCAAGTCGCCACCAAATGACCATATTTACCGCATAAGGTGCAGATACGGCATGGTTGATTCCCGAATGATGATACCTACAAGTGTTGCACATATGCTGAGGACCAGCATAAGCCCTAGCCCCAGGCACTTGTGCCACATGTGTAGCCGCAGGTACAAGTTGTCTTTGGGGTTGTTTGGGTGCAGCCACGGCATAGTTGCGTGCCGGTGTGAACTTGCGCTTCTTCTTGTTGTTGTTAGATGGTTCGGCTTTGGTCTCCTTAACAGCCTCGGTAGTTGTCTTTTCCACCTTCTTTGCACCCTTCACAGACATGGTGCCCGCTCGTATATTGTTCTCGATGAGTTGAGCGGTGATAGTAATGGCTTCTTCCAAAGTTGTGGCTCGGCTACCCACCACAGCATCTTGAATTTGGGGTGGTACACCTTTATGAACTTCTCGATGTTGCGGGGGATAGTGTCGACCATATGGGGTAGTAGTATACTCAACTCATGTTGCCTAGTTGAGTAGGCCAAATGATCACCATCGTTTTGCTTCAAGTTCCAAAATTCTTCTTCCAACTTTTGCAATTCACTTCTCGGGCAAAACTTCGCGATAGCGATATTCTTGAACTCATCCCAAGAGAATGCCAATATAGCATCAGCTCCACGATTTCTCTTCTCGCTATTCCACCAGGTGAGTGCCCTTTGTTGGAGCATACTAGTAGCATAGCGAACTTTGAGTGCCTCAGGACACTCACAATTGATGAAGGTGTTCTCCATGCTCTCGAACCACTCGAGAAGACTAGTGGCTCCTTCCTTGCCACTAAAACTAGTGGGCTTGCAAGAGCTAAAGTGCTTGAAAGTGCAGGTTGGGTTGTTGCGCCCTTGGTTAGCACTATTCTCTCCTTGACCATTGTTGCTAGAGTTGGTCATTAAGGTGCTATTGAGTTCAGCAACCATGGTTGGGATGACAGCAGCCATTTGCCGAGCAATCATGGCGGCTAGCTTGCGATCGGAACTTCCACGCTTTCCATGATGATGAGACATGTTGGAATATGCAAAATGAGTTAGACACGAGAAAGAGAATAACAAGGATTATAATTCAACAAGGATAGGGCAAGAGTTGTAAGACACATGGAATGGTTCCATTTGGTAACGCATTACCATTTGGAAACGTTGGCACGTCAAGGTAAGTTGACCCATTCGCCTTAGAAATTTGTGTATTGTGAAGTCGGTTTTTGGATCGATAAACATCCGAGCATGTTCTTGACGGAAGGATAAATAATAGCACAAACCAAAAGTCAATCAATAACACCAACTATAATTAAATGGTTTCATCGATAAAACCTAACGATTACAAGCTCGTTACAACATAAGAATCAAGAGTCTTGGAAAGGGGAAGATCTAGCATGATCTCCCCTCTCATCCGGCAGCCCTAGGCTCCGGGCAGACTCCCTCTCAATCCTTTAGAAATCCTTATCTCTCTACACATTGAAACTGGTATATATAGGCCTCGGACCATATTAGATGCGACTGGGCCCATTCGTGTGATGGACCATGCGTATGGTTCAATCGTACGACTGGACCATGCGTATGGTTCAATCGTACGACTGGACCATACTTTTGGTTCAGTCTTACAAATGTCCCAATCGCATCTCTTAGTCGCATATGCTCCTGTGAATGACCCAGTTTCATGTGTTTACAACATATCAGATGTATAACATTAAGCCTAGACTATTCGACAAGCGACAGACACACTATATATGACTATATATGCTCCAACAAATTCCCCCTTGGACGTTGCTTGGGAATAGTAGATAACACCTCTTGCAATCTTCAGTCAATCTTTGCTCTGGTTGCCAATAGAATCAAACAAAAACCGTATTAGCCAACGTTGCTGATCCGTCAGGTTACTACCATATCCCTGAAAATGAATTTAGGCACAATAGCTTTTGTTTACTTTGCAGAACACCATCATAGCAGCAAGATTCCCCATATGACTGATTTTTCCAGATAATGACATGAACAGTTTTCCATTGCTTCAATCTTCACACAGGCTAACTTGATTAACATCAACACCTACAGAAATTCCCCCTCACATTCAGCATATCCTAATATATAGAAATTGTGCTCTACTGGTGTGTTCACACAATGTATTGGGCAAAAGGTTGAAGGTTCCAATCCACAGCTGACAATATCAAACAAATCAGCATGCATGCAGATTCATCATCAGAAACCTGCTCACACCATCACTTTCTGATTGCGTCTTCAATTCTCTATACATGGATTCCCCCTAAGAATGAGAATCCTCTCTGTGTGGATAAATATAACTTGATTGGCCCATAAGTAGTCAGATGCTCTTGAATACCCCACAAAATCAGCACCAACTGCTGACATCTTCTCTTCTCTCTTTCGTGTTCCAATTACATTCACCTATTCTGGAAGTCCGACTAATAATGGGGTATACATCGAACTTATTTGACAAAAGAACCTCAGGGTGAATATGCTTTGCTCATCCTCAAATTTATGCAAGAAGATGTTCCAGACTTTTTTTTGGTCTGGAACAAACGCGGATGAGTCAATGCGGATGGCTTATTCGTGCGATTGAACATACGACTGGTCCAGTCGCACGACTGAACATACGACTGGTCCAATCGCACGAATGGTCCATTCGCATGGCCCAGTCATACGAATAGTCCATTCGCATGGACCAGTCGCATGAACGGGTCTGCACGCAGATTTTCAGATTTGCAGCCGCCAGGGCTGCTCAAAACCCTAATCTGACGAATTTTACATGAACCGAGACAAAATAGACATCATCAAATTTGAAGGGGTGATGGGAACGTGGTTTCGAGTGCAATTTTAACATAGAAACACCACACATAACACGATCTGAGCAAAACACGAAGAACACGAAGTGGGTTTAACGTCAAGATCTGAAATTTGATCCAGAAATCAAGAGCTCGGGTTGCTAGAATGATTGTTAGATCATTCTAGTAGTAACCGGCTCTGATACCAATTGTGAAGTTGGTTTTTGGATCGATAAACACCCGAGCATGTTCTTGACGGAAGGATAAATAATAGCACAAACCAAAAGTCAATCAATTACACGAACTATAATTGAATGGTTTCATTGATAAACCTAACAATTACAAGCTTGTTACAACATAAGAATGAAGACTCTTGGCAAGGGGAAGATCGAGCATGATCTCCCCTCTCATCCGGCAGCCCTAGGCTCCGGGCAGACTCCCTCTCAATCCTTTAGAAATCCTTATCTCTCTACGCATTGAAACTGGTATATATAGGCCTCGCCCATATTAGATACGACTGGGCCCATTCGTGAGATTGGACCATGCCTATTGTTCAATCGTACAACTGGACCATGCGTATGGTTCAATCGTACGGCTGGACCATACTTATGGTTCAGTCTTATGATTGTCCCAATCGCATCTCTCAGTCACATATGCTCCTGCGAATGACCCAGTTTTATGTGTTTACAACATATCAGGTGTATAACATTAAGCCTAGACTATTCGACAAGCGATGGACACACTATATATGACTATATATGCTCCAACATGTATGTTGACCATAGTTTATCACTCATCCCAGAAATCCCCAGGTAAGCATAACTAGTCCCGTAGGATTTATGCGATACGTTTGCCTTAGCCCGAGGGCCTTTTGCCAGGAAATCCAGAATACATGTGTCCATGTATCACACAAATTTCTTAGGTTCATGAAATCAAAACCTTGATGAGATTTACATAGATTAGACATAAGTCTAAAGATCAAAATCTTAAGCATAAGTATACGATTCCACGTGTCATCGAGAATAAGGTTAAGAAGTTTCATTGTCAGGGAGAGTCAAAGTATCAATTATAAGTTTAGGGAGACAAGTAACAAATTTTAAACAATTACAAGGCATACCTATGCTAAGGCATCAAGTTGCACATAAGTATGGTATAGCATTATGTAGCATGTAAATAATATATATATTTCCAAGAATATAATATTATTCTTTGTGGTTCATGCATAAGCTATAGTCTAGGTCACCATTTCTAATAACCTAAATCCCTATAGTTATGGGCTCTGGTACCAATCTGTCACACCCCAACCTTGACGGCGGAAACGTCGAGATGTGAGGGTTAAGATTGTTCACAACCACATAATGTCACACCCCCGCTAAGCGCGGAAACACGGGGATGTAACGAGACGGGAATCGTCATAACACATGGTAAGCGATAGAGATGCAATAATAATAATGATGACAAGCGTGTCATGATAACACCCGACAACAAGGGGACTTGTGTCGTGTTTAGTCAGTATTCACGACAACATAGCCATAAGCATAAACATGATATAAGATAAACATAGATAATAACATTGTATGCAATTCCTACAACCCGGGAACAAGTTACAAAGTGTAATGTTGTTTGAAACAGATACAACAATTGTTTTCAAAATGACAAGTTTAGCCCGAAAATGCATCCTAGGGTCTCCACTAAGGCAGCACACCTAGAACCTCAACTAGCTTATCACCTTAAAAGATATGCTCAAAATGGTCAACAAAATTATTGGTGAGCTCGTAGGTTTAAAAGTAAATAACTAATTGATGCTTATAAAGTTGTTGCAGAATACCATGCATACAGTTATAAGTAAGCAAAATCACATGACAAGAGCTTTACAACCAAACCTAACGACGTACACAAAGAATCTTGTCAGAATATATTCACCCAAGGCCCGTTCCTGGCTTTTGTTAACTAGTATACCAAAACGAGGGAGGGGTGTCAACCCAAGTAGTACTACCAATACCTATCCGTCGGTTCCCACACTGGAATTAAATGGTTGTAAGAAAGAACCACAAAGCAGACTCAAGCATGTATCAGATAAGTACCCACAAAAAAGTAGCACGTTGATTCCAAGTATGTAAATTGTATGTATGTTGTACAACATAGAAAACGGGCGAGCATACTTTTCCCCCATGTTTGTAAATGTTTGTAAAGTAGTATAAGCATAAAAAGGGGCCACGAAACTCACATGTTAGGTGGTAAGTATGAATGATCAAGATTCCCAACAGTTGAATGCAATGAACAGTCAAACACCTATTGACAGTTATGTTAAGCATTAATGACGTGGATAAAGCATATAGAAATGTTTGGTCGGTTCGGGTTGTATCGGTTCGGTCATGGGTAGCACACACACATGCGGACACAAGTATCAGATCTTATGTAGATCCAAGTACTAAGAGTAGTCGTCATTGCTTATGACATCCATTTAAAGATCCCATTGTTATGAAAGATAGCACTTGTTAAGTATTTGTAGTTCCAAATGGGTTGTCGATAATTGTAAAATGTTAGGTTGGTTTCAATTGAAATAGTATGTGCATGTTGATAGCGTTAACTTTAATCTTTGTGGTCAAGCAACAACACTTTTACTGATGTTACCTTATCATCATTAGACGTTCAAGAAGGAAATTCACACTCAACATCATCAGTCACACAACAGGACCAGATGCTCGACTCAACACTCCATTCGTATGAATCAACCTTCAATCGTACGAATCAGCTTCATTGGCACGATTGAACCTTCATGCGTACGACTGGCATTCAGTCGTACCACACAACACCCAATCACACGATTTAACCTCCATACGCACAAATCAACCTTCATTCGTACGAATCAGCTTCATTCGTACGACTGAACCTTCATTCGTACGATTGGCCTTCAGTCGTGCGATACACGCACAGTCTCATGCATTCATTCATCCGCATTGACTCAATTGCACACACACTCATCCACATTGACTCAATCGCACACACACTCAATCGATCGCACAACTCAGTCGCCCGAAGACACAGTCGCATGACTCAGTCGCACGGCTCACCCAGTCGCATGACAGACCCAGTCGCCTGAACTGCAGGTTTGCGACTGCTGAAGTGCAGAGCAGCCTTCGGCTGCCCCAAGCACGGGTTTTACACAACAAGGACTTCCAGAATCACACAACAAACACACACGAACATAAAGCACACGCAGAAAGTCATCACATGCACCCACACGACCTCTTGTATTCGAGTTGACCCGAACACCTGAAACCCTAGAAATGGACAGCAATAAAACGAGCAAGAAATGGATAGCAGTAAAACGAGCAAGAAATGGACAACCAAGGTCGTCTACCTGTAGGGATGGAGTAGACTAGGTTGTAGACGAAGTCTAGACGACGGAAACGAGACCAAATGGAGCGATTTTGGTGCAAAAGTGAAGAAGATATGTGAAGTAGAAGAAGTGAAGGAGAAATGGAGAGGATGAAGAAAATGGCTGGAATGGGGTTTTTATACCCATCCCAGATTTGAAAAATGTCAATTTTAGTCCCTGCACTTAGCCCCCGAGTTCCCAAAGTTTGCTTCGGCTGAAAACGACTTTAAGCGTATTGGTTATATTAATGTTAAAAGTGTGTTTTATGGTAATTGATGGCTTAAAATGGTTTTATTAATGACACTGGATATAATTAAAAATGATATATTTGGCGATAATGGCGATAAAATTTATAAAAGGTTTATGCTTAGCACACGTTCACGGAGGAAGTACAGGCACAAGGGTAATAAAGCAAACATGATTCCTTAAAACAGGAGTTCATGAAGAAGATGAAGAATAATTAAAATAATTATATGGTTAATTATGTCGTTCGACGGACCTTAAGGTGACGGATGTCACACATAACGCTATATTTAAATGTAAATATTAAAATTATAAGTTTCAAAAGGCATAACAAACATAAGTCTCAAACATAAAATAAGTTTCAAACAAAACAAAATACATAAACATTTTATTTATTAAACTAGGTCCAAGTCCTAGTTTTATTGCAAGCTTCAAAAGTCCAGTTTAAACTTGGGGATTTCTTGAAACATGATAAAAATAATTGGTCAATTATAAATAGTTGGTGAGTTTCCAAGGTTTTCATACATAATATGATAAAGTTACAAGTAGCAATTCATGTCATAGGTCATAAGTTTGTAAAGTTATAAAACACATGTCGTTACAAACAAACCTCGACTTGATTACAAGTATAAAAGATTGGCTAAGTGTATTTGGTTCCCATGATGAACAAGCATACGTCATCAGGAGTCGGCAATACATCGACTTTAGCACCAAATAGGCTTGCCAGACCCAAAGATCTAAGACGTCGCCAGGCTAGCAATAGTTAATGATTGTAAACAAACTATGTATCTCATATAATCACTTACAACACACAAATAACCATAACAAAATATAAAGATGAATTGCAAGTGCTTTACAAGTCTCAAACGTTTATAAGTGTGTGATGTATAAGGATCATGTTTCACCCTAAAATAGTGTGAAATAAAGTAAAAGGGGGCAAGGAAAACTCACTTGATCAAATAAGTAAAGGACGACGATTAATAAGAATAATAATAGGTGTTGTCCCAATGTGAATCCTCACAAGGTACCTAATTATGCATATGTTTACAAGATTTAGGTTAATAATAAGATTAACGATTTAACGTGAACTAGGGTAATAGAATTTGGGTTTTTATAAATAAAATTAGTGCACTCTTATAAAAGTACCATTTATGAAATTTTAAAGAAACTAAATCCTTGTAAATAACTTGTGAATTAAATTATAAAATATATTTAAATTCTATAATTATCATGATTAATTCCTATTCAAAGATAACATAGGATCCAATAATATTTAATAATTTAATTATTATATATAAATCAACTTTTATAAAAATTATTTAGTTATAACATTTGTAAATAATTTTTATAATAAAATGTTAAAATGTTGTACAAGAACTAATTTACTAATAAATATTTAGATGATTATGAAAATATTTGAAGTTTGTAAAAAATCATTTTATTTTTATTGAAATTTTTATAATTAAAATAAGGCTGAAAAAGCCTAAAAAATTACATGAGGGTGCCCGGGTTCGAACCCGGGACCTCATGATGAAGGTGCAAAAGTCTTAACCAGTGAACCAGGGTCGTGGCCTTGGTATCACTTGGTTATAAAACATTAAAAACCCATATAAACAGAATCCCCAAATCCCTAGAACCCTAGTTTGAATTGAATCAAATTAAGCATTAAATCTATGTTGTTAATGGTAAAGATTATGGGGCTTTTGTTCCCCATGTAAAATCAAGCATGTACATGTATTTAATTACCTGATTCGAAGATGTATTGGTGATGAACAGATGAAGAATAAGCGAAGAACATGCGTGGTTTATGTTGAATCAATGAACAAGAATTGATGATGATAATCAAATTCGTTGCACAGGTA
>CM046442.1:85024089-85034089 GCA_025506515.1 Flaveria trinervia
GGTGTCACAAATGCCAAAGGCTTGGACACTTTGCAAGAGAGTGTAGATCAACCGGATCTAACTCCACCGCACCCTTGTGACTTTTCCTGGCAATAGTCAACAACACAGAGGGCAGCATCCTGTCACTTCTAGTCATCATCCTCAACAACAATCTCCGGCATATTTTGTTCCTCAGGGTCAAATGCCATATTCTTACCCCTGTTATTACATGCCACAGTCAAATCAAGTTCAAGTTCCTATGGCACCACAACCTCATGCACTACCAGAACCTCAGCCATCCCAATCTCATCAACAAACTCAACCAACAACACAGCTTCTTCACCTAGGAGTTGTTGACTGGAGCAGTTTACCAGATGACATGTCTGGTCATGATCAACTGTTCTCAGGTGCTGGTCAACGGTGGTGACAGTCCTTTTGGGAATCTAGCTCTTATGGCTTTGGAGTCTGCTGATACTTCATTTTCTAATGCCTCTACATCTAAGGTATCCTCTGAGGCAAAAGCCAAATTATGTTCTGAACCATGCATAGCAGCATTTGCTTCCATTAGAGAAGCAAATGTAGCTTTAATTAATAAGAACATTGAGCTAGAACAAATAATTTCCAAAAACAAAGCTGAATTTGAGTCTGTACTTAAAGATAAAAATGATGAGATTTATAAACTGAATTGCCAAATAATTGATGATAAGGCTAGAGAAGAGGTACTTCTAGAGACGTACAAAGATCTCAAAGAAACCCTTGCAGTTACCCAGGTAGAGTGTGATAGATGGGTACAATCATGCAAAGGTTTTGAAATGCTTCTTAGTAAGCAATCTGCTTCCAATGTGAAGTTTGGCATTGGTTACAATCACACTGCTCCACCTACAGATTTTACTCCAAGAGCAGAAGTAGAATCTGATGGTGAGAGTGATAACCAATCCATCACATCATTGATCTACCTTCTGATACAGCACAATCAGAAGTAGCAGTCAGCATCAAGCCCTCTTTGAACCTATCAGCTGATGTTGATGGTTCAAATGCTGACACTCACATGATTAATGAGTTGATCAACTCAAGAGTTAATTCTGAAGGTCCTGAAAGGACTAGAGAGCAGGATTTAACACCTGAAGTTCAAACTTCAACTGCTGTCAGTACTGAAGAGAAGAAAACCGCCAGTAGAAAGAGTTTGAAGCCTACTAAAGAGGCAGTTAAGAAAGCAAACAATGCTTCCAAAGCATTTAAGAACAAGTCTTCAGTTGCTTCACCCTCTTTAGTTGATGATCAACCTAAGATGAAGAAGAAACCATGTGAAGTATGTGGTTTGTTCAATCATCTTACAGATGATTGTTGGTACAAAAGAGGTTCCAAACTCAAACAAAAAGAAGAAATTAAGAGAAAATGGTAAAAATGAAAACTGAGTTTGAGACCACATTTGTATCAGCAACATCAAATCATGTAACCCTTAAGTCCTCAAAGAAATCCAAAAAGGAAGGGGTTAAACAGGTGACAGCTGAGAATGCTCAGAAGAAGAAGGGGCAACATAGGAACTTATCAAACTCCACTGGCAATGTGTCTGATGAGTTGAAAGCTTTATCACAAAATCAGACACAGCTGGTTATGATGGTTCAACATCTGTTGGGTAGAGTTAACCAACTAGATGCTCCTATGTTGAAACCACAGAAAAGGAGGTCCAAGCCAAAGGACCCTCTTCTACACCATCTTCTTCCTCTCAGGCTGTTATTTCAGATAAACCTGTTAGTTTACCATCTATTGATGAGACCAGGCCCAAAACCAAAAAGGTTTGGGTCTCTAAAACTAACTGATTGTTTATTTTTGCAGGGTTCTTCAACATGCCAAAGTTGCATCTGGTATGTAGACACGGGGGATCTATGCACATGACTGGGAACAGCTCTCTTCTTCATGACTACTCTCAAGGAAAGAAGGGATTTGTTTCTTTTGGCAATGATGCTAGGGGTTACATCATTGGTAAGGGCTTTGTCTCCAATGGAGAAATCAAATTTGATGATGTTAATCATGTGAAAATCTCAAGTACAATCTCTTGAGTGTCAGTCAAATGTGTGATAAAGGCCATTTGCTCTTTTCACCAGTCAAAACTGTAGGATTCTGTCATCCAAAGTTTTGCACTTGATTGACAAGGTGTTGGATGATCACACTCTCCTGAGAGCCAACAGGACAGGAAGAGTGTATGCCTTAGATCTTTCTAAGAAAATAGATCTCAAAGGCAATCCGGCCTATTTTCCAAAGCCTCTTCTCAAGAATCTAAACTGTGGCACAGAAGGCTTGGTCATGTTAATCTCAAAACATGAATCAGCTTACCCACAATAGTTTAGTCAGAGGCTTACCAATAAAGGAGTTCCACTGTGATGAAACCTGCACTGCTTGTTTAAAAGGAAAACAGCACAAAGTCTCATTCCCTCCTATTGAAGTGCCTAAGTCCACTGCCTGCTTACAATTACTGCATATGGATCTATTTGGTCCTGTGAGAGTAATGAGCATGGCAAAGAAGAAATACTGTCTGGTAATTGTGGATGATTACTCCAGATTTGTATGGACTTTCTTTCTACATTCAAAGGATGAGACTGCTCAGAAGATTATTCACTTTGTGCTGTATATTGAGAAGCAGTATTCCCTTCCAGTCAAGTGTATTAGGAGTGATAATGGAACTGAGTTCAGAAATCATACACTTGATGACTTCTATCTTTCAAAGGGATCAAAAGGCAGTTTAGCATTCCAAGGACTCCAGAACAAAATGGAGTAGTGGAGAGAAAGAACAGGACCCTCATTGAAGCTGCAAGGTCCATGCTGGCTGACTCAGGTTTGCCACTAACCTTTTGGGCTGAAGCTTTAACACAGCTTGCTATGTGCAAAATAGAGTGTTAGTAAATCAGAGGTTGATGAAGACTCCATATGAAGTTCTCCATCATTTGGCTCCTCTGATTTCATTTTTCAAAGCATTTGGGTGTCCCTGTTTTATTCTCAACACAAAGGATCAACTCCATAATTTGATCCTAAGGTGGATGCAGGGTATTTTGTTGGTTATTCATCTACTTGCAAGGCATACAGAGTCTTCAACTGCAGAACAAAGATGGTTGAAGAAACTCTACATGTTAAGTTCAATGAATCTCCAAAGGACAAGATTCCACAAAGCCCTGTGGAGTTATTTGATTTGGACATACTGCAATATGTTCCTTATCAAACTCCTGCTGTTGCTCCTGTCAACAGTTCACCACCTGGTGGTACTGCTGATGATGATGATGATTGCAGTACTCACCTCTTCAGGTTTAGTGATCAGCTGCCTGATTCAGCTAGACCTGATGTTCCTGTAGCTCCAGTAGCACCATCCACAGCAAATGCTGATGAGATCTCTTCGAATTCAACTTCCTTTGAATTACCATCCACTGATTGGTTTCAAGGAAATGATTCACCATCACCATCTGTTTACTGCTGAGCCTGCTACAAACACTTGCACAGATCTCATTGTGTATCAAGATCTGAAGAATCACCCTATGTCTCAAATCATTGGTGATATCACTGCTGGAGTATCAACAAGAAGTCAATTGTCGAATTTCTGCTTCTATGCTCTCTTCATCAGTCAGCAAGAGCCAAAGAATTATCACATTGCTTTAAAGGACAATGGATGGGTTGATGCCATGCAGCTTGAGCTTCTTCAGTTCAAGAAACAGCAAGTGTGGGAACTGGTTCCTCTACCTCCAGGTAAGTGTGCAATAGGCACTAAATGGGTGTTTAGGAACAAAACTGATGAAATGGGCTTATTGTTAAGAACAAGGCCAGACTGGTTGTTCAGGGGGTTTGCACAAGAAGAAGGTATTGACTATGATGAAACCTTTGCCCCTGTAGCCAGACTGGAAGCAATTCGATTGTTTTTTAGCTTATGCTGCTTATCAAAACCTTAAAGTTTTTCAAATGGATGTCAAAAGTGCATTTTTGTATGGAAAAATTAAAGAAGAGGTTATGTATGTCAACCTCCAGGCTTTGAGGACAATAAACATCCTAATTGGGTGTATAAGCTTGATAAGGTCTTTATGGGTTAAAACAAGCTCCTAGAGCCTGGTATGAGACATTATCAAACTTTCTTCTGGAAAATAATTTCACTAGAGGCTCCATAGATAAGACTTTATTCATTAAGAAGCTGGGCAGCATAATCTACTTGTTCAAATTTATGTAGATGATATCATTTTTGCATCCTCTGATCCAAAGTTGTGTGATGCCTTTACAAAGTTGATGCAACAGAAGTTTGAAATGAGTGCCATGGGAGAATTACAGTTCTTTCTGGGGTTGCAAATCAAACAAAAGGCTGATGGAATTTTCATTCATCAGTCCAAATACACAAAAGATCTTTTGCAAAAGTTTGATTTACAAAACTGTAAGCCTTGTTCTACCCCATGTGCAGCACCACACAACTGGATACAGATCAGAAAGTAAAGTGTTGATGAAACACTTTACAGATGTATGATTGGGTCCTTGATGTATTTAACAGCTTCTAGACCAGATATTATGTTGCTACATGTGTTTGTGCTAGATTTCAGGCTGCACCTAAAGAGTCTCATCTGATTGCAGTCAAGAGGATCTTTAGATATCTGCAAGGCACTCCATCTCTAGGTTTATGGTATTCTACTGGACATTCTGGTAAATTAGTTGCTTTTTCTGATAGTGACTATGCAGGGTGTAAGTTGACCAGGAAATCAACTTCTGGTGGATGTCAATTCCTAGGCAACTGCTTGATTTCTTGGTAGAGCAAGAAACAGACCTCAGTTGCTACATCAACTGCTGAAGCAGAGTACATTGCTGCTGCAAGTTACACCTCTCAGGTACTCTGGCTTCAGAACCAACTTCTGGATTATGGAATTACAGAGACTAGACTCCATTGTTAATGGATAGTGCTTCAGCTCTGTGTATTGTCAAAAATCCAGTCCAGCACTCTAGGACCAAACATATAGAGATCAGACATCATTTTATAAGGGATTGTTTTGAAAAAGGTCTGATTGATCCTAAGTTTGTGCCTAGTGCTGATGAGCTTGCAGACATTTTTACTAAGCCTTTGGATAGTTCAACTTTCCAAAACCTGGTGTTAAGGCTTGGTATGCTGCAGCTAGAATAAGTGACAACTACTGATGATTTCAGTAGTAATACTGATGATCATTGGTACATGTCACATATAAGTACTGATGAGCTCCTTTTCCTTTCAGTAGTTTTTATAACTACTGAAGGCTAAATGCTCACAAGTACTGAAGTACTTTATCTTTCAAACTACTGATGTAGTTAAAAACTACTGATGTAGTTACAACTACTGAAATCAGTATAAACAGATAAGTACTGATGTCCTATGAAACAACTAAATCCGCCAAAAAGGCTGATGAATGTGTTGAGGACAGTATGAAACAGCTGACAAGCTAAGAATTGACGAAAACAGCTGATGAGAAATTTCTCTTCAGTCGTTTGTACTACTGCTGTTCATTCTAAACAACTGAAGCAAAACCATGTCTTCAGTAGTTTTTATAACTACTGATGACTAATACAAGTCTTCAGTTGTTTACAACAGCTGATGACAAAACCACTGTCCTCAGTAGTTTCATAACTACTGATGACAAACACAAGTCCTCAGTTGTTTCATCATCTGAAGTCAAACCACGGTCTTCAGTAGTTTTCTAACTTCTGATGCCTAACACCACGACTTCAGCTGTTTCAACGTCTGAAAGGATAATACCATGTCAACGGTCGTTTAAAACTACTGATGACTAACACCACATCCTTCAGTCGTTTCTTACCGTACCCTATATATATCCCTGACCTATCCTTCAATGCTTCATCTTCTTCAACATAACGTTCCTCTCCAAAACTTCTCTCTCTCAATGGCGTCCATGCAAATTAAACCGCGACACAACTGTGTTGCCTACCTCACTAAATCGCCTATCTGGACTAAGTTCAATACTGCTATCGATCTTATGGTTCAGTCCCAATACAATACGGCATTTCTTCTGAATCCATACTACATGCCGAATCCCTTCAACAATTTTGGATGAACGTTACTATTACCACTGGGGAGAACAACACACCATCTCTCCAGTCGGTCGTCAATAACGAAGAAGTAGTCATCACTCCTGCTGCTATCCGCCAAATTCTTCATCTGAATGATGCTAGTTTCTCCTGCTGGATATCCGAAGGGCACCACAGATCTATCCTTTGCCCAACATGGATATCAAGGCGATCTCAGTGCCTCCACTATCATGAAGAAACACTTTAATGATGCTGAGCGCCTAATTTTTCACATGGTGAATGTATGTTTGGCCCCTAAGACGTCGTCTTGGGATCAAATGTCGACAAATGGCAGCAGGTAATGTATTCTATTCTTGAGCAACAACCACTAAACTTTTCAGAAATAATATTTTCGGAGCTCAAGGACATGGCTCAAAAACTAACTGCCAACCGTTGGATACTATATCCACGGTTCATAATGGCCATCATTACAAACCAGCTTAATGCTGAGGGACTTGTTGGCTTGGGAGTCCCTGCTACGGCTGTTCTGCCGAAGTATACTCCGCACAACTCTGACCAGACACTCAAAATGGCTGCCAAGCTGCGAAAACCCACGCAGCTGGAACCCACAGCCACCACCACCTCCATCAAAAGTCCCCACCAAACCCACCAAAAGAAACCCAAACGGCTACTCAGGGAATTGAGTCCCCTGAGGATGCCCCTGCGACACAAACGCAGGATATATCCACTAGTCTAAACCCCTAGTGGATACAATGACTCTTCCAGCCATAGCCGCTCAGGCTTCCTCTCAACAGGAGCATGCAGCAACCACACAGGGGTACCTACATATCTGGGATCTTCCTCACTTGTGGAGATTGCCATTGAAGCACCAACCTCCCCAGGTGCACACTGCTTCTATCCCTTCACCCCAAACAACCGCCCCTCACAGCCCAACTTTAATAGTTGCACAAGTGCTGACTCAACTGCACTCCTCACCCCCTCCCCAGAAACCACTCACTACTGGGAACACCTCTACAATTGAGGGGGAGGAACACAGTGCACTTGAGAACCCACAGCACAGGGGTTTACCACTTCTATCTCCTGGTGTAGACAAGGAGCTTAGAATATCTAGTGAGGCTGCCACCTCCTCTGACTCAGCACATGATCAGAATGAGGCTGGTAACATTGCTAAGACCTCACTAGAGGCAACAGCTGATGATGGACACTGTCCTGAGGCTGGAAGTCCCCAGTACCAAGCACAAGGGGCACATGCACCAACTGGTCTACACCCAGTGCATGTAAATCCTGCTCTAAGCAGGAGGTCAGATGATTCAGCTTCGGCTGATGATGACCTGGGCTTTTTCTACGATGTTCTTGCCCAGAACACAATCCTTGAAGAGAAAGTCAGTAGGCTGCAAAACCTACTTGACCAACTCTCACAAGGAGAAAGACCATCTGCCTCTACCCACCCACAGATGGCACCTTCACTTGAAGGTTCCCCACACACTGAGCCACTCCAAACTCAACCACCTGCCTCTGCTTCAGGCCCTATTTCTCAGGAACAGAACCCTCCTGAGCAAATAGGTGCTGTACTTCAAATTCCCTACCTCTCATCACACCCATAATCACTGATATTGTGACTAAAGCCATTGATGAGAGGCTTTCCTCAACTTTACAGCCCTTGATTGATGCTGCTGTACAAAAGACTCTTTCTGCGGTACAAACCCCTTCCTCCAATGCAACCAAAAAGGGGGAGAGTACTGCAGTGAAAGAAAAGAAGAGGAAAAGAACAGAGGAAAAGAAGGAAGAAAGCAAGCCCAAGAGGAGGAGAAAGAAAAGCAACCTCTGCTCACTTACAAGCGAAAGAAAAGTGCTGATGATCATACTGCTGAAGACAAATCCTTGGAGGAGCTGGTAAAAGAAGCTGACACTACACACACCGATCCATGGATAAAATAATTGAACAACTCTTCAGGCAGGGGTTTGACACAGCCACACTGGATAATGAGATCAGAAGTTGGAAGTGCAAGAGATACAAACCTGATGGGCAGGGTATGATGCTCTTGAAAAAGAGAGATTGGAAATAATGATCCGCTTCATTGCAAAATACTTAGGAAGATCGTTAGTGGAGATTCGCGCGTGGACCAGGGACAGCATTCTGGCTATAGCCACCAGAATCTGTCTGTCTGAGCAATTCAACAAAGGGATTATTGTGGAAGCCCTTGATGAGGCTGGGGCTGGTAAAAGGTAGAGATGGCTAAACTCACAAAGGTGAAACTATACTACAAAGATGTTGGATCAACCTTCCCTTCCACCCACTCAAACAGAGCCTATCCCTCAAATCTCCCAACCAATCTCTAAGCCAAAATCTAAACATCTTCATTCTCCAAAACCAATTCCTTCACCAACCCAACCATCATCCATGATGCACCCAGTAGGAGGAGAAGGGTGCTGAGGATGGAAGAAGAAGAAGAAGAGGAGGATGAAGATGACAGTCTGCCACTCTCTGCTGTTCTAAAGCTACCAAAACCCCGAAGTCAACCCATGATCACACCTGACTCTCAAAGGGAAATGGTCAGAGTCAAGATAGAAGAAGAAGAACAGCAGAAACAGCACGATGAGCAACTGTTGAAGATGGTTGACAAGGAATTTCCTCAGTCATCATCTATTCAAGCCATGAAAGGGCATGCTCAAAGGCTGTACACTCTCAGGCACACTTTTCAGTATCAGAAGGAGAGAGTGAGAGTATGGCCAGACCCCAGGGTGAGTTCTAGAATCCATAAAAGAACTATTCCACACAGATACAATGGCCAGGTACGAAAAACAATAGATTCTACCATCATGTTGGCCATTGTAGTCTCACCTTGGGAAATCATTGATGAATTCAAGAAAGCTCACCAAGCAAAGAAGACCCCTGAAGCTTTACTAGAAAACAAGATGATTAAGAAGGGGTTGCTATATAAAACTTGAAGACATCCAGAAGAATGAGCTCCAGTTACTCCTTGAAGGCACCATCCTGATGAATTTGTATATAGGGAGGTAACTACGGTGGACCTGAAAATGGCAGGACCATGAAGTACTTATCAGAGTACTATGGTCCAGAGTTCTTCTTCGAAGGAGGAGTAGAAGAACTCTCTCAGGAGGAACAAGTTGTTCTCCTTGAGGCCTATGTTCGAGAGTCATACAGACTCATTATGGGGAAGTAAATCTCATGAATGGGATAACAACTCTGTGTCCAGTTCCCCAAAACAGAGTTCCCATTCATACCCTGCCAAACAAATATCTGAGATTTCTTCCCAGGCCGGAGCTTACATGGGTCATCTTCTCTACTGATCAAGAAGGAAAAAGACCAACACTTTGCCAACAATAAGTGGGACAATAAATAATTTAGAGGTTTTGGCTGCATTGGTTCAGGGGGAGTTTGTTGGACCAAAAGAACCAATGAGCCAAGATCAGAAAACCTCTAAGTCCCACATGGTATCACAACAACTGCTGAAAGCCTCATCAGCAGTTTGACAAGTGCTGAAGACTTCAACAGCTGAAGATCAAGTGCTGAAGACTTCAACAGCTGAAGAACTAAAGTGCTGAGGTACAACAGCTGAAGAACACAAGTGCTGAAGCTGAAAGACCAAAGTACTGAAGTACAACAGCTGAAGAGTTTACAAGTGCTGAAGATCAACAACTGATGTACAAAGTCTGAAGACAAAGACTGAAGACATCAGCTGATGATATCTACTGAAGTCATCAGCTGATGAAACATCTGAAGGTCAAAGTCTGAAGATCAAGTACTGAAGCGTCAGTAGTTTGTCACAACTTCTGAAGAGTACTTCTTCAGTAGTTGTGATATCAGTAGTTTTATATTTTTATGTTTCAGTAGTTTTGTAAAACGACTGAAGAGCTTGTTCTTCAGTCGTTGTAGTTTCAGTAGTTTATATTCTGTACTTAACACTCTGATATGTTCTCAGTAATTGTGAACATTTCAGTAGTTTGTTAAGAGTTACTTATTTTT
>CM046442.1:85039089-85133466 GCA_025506515.1 Flaveria trinervia
GATCCTCCCGGCACACGCTGATATTTAGAACAACTTCCATTTCTCTCACCTACTGGTGAGCAGCAGCAGTGCCATTACCATCAAAAGTAGGGGGCTTGCACCTTTGAAATGCCATGTAGTTACAGCCTCGTGCCACCCTGGCGTAGGCTCCTCTTCTTCTTTCTCATCTGACAAAACTGTCTCAGTCTCGGGCTGTCTCCATTCGCCCGTAGGTCTACTCCTTTCCCTTCTTTCCCTTCTTTCCCCATCTAACAACCTTTATCACTTTATTCACCACAGACGGTAGGATCGTCTACATGACCTGATATACTTCCTCCACAACCACCTCCTTCACTGAGGCTCTCAAATTAGCACTCTCATCACCACCCTCTGGATGAGGGGTCTCTGGTTCTTTATGAACCATCTTTTCGGCTCTAGGCCTTCCTCTCCTAACCGTGGTTCAGCACCATGACCTCCACCACGTAAAGCTTTAGATAATCTACCACCGGCCATCCTCACACACACGCTGAAATATTCAAACACCAACACGGTCATTCAAGGAAATGACTCAGTTTATGTCAAGTATAGTAAGTCCCTAATTACAATGGTTAGTTGTGATTAGCCACTTACTTTACTCTTCATACCCCAAGCATTACTTGTCCTGACTACATCAGTATCTAAGTCTAACAACAACACATAACCACATAACATACGCACATAATGGCGGTTAATCATTAAGAAAATACCTGATGGCACGCAACTACTCGAACTAGTATCCCTTCCATTCCGTCCATTTTCAGTTTTTAGGTTTATTTTTGAAAATTTACCCGTTTCACTTAAACTTTGGCTCTGATACCAACTTGTAAGGCCCCGTTCACGGGACGCTTACTGCTGGTAAATCATTGCACATAAAACATATACTTTACATTTAACATTCATAAAGCATTGCAGCGGAAACATAAAAATAACTTTTCATATCATTACAAATGCTTTTGCAAGTTAATACAAACGTTCATTTCAAAACATCATTCGTTTGCATTACAATGCAAAAACATTAAACAACAAAATGCCATCCAAAATGCCAAGTAGTTGCCCCATGCCATCCTCAGCAATGCTAACCCGCCAACTGGAACATGCATAAAAAGTCAGCGTTGCTGAGTGAGTTCTAGTTTTACAATAAAACATACTTTTACTTTCATTAAACCGTTCATTACTTTTGCATGTGATAACACATCATACGTACACAAAGATAATATCATTATTATCTTCATCATTCATTCATTCATTCTGTACATTCGTCATTAGATCTTTACTTTCATTCGGACCAATGCCATGTGCTCTACCCCACCGTATGCATAAAGCCAGTACTGGGCCTGAGGTCTTTCATAGACCCCAAACATTATGCACGAAGCTGACACCAGTTATCAAGGGTGAGTGGCAAAGGTCCCATACATATGGTCAATCACAAGGATTGGACCTCATAGTACATCCTTCTAGGGTAAAACATGCACACAGATGAGCTAACACCCTTCATTGGGTGTGAACCTCCATACATCTGCTTAATCACACGGATCAAGCCCCAGTGTGCATCCTTCTGGGGTAGCTAACCCGCACACGGTTGAGCAAACACCTTTCATTGGGTGTGAACCTCCATACATTTACTTGCAAGTCTTTCATACTTTCATTCGTTCATTAATGCTTGCATTCATTCATCATGTTCCTCTTTTAATTATCTTCCACTTTACGTTACATAATACTTTCATTTTATTCATTAACATTCAACGTAAAGCCAAGGGAAAATAATCATACATAATAAGGAACATCAACATCAACAGTCAACATCATCATACAGGGCATCATACATACATAACATACATCATACACATCATGCCAAAGCATCAAACATACATCATAACATGCCCATCATAATATCTATGACCTCAAAAGTCAGCTTACAAGAACCCCCGGGAACATCCCAAGTCAAATCCTACATTCCTCTTTTTCCCCAGAAAGTCAGAAAACAGTCTAAATGTTCATCCGCATTTGCTATAGTTCATCTGCATTTACTATAGTTCATCCTCAATTATCTTACTTCATCTGCATTTGTTCCTATTCATTCGCATTTGTTCATCCACATTGACCTTACTCGTCCGTATTGACTTACTTAGTGGTTAATGCTCATCCACATTAACTATAATCCGCATTGACTTTCCATACTTATCCGTATTGACTTTCCATACTCATCCGCATTGACTTTCCATACTCATTCGAATTGACTTTCCATACTCATCTGAATTGACTTTCCATACTCATCTGAATTGACTTTCCATATCCGCATTGACTTACTTGGTGGTTAATGCTCATCTGCATTAACTGTCATCCGCATTGACTTTCCATACTCATCCGCATTGACTTTCCATATCCGCATTGACTTACTTGATGGTTAACGCTCATCCGCATTAATTTTCATCCGCATTGACTTACTTAGGCAGATTCTAAAACTTAACATATAAGCCTTAAACATTAGATTTTAGTTCCCAATCACCATTGTAACACCTGGTTATTTTTAAAAGACAAGAAATAAAGAATAAAAGAAAGAAAGGCAATTAAGTCCAAGTGGAGGGACTAAAAGTGTAAAAAGGACAAAAATCTTTGAAAAGTTGGTGTAAAGGTGGGCATGGCCGCCCACCCTCTTTTCACATCACTCTCATTCGGACTTTAGAGAAAGAAAGACAAGAGGAGAGCAGAAACTCTCGGCTTGTGGAAGAAGAAGAAGAAGTGAACGAATTCAAGGTAAGAATTCGAGGTTTTTATGTTTTTATGTCGGGTTTTATCCTGGTTATGTGCTTGTATGCTTATGGGTTGTGTTTGTGCTCGGGTGTGTGTGTTTTTAGATGTTGTCTCTAGGTGTTTTGAACTCTTTGCAAGCGGGTTAGAAAAAAGAACACCCAAGTTGCACCAGGTGAGTTCTAGACCCTGGTTTTTACATGTTTTAAACTACCTTTGGGGCTGAAAACGTATTAAAATGATTTTTACAAAGTTTATGTGCGAATACCCGTATGTATTGTGTATGTTGGACGTTGGTTCTTAATGGTTTATAGGATACTCATGTTTAGAATAGCCACATTATGCTTAGAACCGATGGGTCTGATGAATAGGATTGAAAATATCCTAGAAACATGTTTTACAGAATGCTCATGCGCCTAGATAAGTGTTCATACGTCTGAAATTGCCTTAGAAAGAATTAAGTGTAAGTCATGCGCCTAAACAGTAGCTCATGCACCCAAAAGTTTGCCTTAGAAATGTTTAAGTACAGCCCATTCGCCTGAACAGTGGCCCATGCGCCTAGAAATGTTAGTCGGATGACTGTGTAGGGCCATGCGCCCCAATAGTGCCCATGCACCCAAGTGGCCTATACGCCTAAGTGTTCATGCATCTGAATAGTATCCATGAGCCTAGATTGGTTGGAATTTACCAAGGGTTCAGATGTCTAGGATTTCCCATGCACCTAAACAGCACACATGCGCCTGGAAGTAGCCCATGCGCCTAAGTGTTCCCCATGCGCCTGAATAATGTCCATGCGCCTGCATAGTGCTCATGCGTCTAGGACTTAGAATATTTTTCTGAATTTTTGGGGAAAATGTGTAAGTAAGCATTGACTTGGGAAATTCTCGGGGGACTATAAGGTTGACTTTTAGGGTCATAGACAGTATGATGGGCATGTTATGATGATAATGATGATGATGATGATGTTGCATGATGCATGTTATGTATGTATGATGCCCTGTGTGATGATGTATGAATGATATGTTATGCTATATTCTGTTAGGATCAGTGATCTACGTTTGATTGATTAGAGAGTATAGCAGCGGAATTCTAACAATGAATTAGCCAATTCACAAGAACAAAGAGATATTCAATGTAAGAACAAAAACGGTTATAGACAGAGAGAATTCTGCAAATATATTTCATTCAATATTCCCTTTCGTGGTAACGAAATGTCACAATTATAATTAGGTCAACACCTCTTATATAAGAGATGTGACGTCTGCTGATGTCACTTGATAGTGACATCTAACAGAATTTATCACAAACTACTGATAGTTAACACAACTACTGAAGATGTCAAACAGCTGACATCTTCTTACAAAAATGCTAAGTGTTAACTATTATTACAACTACTGAAAAGAAACTACTGAAACTATAACAACTGAAGAACATACTCTTTAGTTGTTTTACAAATACTGAAACAAAGAAAACTACTGAAAGGTAAACCATCACAACAACTGAAGAATGCTTCTTCAGCTGTTATAACAAACTCTGATGGCTTCAGTACTTGTACTTGAGCTTCAGCTGTTGTCATCAGCTGATGTCTTCAGTCTTTATACTTCAGCTGTTGTACTTCAGTACTTTAGTCTTCAGCTGTTGTACTTCAGTACTTTAGTCTTCAGCTGTTGAAGTCTTCAGCACTTTAGAACTTCAGCTGTTGTATTTCAGCACTTTAGAACTTCAGCGGCTGCAGTCTTCAGACTTTGTTAAATAGCTGATCAAGTCTTCAGCAGTTGTTGTTATGTCTGTGGGACTTAGAGGCTTTTCTGATTAGGCTCATTGGTTCTTTTGGTCCAACAAACTCCCCCTGAACCAATGCAGCTAAAACCTCTAAACTTATTAGAGTTGTCCCACTTATTATGGCAGAAATGTTGGTCTTTTTGTCTTCTAGATCAGCTCAGAAGTGACCCCTTTTTAAGCACTGGCCAGGGAAGAAGTCTCAAAATTTTGTTTGGCAAACTATGAATGGGAACTCTGTTTTGGGAAATTGGACACAGATTTGTTACTCCATTCATGAGATCTATTTCCCCATGATGAGTCTATACGACTCTCTTGTGTAGGCCTCAAGGAAGGTGATTTGTTCCTCCATGGTTAGCTCTTCAGCACCTCCTTCAAACAATGATTCAGGCCCATAATACTCAGACAAGTATTTGGCCTGTTTCCCATTCTTTAGCTCCACAGTTGTTATTATTCTGTAAGCAAACTCATCTGGGTGATTACCCTCTAGGAACAACTGGAGCTCATTTTTCCTGACTTCCTCAAGCCTCTTGTAAACTAACCCCTTTTTCACTATTTTGTTTTCCAGCATCTTTTGAGGGGTTAGATTAGCTTTATAGGCTTTCTTGAAGTCCTCTAGGATTTCCCAGGGTGAAACTACAAAGACCAGAGAGATCACTTCATCTACGATCTTTTTCGCCTGGCCAATGTATCTCTGAGGTATGTTATTCTTATGAATTCTGTGAGACACCCTGGGATCAGGCCAAATCCTCACTCTTTCCTTTTGATATTGAAAGGTGTGCTTGAGAGTGTAAAGTCTGAGGGCTTGTTTCTTCATATTTATGATAGAAGATGTGGCTGCATAAGCTTTATCAACTCTCTTCAGCAATTCCTCATCATGCTGTTTATGAAGCTCTTCTTCTTCTAGCTTCACTTTAACCATTTGTCTTTGGAATTCAGGAGTAATTGCTGAGGAGTGACTTGTGGCCTTAGGCAACTGAATCACAGCTGAGAGTGGCAGCCTATCTTCATCATATTCTTCATCATCTTCTAGCCTCAATACCCTTCTGTTCTTCTTCAAGGGTATATCATCAGCTATGGGTTTTGAGGGTAAGGAGTTGGTTTGGTGGGTTGTGTTTTGGATGGTTTTGGTGTGGGAATGTTGACAGGCTGTTCTAGCATTTTTGAGGTGAGTGTGGCTTTTTATTGCTTGGCTAGCTCAGTCCTGCTCCCAGCACCCGCTTCATTCAAAGCTTCAATAACAAGTCCCTTAGTATATGCTTCAGACGAACAGATCTTGGTGGTGATTGCCAAGATACTGTCCCTGGACCAAGCTTTGATTTCGATCATTGATCTTCCAAGATATTTTGCAATAAATCTAATCATGATCTCAAGCCTTTCTCTTTCTAACACTTCATAACTTGCCCATCTATTCTGGATTTCTTCAATCTCTAATCGTCGAATCTCAGAGTCAAGTTGATCGGTGTCATGGCCTTGCCTAAACAGCTGATCAATGATGTTGTCCATTGATCTGTTATGTTCGGCATCAGCCTCTTTTATCAGTAGCTCCAAGGCTTTCTCTTTTTCCTTTTCTTTATCAGTCTCCACATTCAACTCCAACTCCTTTTCCACTACTATCCCTTCTGTTTCTTTCTCCTTTTCTTTCTCCTCTGTACTCCTCTTTCTTTTTTGCTTTCACTGACTTAATCTCCCCCTTTTTGGTTGCATTGGTTGCAAGGGGTTGATTGCCAGAAAGTTGTTTGCCCACAACCTCCTCTATCAATGGTTGTATTACTGAGGAAAGCCTCTCATCAATGGCTTTGATCACTATGTCAGTGATTATGGGTGTGATGAAAGGGAGGGAATTTTGAAGGACAACAACTATTTGCTCAGGAGGGTTCTGTTCCTGAGAAATAGTGCCAGAAGCAGAGGCAGGTGGCTGAGTTGTTGGGAGTGGCTCAGTGTTTGGGAGACCTTCAGATGAAGGTGCCATCTGTGAGGTGGTAGAGGCAGATGGTCTTTGTTCCTTAGAAGTTTTGGCAAGCAGCTCTTTGAGTCTGCTCACCTCCTCTTCCAGGATGGTGTTTTGGGCGATTACATCGTAAAAGAAGCCCAGGTCATCATCAGTAGTTACTGAATCACCTGACCTCCTGATAGGATCAGGATGAACATGCACTGAGTGTAGCTCAGTTATAGCATGTGCCCCTTTGTCTTGGAACTGGGGACTTCCTGCCTCAGGACTTTGTCCTTCATCAGCAGTTGCCTCTGGTGAGGTCTTAGTAATGGTACCAACTACAACCTGATCATATGCTGAAGCAGGAGAAGTGGCAGCCTCACCAAAAGTTCCAATCTCCATTGCTACACTAGGAGAAGGAACATTGTAACCCCTATGCTGTGGGTTCTCAGCTGCACTTTGGTCCTCCCCCTCAATGGTAGAAGTATTCCTAGTTGTAATTGGTATCCGGGGAGGGGGTGAGGAGTGCAACTGAGTCAGCACTTGTGCAACAAGTAATGTAGGACTTTGGGGGGCGGTTGCATGTGGTGATTGGGTGGAAGCAAATTGCACCGGGGAGAATGGTGCGCTTCAATGGTAACCCTCTCAAGGGAGATAGGTTCCAGCAGTGTAGGTTCCCCAATGTTGGTTGCAACAGGATCCTGTTGAGAGGATACCTGTGTGGCTGTGGCTGGTTGAGTCAATGTCACAACTGGGGGTTAAGACCAGTGTGTGGTTCCTGTGTTTGTGGTATAGGGGCATCCTCAGGGGACTCATCTCCCTGAGTAGCCTTTTTTGGCTTTTTGGATTTGGGGGTAGTGGGGACTTTGGTTCTGGAGGTGGTGGCTGTGGGTTCCAACTGCGTGGGTTTTCGCAGCCTGGCAGCCTGTTTCAACGTTTGGTCAGAGTTGTGCCTGGAGTATACTTTAGGCAATACAGCCGTGGCAGGGACTCCGAGACCAACAAGTCCCTCAGCCTTTAGCTGATTCTCTATTATGGCAATAATGAACCGAGGATATAATATCCATCGGTTAGAAATAGATTTTGAGGCCATGTCCTTAAGTTCCAGAAAAATTATTTCAGAGAAGTTTAGGTTCTGTTGCTCAAGGATAAAGAATAGTACCTGCTGCCACCTTGTAGACATTTGATCCCAAGAGGAAGTCTTAGGAGCCAAACAGACATTTACCATGTGAAATATGAGACGTTCAGCATCATGGAAATGTTTCTTCAGTATGGTGGAGGCACTAAGGTTTCCCTGATATCCATGGTGGGCAAAGGATAAATCAGTTGTGCCCTTTGGATATCCAGCAGGAAAAGTGGCATCATCCAGGTGTAGGATTTGACGAAGTATATCGGGATTGATGACCACTTGGTGGTTGTTGACGACCGACCGGAGAGACTCTGTGTTGTCTCCCCAGTGGTGAGGGTGACGTTCATCCAAAACTGGTTAAGGGATTCGGCATGAAGGATTGGATTGAGAAGAAAGGCCGTTTTGTAGGGTGACTGGACCATAATATCAATAGCGTTATCGAACTTAGCCCAGAATGGCGATTTGGTGAGGTAAGCTACACAGTTGTGTCGCGGTTTGAGCTGCATGGTCGCCATTAATGAGAGAAGTTTTGTAGATATGAATGTTAGGTTTGAAGAAGATGAGGCTCTGAAGGATTAGGTCGGGGATATTTATAGGGTACGGGTTAGAAAACGACTGAAGGGTTTGGTGTTAGTCATCAGTAGTTTTAAAACGACTGTTGACATGGTATTACCCTTTCAGACGTTGAAACAGCTGAAGTCGTGGTTTTAGGCATCAGTAGTTATAAAACTACTGAAGACCATGGTTTTGACTTTAGATGTTTGAAAACAACTGATAACTTGGTATTAGTGATCAGTAGTTGTGAAACTACTGAAGACTGGTTTTGTCATCAGTTGTTGGAAACAGCTGATGACTTGGTATTAGTCATCAGTAGTTGTGAAACTACTGAAGACATGGTTTTGTCATCAGTTGTTGTAAACAGCTGATGACTTGGTATTAGTCATCAGTAGTTGTGAAACTACTGAAGACATGGTTTTGTCATCAGTTGTTTAGGATGAAACAGCAGTTGTAGAACAACTGAAGAGAAAGTTCTCATCAGTAGTTTTCGTCAATTCATAGCCTTTCAGCTGTTTTATACTGTCCTCAACACTTACTCATCAGCCTTTTTGCTGTTTTCAGTTGTTTCATAGGACATCAGTACTTATCTATTTTGACAACATCAGTAGTTACAACTACATCAGTAGTTGTTACTTTATCAGTTGTTGTAACAGAAACAGTACAATATGTGATATGGTCACTAATGACCGTTAGTACTTATTTACTGAGATCATCAGGAGTTAGCACTTATTCTAGCTGCAGCATACCAAGCCTTAACACAAGGTTTTGGAAAGTAGAACTATCCAAAGGCTTAGTAAAAATATCTGCAAGCTCATCAGCACTAGGCACAAACTTAGGATCAATCAGACCTTTTTCAAAACAATCCCAAATAAAGTGATGTCTGATCTCTATATGTTTGGTCCTAGAGTGCTAGACTGGATTTTTGACAATACACAGAGCTGAAGCACTATCCATTAATAATGGAGTCTTAGTCTCTGTAATGCCGTAATCCAGAAGCTGGTTCTGAAGCCAGGGTACCTGAGAAGTGCAACTTGCAGCAGCAATGTACTCGGCTTCAGCAGTTGATGTAGCAACAGATGTTTGTTTCTTACTCTGACAAGAAATCAAACAGTTGCCTAGGAATTGACAACCACCAGAAGTTGACTTTCTAGTTAACTTGCACCCTGCATAGTCACTATCTGAAAAAGCAACTAATTTGCAAGAGTGTCCAGTGGAATACCATAACCTAGAGATTGTGTACCTTGCAAATATCTAAAGATTCTCTTGACTGCAATCAAATGAGACTCTTTAGGAGCAGCCTGAAATCTGGCACAGACACAAGTAGCAAACATGATATCTAGTCTAGAAGCTGTTAAATACATCAAGGACCCAATCATACATCTGTAAAGTGTTTCATCAACAGCTTTACCTTTCTGATCTGCATCCAGTTGTATGGTGTTGCACATGGGAGTAGAACAGGGCTTACAGTTTTGTAAATCAAACTTATTCAAAAGATCTTTTGTATATTTTGACTGAGAATAAAGATTCCATCAGCCTTTTGTTTAATTTGCAAGCCTAGAAAGAACTGTAATTCTCCCATTGCACTCATTTCAAACCTCTTTTTCATTAATGTTGTAAAATCATCACAGAACTGGGGATCAGAGGATGCAAAAATGATATCATCAACATAAATCTAAACAGTAGCTTATGCTGATCCACCTTCTTAATAAACAAAGTTTTATCAATGGAGCCTCTAGTGAAATTATTCTAAGAAGAAAAGTGGAAAGTGTCTCATACCAAGCTCTAGGAGCTTGTTTTAACCCATAAAGAGCCTTATCAAGTTTATACACCCATTCAGGATGTTTATTATCCTCAAAACCTGGTGGTTGACACACATAAACTTCTTCCTTTATTTTACCATATAAAAAGGCACTTTTGACATCCATTTGAAAAACTTTAAGATTGTGGAATGCAGCATAGGCTAAAAACAATCTGATTGCCTCTAGTCTGGCTACAGGGGCAAAGGTTTCATCATAGTCAATACCTTCTTCTTGTGAAAACCCCTGTACAACCAGTCTAGCCTTGTTCTTAACAATAAGCCCATTTTCATCAGTTTTATTCCTAAACACCCATTTAGTGCCTATTGCACACTTACCTGGGGGAAGAGGAACCAGTTCCCACACTGCTATTCTTGAACTGAAGTAGCTCAAGCTGCATGGCTTCAACCCATCCATTGTCTCTCATAGCAACATGATAGTTCTTTGGCTCTAACTGACTGATGAAGAGAGCATAGAAGCAGAAGTTAGACAATTGACTTCTTGTTAAAACTCCAGCATTGATATCACCAATATCCAATATATGAGGTGGGATTCTGTCACTCTGATTGATAAACAATGAGATCTTGCAAGTGTTTGTAGGACCTTCAGCAGCAGCAGATGTTGATGCAGAGTCTTGAAACCAAGAATTAGATGGTAACTCAAAAGATGTAGAGAAATCAGAGATCTCATCAGCATTGTTGTGGATGGAACTGCTGAAGCTACAGGAACATCAAGTTTAGCAGACACAGGCAGTTGGTCACTAAACTTGAATAGGTGAGTATTGATATTATCATCATCATCATCATCAATACCACCAGGTGGAAGACATGCTGCAGAGATGATTTATCCACATGATCTGCAACAGCTGGAGGTTGATAAGGAACATATTGCAGTATGTCCAAATCAAACAACTCCACAGGGTTTTGTGGAATCTTGTCCATAGAGATTCATTAAAATTCACATGAAAAGTCTCTTCAACTATCTTTGTTCTGCAGTTGAAGACTCTATATGCCTTGCAAGTAGATGAATAACCAACAAAATACCCTGCATCCACCTTAGGATCAAATTTTTGGAGTTGATCCTTTGTGTTGAGAATAAAACAGGGACACCCAAATGCTTTGAAAAATGAAATTAGAGGAGCCAAGTGATGGAGAACTTCATATGGAGTCTTCATCAACCTCTAATTTACTAAGGCTCTATTCTGCACATAGCAAGCTGTGTTAACAGCTTCAGCCCAAAAGGTCAGTGGCAAACCAGAGTCAGCCAACATGGACCTTGCAGCTTCAATTAGGGTCCTGTTCTTCCTCTCCACTACTCCATTTTGTTCTGGAGTCCGTGGGATGCTAAACTGCCTTTTGATTCCCTTTGAAAGATAGAAGTCATCAAGTGTATGGCTTCTGAATTCAGTTCCATTGTCACTCCTTATACACTTGACTGAAAGGGAGTACTGCTTCTCAACATACAACACAAAGTGAATAATCTTCTAAGCAACCTCATCCTTTGAATGTAGAAAGAAAGTCCATACAAATCTGGAGTAATCATCCACAATTACCAGACAGTATTTCTTCTTTGCCATGCTCATCACTCTCACAGGACCAAATAGATCCATATGCAGTAATTGCAAGCAGGAAGTGGACTTAGGCTCTTCAATAGGAGGGAATGAGACTTTGTGTTGTTTTTCTTTTAAACAAGCAGTGTAGGTTTCATCACAGTGGAACTCCTTTATTGGTAAGCCTCTGACTAAACTATTGTGAATCAGCTGATTCATGTTTTTGAAATTAACATGACCCAGCCTTCTATGCCACAGTTTAGATTCTTGAGGAGAGGCTTTGGAAAATAGGCAAGGACGGCCTCTGAGATCTATTTTCTTGGAAAGATCTAAGGCATACACTCTTCCTGTCCTGTTGGCTCTCAGGAGAGTGTGATCATCCAACACCTTATCAATCAAATGCAGAACTTTGGATGACAGAATCCTACAGTTCTGACTGGTGAAAAGAAACATGTGCCTTTATCACACAGTTGACTGACACTCAAGAATTGTACTTGAGATTTTCCACATGATTAACATCATCAAACTTTATTTCTCCATTGGAGACAAAGCTTTTCCAATGATGTAACCCCTAGCATCATTGCCAAAAGAAACAAACCCCTTCTTTCCTTGAGAGTAGTCATGAAGAAGAGAGCTGTTTCCAGTCATGTGCATAGATCCCCCACTGTCTACATACCAGATGCTACTTTGGCATGTTGAAGAACCCTGCAATTATAAACAATCAGTTAGTTTTGGAGACCCAAACCTTTTTGGTTTTGGGCCTGTTCTCATCAACAGATGGTAAACTAACAGGTTTGATAGAAACAACAGCCTGAGAGGAAGAAGATGGTGAAGAAGAGGAATCCTTTGACTTGGACCTCCTTTTCTGTGGTTTTAACATAGGAACATCTAATTGGTTAACTCTTCCCAATAGATGTTGAGCCATCATAACCAGCTGTGTCTGATTTTGTGATAAAGCTTTCAGCTCATCAGACACATTGGCATTGGAGTTTGATAATTTCCTATGTTGCACCTTCTTCTTTTGAGCAATCTCAGCTATTACCTGTTTAACCCCTTCCTTTTTGGATTTCTTTATGGACTTAAGGGTTACAGGATTTGATGTTGCTGATACAAATGTGGCCTCAAACTCAGTTTTCATTTTACCATTTTCTCTTTAATTTCCTTTTATGTTTGAGTTTGGATCCTCTTTTGTACCAACAATCATCTGTAAGATGATTGAACAAGCCACATACTTCACATGGTTTCTTCTCCATCTTATGTTGATCATCAACTAAAGAGGATAAACTACTGAAGACTTGCTCTTCAGTACTTTGAAGCATTGTTTGCTTTCTTGACTTCCTTTTTACTAGTCTTCAAACTCTTTCTACTGACAGTTTTCTTCTCTTCAGTACTGACAGTAGTTGGAGTTTGAACTTCAGGTGTAAAATCTTGCTCTCCAGTCCTTTCAGGACTTTCAGAATTAACTTCTGAGTTGATCAACTCTTTGATCATGTGAGTGTCAGCAGTGGAACCATCAACATCAGTTGATAGGTTCTGAGAGGGCTTAGTGCTGACTTCTACTTCTGATGGTGCTGTATCAGAAAGTAGATCACATGATGAAATGGATTGGTTATTGCTCTCACCATCAGATTCTACCTCTGCTCTGGGAGTAAAATCTGTAGGTGGAGCAGTGTGATTATAACCAATGCCAAACTTCACATTGGAAGCAGATTGCTTACTAAGAAGCATTTCAAACCCTTGCAAGAATTACCCATCGATCACACTCTACTTGAGTAGTTGCAAGTGTATCCTTTAGATCTCTATACTTCTCTAGAAGTATCTCTTCCCTAGCCTTATCATTAGTTATTTGGCATTAAGTTTGTAAATCTCATCATTCTTATCATTAAGCACAGACTCAAATTCAGCTTTGCTTTTGGAAATTATTTGTTCTAGCTCAATGTTCTTGTTAATTAAAGCTACATTTGCTTCTCTAATAGATGCAAATGCGGCTATGCATGATTCAGAACATAGTTTGGCTTTTGCCTCAGAGGATACCTTTGATACCTTTGGTATAGAGGCATTAGGATGAAGTATCAGCAGAATCCAAAGCCATAAGAGCTAGATTTCCAAAGGGACTGTCACCACACATGTGACCAGCACCAGTGAACAGTTGTTCATGACCAGAACAATCATCTGGTAAACTGCTCCAGTCAACAACTCCTGGGGTGAAGAAGCTGTGTTGTTGAGGTGAATTTGTTGATGAGATTGGGAAGGTTGAGGTTCAGGCAATGCAGGTGATTGTTGTGAAATGGGAGCTTGAACTGGATTAGACTGAGGCAAGTAATAGCAGGAACAGGATATGACATTGGACCCTGGGGGACAAAGTATGCAGGAGATCTAGGGTGTGAATGATGACCAGAACCAGCAAGATGTTGCCCTCTGTTTTGTGGACTAGTACTAGGAAAAGTCACAAGGGTGCAGAAGAGTTAGATCCAGTTGATCTACACTCTCTTGCAAAGTGTCCCAGCCTTTGGCATTTGTGACACCTCAACTTACTCTTGTCAAAACCAACTTTGGTTTTGCCAGAGAGTCCAGGAAATTTCCTGCCAGTTCTCTTGTAGAACTTCTGAGATCTGATATTATCAATGCCATTTGGCTCAGAATATCCATCTCTTCTAGATCATCATCAGCTATTCCTTTCAAATCATCCATGATGAGCATAGATTGTCACTATTACTGCTAGAATGACTATCAATACCAACAAACGCATGATCAGAACTATTTGAAGAGAAATCAATATGCTCATCATAATTGCTTTCAGATGCAGCATATTCTGACTCATGACCAACCAAGGCAGTATTCCTGGTACAAAGTCATCAGTGAGCTTTCCTGATGAGGACAGTTTCCTTTTCTGCTCTATCTCTCTTTCGAATGTAAGCAGTTTCCCATGAAGTTGGGTGAGAGATAGGCTATCCAGATTTGCACTGGAGTGTAGGACAATAGTGTATTGTCCCATCTCTCAGGTAGTGATCTGAGGAACCTGTTATTCATCTGGTTGTTGGTGTATTCCTATTTCACCATTTTCAGCTCAGAGATCAAGCAAGAAAACGCTCAAACTGTTGAGTCAGTGTCTCACCCTTTCTATGAGAGAATGTCTCATATTGTTGGGCAAGGATTTCTCTGTTGTTTGCTAAGACCTCATCTGTGCCACCGAATTGTTCCTTCAGGGCATTCCAGAGATCATGAGCAGTTTCATGATGCATAAGCCCTGAATAGATTTCATTAGGCAGTGCCATGGCCAGAATTCCATGGGCTTTAGCATCAATCTCAAACAGTTTCCGATCTTCATCAGAGTATTGTTCCTTCTTCTTCGGAACCATTTGATTGGTTTCCGGATTGTTCACCATAGGCTTATGTAGTCCATGTACCACAGATGTCCAACAACCTGAACTGTTAACAGACAGGTGATGAAGCATTCTTCGCTGCCATATGTTATACTCGGTCCTAACCAGCATCGGGGGCTTGGTTGAGGAACCGGTATTGTGAGGATCATTAGAAGAAGTAGTCATCTCAGATTCAATCAAATTCAATTAAGCTATAACAGATTTAGAACAAAAACACAACAACAAATTGAACCAAGAGAGATCTCAAAATAAATGAACGAAAACGTCAGAAATTCAATAATCTATAACCAGTTCTTGCAAATATGCTAATTCAATCAAACATAGATATCAATTAGCAGTTTCAATGATCAATTGTTAGTATGATGGGCATGTTATGATGATAATGATGATGATGATGATGTTGCATGATGCATGTTATGTATGTATGATGCCCTGTGTGATGATGTATGAATGATATGTTATGCTATATTCCTATAATGATGAATGTTTATCTTTCCATGGCTTTACGTTTTATGTTAATGAATGAACCGAAAGTATTATGTAACGTAAAGTGAAAGATAATGAAAGAGGAACATGATGAATAAATGCATGCATTAACGAATGAATGAACATGAAAGTCTTGCAAGCAAATGTATGGAGGTCCACACCCAATGAAGGGTGTTAGCTCAACTGTGTGCGGGTTAGCTACCCTAGAAGGATGCACACTGGGGTCCAATCCTTGTGATTGACCGTATGTATGGGATCCTTTCCGCTTGCCCCAGGTACTGGAGTCAGCTTCGTGCATAATGTTCGGGGTCTATGAAAGACCTCAGGCCCAGTAACCAGCTTCGTGCATAATGTTCAGGGTATAGCATATGGCATTAATCCGGAATGAAAAGAAAAGATAAATGGTGAGTGTACTTGCCCTAGGTACTGGAATCAGCTTCATGCACAATGTTCGGAGTCTATGAAAGACCTCAGGCCCAGTAACCAGCTTCGTGCACAATGTTCGGGGTAATGTACATGCCACTAGATGTAATGAATGAACGATGGTTAACGAACGTAATGGAAGATAATAATGATATTATCTATATGTACGGATGATGTATGATCATGACCGAATGAAACGTATAGTATGTACTCTGAAAAGAAATAAATAATGATTTTATGTATGTTTTATTATAAAACTAGAATTCACTCAGCAACGCTGACTTTTATACGTTTTCAGTTGGCAGGTAAACGTTGCTGAGGATGGCACGAGGCGGCTACTCGGCTCTTTTGGACGGCATCCATTTATTTAAAGCTTTTGTGATGTAATACAACAATGTAATTTTGTAACCGGCACACGATGCATTATTTTGCAAAAGTTTTTATGATGAAATGAAATGCCATTTGTTTAATGTTTCCGCTGCAATGTTTTGATGAATAAATGCAAAGTATATGTATTATGTGCGATGAATCACCACCTGTAAGCGTCCCGGGAATGGGGCCTTACAACCATCCATCATGTTCTAAGCTTAAGTCTTATCTAAGCCTTAGAAACACCATCATATATCATCAAGCATGAACATAGTCACACATTACATCATAACATCAACATACACACATACATGCATACGGGTCCGAAACCCAGCTTAATGAAAACATACATTCATGCATTTCCAGCCCCAAAATAGTTAAAAACCAATAAAAAAGGGTTCTAGAACTCACCTTTGCAGCTCTTGAGTGTGGCTTATTCCAAACTCGTTTGCAATTGAGTTCAACCGCCTAGAAACCCACTAAAAACATACCCGAACACAAGCAAACACACATAAGCACAAACCCGAGGACATAACCGGTTAGGAACACCAAAAAAAACATGAATTCCTACCTTGAATTCACACTTTTCTTCTTATTTCTCTTCAAAACTGAGAGTTCTCTACTTCTTGCTAGTCTCTCTCTCTAAAAATACAAGAATTTTGTGTGTAGAAAGGGTGATGGGCGGTCATGCCACCTTTATCACCAACTTTTCAAAGATTTGTTCTTTTTGTCACTTTTAACCCCTAAACTTGGGTTTTATTTCTTTTCCTTCTTTTTACTTCACTTATTCTTTTTTTCTTTGTCTTTAAAATAACCGGGCGTTACATATTACCCCTCTGTTTACCGAGGGAATTATTGAGATTGAAGAGACCCGATTGAGAGATTGGTGGCCTCAGATTGCCGAATGTCCGTTTTAAAGGACTAAGGGAAGGGTCACTAGCATTACAAATCCTCTCATTCATTACTTGCATCGCATGATCGCCACATCCATCACAGGACGTGGCAAGAGTCAGGAGTGGTGTACCATTCCCGACTTATTTTACTTATATTGTTTGCTTACGGGGACCATGTGCAACCTGGCGAGATGTTTGGCAGAGTATTACGCTTAGTATTATCATCGCCAAGAGCGAGGAGCGGTGTATGGCGGCACGTACATTACAATGATTGCACGTTGTCTTGGTTATCTTCCTCACCATGTTGCTGACGTATCTCCTCCGGTTGAACGGTGAGATTAGATCATCGTACGTTATTCGGCATGCATATTATACGCCGGTTCCGGGTGGCATACGGTCTCTCTTCGACCCGGTGAGATCTGGCATCTGGCACCTGTTCAGCAGGTTGGTGATGACGATCCATAGCAGCAGCAGGAGCATATTTCGCATGATCAGCCGCCACACAACCAGCCGCTAGCACATCAGCCACCACCTCAGCCATAGTTCCCTCGAATATTATAGAGATGTGAGGCTCCCTACACGTATGGAGACATTTTGCAGGAGATTACTACGAGATTACGGGATCAGGGTCGTCGGTTCGATCGAGTTGAGAATCTTATGGATTGGCACGTTCAGCTTGAGATTGCACGACCCCGTGCTGCTGGTATTGATCCTCCAGACTTGCCACGCCTCGTCATTACCCAGATTCACCGTAGTTTTTTATATTATTATTTCACTTTCATTTTGTGATGTATTTAAAAACTTCGTTATTTATATTATCATTAATGTTGTTTTGTTTTATATGTTTTATTGGTTAATTAAGATTTAAAATTATCGATTAATATGTTACAAAACATAACTTATACACAAAATGTCAACCTTAACGTGCAAAATAGAGCCGACACCAATTTTTATACGCAAAATGTTTATAAACAATAATATATAAAAACATCCTAACCTATATGCCGCGTATGGGTCCATACGTGGCGTATAGGTTCGTCACCATACAGAGAAATTTTGCAGCAAAAAAATTGGGAATTATACGCTGTGTATGGACCCATACGCGGCGTATAGCTACCCCGACATGAGTCTGACACGAGTCTGTCATGGTCTTGTCAGAGACCCTATACGCAGCGTATGGGTCCATACGCGCGTATAGGGTATGATGACATTACCCGTCAATCGACCTATACGCGGCGTATAGGGTATGATGACATTACCGTCAATCGCCCCTATACGCGGCGTATAGGGTATGATGACATTACCCGTCAATCGACCCTATACGCGGCGTATAGATCCATACATGACATATAGGGTACACGGTTTTGATTTAAAATTTTGAGATGTCCCAATAAAACAACCCATAATTTTAAGCATACAATTAATGATAATATGGAATAAAATGTATGCTCGTTTATTTGAATCGACCTTTTGGCCAATTGAAGTGTTGAATTGAATGGTCAACTCTTCACAAATGTCAATACAGCTTTGCTTTATTTTAATTTATATGAATCTCTATGTCAACTCTTAAATATAAAGAGAGTACAACTTTGTAACGGTTAAACCTCAAATTAAACATACATTAATTTGCATGACCAACATTATAGATTAAATAATTAGAAGGTCTCATACTATTTAGTTTAGATCGACTAGTTAGACCATCCTGTAGCCACTGATCTAATTTTCTCAAAATTTATATGATCAGACGATTGCACCAATTAATAATGAATAAACAAAACTTGAATAGTCATCTCAACTTGACAAATACCCTCATGGCTATTCGATTAGAACATTACTCCAAGGGTCATTTAGACTAAATCTTTAATGTATACAACTTCATTTGAATATGTGGTATAATCCATTATACAACTTCCAAGCCATTAATATAACTCCCTAAGAAACCACCATTTTCACCTTATTGCCCCAAACGACGCCATCTTCTAATACAGGCTATTGCCAGATAATTCGACCAATCAACTTTTAAACTAATTAAAGTGTAAATGTCAATTGTTATGGGTTAATCCTATTTTCTAGTCCTTGTTCAATATTTAGGTTGAGTTGTAATTCTGTTTAACATTATTGCAAGTACCCACAACCTCGTCATCCCATAGTGTCACCAACGTAATTCTATTAAGCATGCAAAAGAGCAAGTTACTAGTCGGCATTACCATGTTCTGTTGTAGGGTGTCGGGACTCAAACTAAAAGATAAGCGATAAGATGGCAAAAAAGATTTGATACGTTTTTTACGATGATGATAAAAAGGGCTTTTAAGTTTCATACTTTAATGAACAAAAATTTTGGCTCATGTAACCAAAAATAACCAATAATTGTTTACATCTTTATCGGTTGTCCGCATCTAACGGTTTTCTGCATCTAACGTTAATTTTCTTAAATGACTAGAGTTAAAATACACAACATTTTAGATAATAAACTAAATTAATGTAAAATATATTGTTATTATTAGAATATGCAAAATAAGAAAAACAACACATAAGATAAGATAACACCAATTCAAAGAAAGAATTACATATTTATTTTACTAAGAAAACAAATAACCAACTTGTGTAATCAACACAAAACAACATGATATAATCATGTCCTTATACATAACAATTGTGCTCCTTGCGTTTCTAAACTTCAAATCATGAATAGCATTTGCAAAATGTTAATATGTATATATTGTATCTAATTTATTATTGAAAAGTTCTAGATAAATATATGCACTTTCTATAATAATTTTATTATTAGATCATTTACTTCAAATCTAAACAAATATCTAGTATTTTTCTTAATTAAATTAGGTTGTATAATGCACATATACATATAACGCATTCGTGGTTTTAAAATTATTATTATTAATTATTTTCGTTGTCGTTGTCGTCGTGGTCCTCGCCGTCGTGGTCGTAGTCGTAGTCGTGGTAGTGTGGTTGTTGTTGTTGTTGGTATTTAAATAAGATAATACGTAAATTTAAATAAATTTAGTTATAAGAAATAAATAGTAAATATTAATTTAAGCTTTGATAAATAAGATAATATTTAATGTGCTCTCATATTTAATAATATATTAACTATAAGAAATTAATTAGATAGTGTAAAATTGAAACATAGCATAGAAAACTTGTATCCTATGCATAAAAATTGTATTATGTGTCTTTTATTGAATTATAATCTTGTATAAAAATATGTATTATATATAAAATAGATATAGATACAGATATAAATATAAATATAGATAAGTTATAAGTATGATGCATAACTAATGTAAATTAAAAATATGGGCTCTTATACATTGGGCCCTAGGTAAATATGATCGGAGCTAATGTGCTCTTATGCTTACTATGGGCCGAATTTGACCAAGTGGAGTTGATGGATGATGGGCCAAGAATGAGATTAAATAAGTGACCATATATAGTTTAAGCTTAAAACACATGTCACATGTCGTCTCAACGATTCAAGAAATGTAGACAAATTTTGATGAAAGAAACCGTAGGCTTTCACATCGAAACTATGCCAAGTATAAAGAAAAATTAAAAGGATTAGGCTTTCATTAAATTGCATCACATCCAAGGCCAGAATACGAACCTAAACAATATTGTCCTGCTCGATAAATATCTTCAATGGAGTCTCGATTTAAAAACACCTCTTCCTAACATTTAGAGCTGTTCAAATAGTTTGATATTCGAAACGCGCTCAAAATTCGTTCAAAAAAGCTTGAAAAGTTGCTCGTTCGATTTTGGCTCGGTTGTAAACGAGCCTTGCCGCTCATTTCGCTTTGTAAACGAACCGAGCACAAGCAAAGGTAAGCTCACTTGTTGCTCGCTCGGTTTTACTCAAATTATTTTTAAATATAACCTTTATATATATTATATACTAGGTTAAAACTCATATATTACATGGGTGGATAAATAAAACATATTAAAAGCATTACTTTTATAAATATTTTATTTTTCAGATGTTATTTTATTGATGAAATAAAAATATAATAAGTATTAAAAGTTATAACACATATTGAATTAGAAATTATTATTGTATATATAATATGTATTAATTAATTATTAAAATAACTATATTTATATTTTTTATGTTTAATAGTTTAGTTTACTTATTTACAATAAATATCATTTAATATGAGAGAGACAAAAAAACATAAATATAAATATATTTGTTTTAGCATATTCTAGTTAAAAAGGAATGTAAAATAATTGTTTTTATAACTTTCATATTTATATGAGAGATAGGCGGGAAAATGATTTTTTGATATGCTAGAACGATGACAAGTGTCATTTTATACGCTAGAATAATGACACGCGTATTAAGAAAACCTTCTTTTATTATAGGTTATAGATATAAATACGCAATATGTTAGTTTATTTATTTAGAGTTTAGAACATTAATATTTTAATTATATACCACTTTACCCTTGCTCTCTTTAATTTTTTTAAACATCATTTTTTGGATTTCTGTATACTTGTTTAAGCGTTGTATCAAAGCGGGCATAGTGCACGTGGAAATGGCTGCAATGGAGCTTGTGGGCATGGGTTTTACCGTCATTTATTTAAGCTCGAGTTAAAACCTAAACTTATTTTGTATGTTTTCTTTTGTTACATTGTTGAGTTTGAGTTGAAACTTGAAACTTTTGAATGAATTATTAGTTTTGTATTAAATTGCAATATGAAACCGAGCAAACAAAACCAAGTGCTCGGTTTTAAATCGAACCGAGTTCGAGTGAGCATTTTTCGCTCTATTTCTTAAATTCGAACTGAACCAAGCGGCTCGGTTTGTAAACGAACCGAGTTCGAGAGAGCTTTCGTTCGGTTTTCGGTTCGGTTCATGAAAATCCCTACTAATATTAGCAAAAGCCAAGCCAGCCCCTATTCTGTGAAACCAATCGGAGTCTAAAAATGTCGCTTGACATATTAGATGCAGCCCAAAAAACATCATATAAGTTATATATTTATTACCACCACTATAATTCACTTACAACTCTTATGTTAATTTTTAAATACTTGTAACTACCGATGATAAACATGTTTACAATACAATATGTTGACTGTCAATTAAACGATACAATATTCCTAGTGTTAAATAAGATACGAATAAGAAAAGAACGTTGATACGAGGAATAACGTGAAATGTTTTATCTCCATTAAAATGGTCAATATGACTGTGGAGTCTATTATATTTTGGATATAAATAAAAAATAACAAACGAGCTACTAGATGCATTTATTTGCAAATGCAAACAAAATATACAAAGGAAAATCTATGAAAACAAAAGGACGGGGATGTTGGATTAATTTCAATTTGTGCAAATTATGAGTGACTAGAATGTCAACTATGTTGACTTGTAGGGTTAGTTGTGTAAATGTACAGAATGTGAGGGTAGCTTAGTGTAAAGTTGTTGTTGATCTTGTAACTACCGAGAGTTGTTGTTCGTTTAGTATAAATATAGAATTGGTGGGATTTGTAGGTACCACCATAATCATTCTTCAATAAAACTGAATTTTAAAGTAATTTGTTCTTAATTTTGATTCATGTTCATTTTGATCGCATTGCTCATATGAGGGAATAATGGGACTATCAAAGAGAGGAACCATATATTTTATCTAATATTATTTATTATACTTGTTTTAATAGACAATATACGCCTGTAATAATTTGTTGTGAAGAATCATTTTGTTCTTAAGCACACAAGCATCCAAATAACACATTTAATTAAAATACTATGATACAAGTATTTGGAAGGCATAGTTCTCAAGATCAAAACATTACAATCTTTCACAACAAAATAATCATAGAACAATAAAATTCAATGTCAGCTGATTTTCCATCTTCTATTCTTTGAGATGTTAGAATTTGTTTAGATGTAATCTACAAATCTATAAAGGTTATGGTTATGATTTATAACTATATTAAGTATTTAAAGAAGCTTCAATGAAATTTTCGCCGTTTAAAGGTTTTTTAAATATGTCCGAAGATTATTTAATTACTCCTAAGTTTTCAGGTAACAAAAACCACACGGGTCACATTTACTAAAAAACTTATTATTGGTGAGAAGCAACATACATGAGCAAGAATTTTAATAACTGACCATTGATTGTATTAAAAATGTTAAGAGATTCCAATATTCAACTTCATTTATCTTTTGCTATACATCTATGCTTAATCTTTTATAATTTGGTTGTTAGGTGTAGGCCCAAATTAAGCCCCGTGAGCTAAACGGGTGTTGAACCAAGACTAAGATCAAAACAAGTGGCTTAAGTAAAAAAAAGTATGATTGGCTTGATTGTGTTAAAACCCTAAACCGGTACCGGATGAAATTAGTTCTTGTTTGGGTCAAAATAATCACAACCGATTCACTTTCATGATTTGAGAGTGTTTTTTAAGACTTGAGAGGGGTTTACATATTTAAGAGAATAAAGAGCAGTTTTTGAGTGTTTTAATTAAAACAACGCATTTAATATCTATTTATACTAACACGTGGGCACCCAAAAGATAAAATAAGTTAAAAAAAGGTCAAAAGTAATTTAAAAAAACAACTAAAAGCAATCAAAAAAATGGGCAAATTGTATCTTGGAGTTTGAACTGGTTTGGCTTTCAAAGTAGTTCCAGCCTAGAAAATCTAAAATCGGTTTAAGACCGACAGATCCATCCCTATCCTTAAGCTAAATTGAGATCGGCATGGTCGAACCAATCCAAAACATGTGTGGTAAATGTAACGCCCGGATATTTCTTTGAAGCCGATGAAAGAAGAAAAATAAAAAAAGTCCAAAGTCGAAGGACCAAACTTGCCAAAACGGGAGAAAGATTGGAGGAGTAGGGGAATAAGAGGGGAGGGCAGCCCACACCCTCCCCCACACTTGTAAAATCTGCCAAAGAGGAGAAGAGAAGGAGAAAAAAAAGGGTCTCAAGCTTGATTGTTGTGGATTCGAGCGTGAAAGTTGAAGTGCAGCGGGTTGAATCGAAGATCTACTCGACGGTGTCATTTGTGTGAGTTCTAGGACCACTCTTTTACACACTTTTGAATGATTTTGGGGCTAAAAGACATCTGAAACCCGTTTTTAAAGTGTTAGGTGTTGAACCCGTATGTGTGTATGTGTGTGTGTATGTGTTTGAATCGGGTGGGACATGATTTCGGGCTTGGGTGTGCTTGAATGGTGTTGTGGTATGTATTTCTAAGGTTTAGGATGGTTGATTTGGGCTTAGAACGAGTTTGGAAGGGTTTGGAGGCCGAAAAGTGCAGATTGGGTTCGGGATGAACTGCATTCTGCATCAGCTAGGGCCAGGCGACCGAATGGAGGCCATACGGCCGAAAGGGGTGTGACTGAGGTTCATTCGCATGTGAGTCGTGCGACTGGAGTCCATTCGCTGGTGAGTCGTATGACTAAGGGACATTCGCATGGGGAGTCATGCGACTGAGGGTCCATTCGCCTAGGTGTACATCCACATTAGTTCCATTCGCACGGTTATCCATCCGCATTAGTGTTCATCCGCATTGGGTCCATTCGCATGGGACTCATCCATATTGTGTTCATCCGCATTGGGTCCATTCGCATGGGGCCATTCGCCTAGTGTTCATCTGCATTATGCTCAGTCTCCTGGAAGGCCATACGACTAAAGGGTGCCCATACGCCCAAGTAGGGCTTGTGCACCCGAGGGAACATAGTTTATTTACTGGATTTCGGGGGAAAATGCATATGTAAGTTTTGACGTGGAAGGTTCCCGGGGGTTCATATAGATGACTTTTGTGGCCTTAGAGGTTATGTTGGGCATGGAGGACAATGATGTATGATGTTGTATGTTTATGCATGTTGATGTTGTGTGATGTATGAGTTATGTATGCATGATGCCCGGTATGTTGATTGTGTATGTTATGTTCCTTGATTTGTATGATTATTTTCCATTGGCTTTATGTGGAATTTAATGAATAAAATGAAAGTATTATGTAACGTAAAGTGGAAGATAACGAAAAAAGGAACGTAAAGAAAGAATGCATGCATAATTAATGAATGAATGTAAGAAAGACTTGCAAGCAAATGTATGGAGGTTCACACCTAATGAAGGGTGTTAGCTCAACGGGTGTGGGTTAGCTACCCCAGGATGCACACTGGAGTCCAATCTTTGTGATTGACTATATGTATTTGCTGAATATTACTTTTTGTACTCAATTTTGATTAATCAAATGAATACTTTAAAAGAAAAACTTGTGTACTTATCATTACAGATAATATTTGTGTTTTTTAGTAAGTTGTTAACTTATATTCCACATTTGTTAACCTTGATCAAATAAAAAGGTCTTGTTAATAACCTAATCCATCAATTGTTAATAAACTGGAAATTCAAAACGTAAATACGGGGATTTAAAACGTAAATATTTCAAATAATATGAACTAGGGAAACTCTAATCTTTATTCATTTGGTTTTCCCCCATCCTTCTTGCCACCGTCGACTACCACCGTTGCTGCTTGTTTCATTTCGAGTTGCAAAGCTCATAGATTTTTCATGAGTTTGGTCAAATAGCGATGTTTTTCCTTCAAGGTGCAAAGCTTGGTTTTGATCATCAATATATAAGCTTTTCTCTGCCCTATGATTGTATTAGTTTAATCGTATCTAATTCGATGGATGTTTTGAGTATTCGATCGATAAAATTAATTTAAATTTAATGGTGATAAGATGTTTCCGCTAATTTAAAATCAACAAAACTTACTTTAAATTAGTTTATAAAACTTTATTTGACAGTAGCCCCAATATCCAAATGAGATTTCATAAGACACGAATACACGCCATTATAGGAAAACTCCTTTGGATAAGATTTGAACCTCAACATGAGACCTCAACCATTGTAGGAAAACTCCTTTTGGACCGACTAATCTAGAGACACCATCAAGTATAAACATTGTTTTGAAAACTTGACTAGACCAGTTGAACTGGTTTTTTATATATATTTTTAAATTTTTCAATATTTTTTTTACATACATCCATTAAAATATGATAATTTTATCCGTTCTCATATCCGATCCTACCATTGACCAACAATACGTCTGGCTTAATGTAAAAATCCGATTCCGAAAACATTGAGTAGAAATTCTTTGGCAATTATTATTAGAGTTAAATGCGGTTTTCATCCCTGAGGTTTTATAAAAATTATCAAACATAAATTGCCATTTGAATCCATTTAACTACTTGTAAATTACATCATAACATTTTCCGTTAACTTTACTACATTAGGGGTATTTTTGTCAAAACATTTATAAAATAAAAAAAAATTAGTTCAACGTGAGGAGTTTTGTTTAATCTCGTTTGGTAATCATCATTGAGATTTAATCCATTTATTAAATAAAATAAAATATAATGACAACCGCCTAAAAATGACCCATTTCTAACTTTATAAATATACACCACAAAAAGATATATAACTAACCAACTTAAACATTTAACAAAACTTAATAAGCTATAATTATCAAAAGAGACTGAACGCATAACTTTTCGTGTGGGCTAGTTTTTTATTTTGTAATCATTTTAACTAAAAAATCAGAATACGTGAGAACTTTTATGTGTTAGTCTCTTTTAGTAACTACAATTATGATTTGAATCCATGATAATCATTTGTGTTTTATCTTGTTAATGTATTTTCGTTTAGTAGTCAATTACTTTTTCCATCTTGTTCAGTAATAGGTTTCTTTTGGGTTAGAGTTTAATTTTGATTACGATAATTGATATTTTATGATTATTATTTGAGGACTGCTAATCTCATATTGTTTATTGTTTTCTTATATTTTTATGATCATTTGTCTTTTATGTTATCATTCAAATGATTGGTGTCATATGACTTGTTTGTTTATTTATATATTTTTTGTGGTGTATATATTATAAAGTTTGAGATTTGTCACTTAAGTGATTATCATTATATTACATTTTATATAATAGTTGAATTCAAATCGCAATTGTGATTACCAAACGAGGCTATAACCCCTCACATAGAGTTATTTTTTTATTTTTTAATTGTTTTAACAAAAATAACCTAATGTAAGAAACTTAACGGAAAAAATCAATGGTGTTAATTAAAAGTAGTTAAATGGACTCAAATGACTATTTTTATGAAACATTTGGATGCAATTGGTAAAATTTAAATTTTTAGATTCAAATGATAAATTTAATAAAAACTTAGTAAAGAAAAAAGCATTTCTCTTATTATTATTTTAATTGTATTAACGGTTTTAAAAAACGTGTAGATACACCCAATGCCATGCTGTTCCATATTATAAAATTGGTGGTAGCACACCGCGGTTTAACACCCCAACCAAATCACATTTAATCCATCTAACGATCCATCATCATCATCATCATCATCATCATCATCATCAATTCATCAATTCATCAATTCATCAATTCATCAATTCATCATCTCTCTCTCTCTCTCAATCACAGTACTTCCATGGAATCTCCAAATCGCCATTCAGTTATCATCGTCGGCGCTGGAATCTCAGGCGAGACTACAAATTCATGTCTACATAGGCATAAATCTATAGACATTAGTGCCCGTGATACACTAATATATACGTACTGTTGATATTACATAGGCATATCGGCAGGGAAGGTGTTGGCGAAGAACGGAGTGGATGACATTGTGATACTAGAAGCTTCGGATGGCATCGGAGGGAGGATCAAGAAGCACTTCTTCGGAAGCGTATCGGTGGAGGTGGGTGCCGGATGGATCGCCGGTGTCGGAGGCAAACAATCTAATCCCGTCTGGGACCTCGCCACTAAACACGGCCTTCGCACCTGCTTCTCCGATTACAGCAATGCTCCTTACAATATCTACGATCCAAGGTACATTTTATTGCCAATTTCTTCGAAATTGCATACGACCTAAGCTGATCGATTTCATTGATTGATTGTGAAATCGAGATCGAGTTTGATTGATTTCGAATGTGATCGATTGGATTGATTAGGTTTCGGATGTGGATTTGACGTGTGTAATTTTGTGGTGCGGTAGATGATACAATATTATAATATATATGTATATATATATGTATATGTATATATATGTATATATATATATGTATATATATATGTATATATATATGTATATATATATATGTAATATATATATGTATATTATATATGTATATATATATATATATGATATTCGATATTTGGTATTTGGTATTTGGTATTGATATTTGATATTTGATGGGTTGCAGTGGGAAGATATTTCCGAGTGGTGTGGCTGCTGACACGTATAAGAAAGCGGTGGAGTCGGCGATGCAAAAGCTACGTTCAGATCAGGATAGCCTTCTTACTGCTTACGTTGATCCCAGCTTTCCATGTGAGTTCCTCTCATTCAATTGCTTGCTTTCACACACACGTAACCACACAACACACTGCGTGCGTGCGTGCGCGTGTGTGTGTGTGTCGGGATATTATAGTGGTAAAGTGTCTTTTTCTCTATATTAAAGCTAGGTGAGGTAAAGCTAAAGTACAAGCTTATTCCAATTTCTTTTTTAAAATAATTTTTGTTTTTCTTTTTCAGAAGACCAGAAACGCCTATTGAGCTGGCAATTGATTTTATACTTCATGATTTTGAAATGGCTGGTTAGTTTCCTTGCTCCAGTTACTATAATTCATTTTCACTTTGCCACAAGTCATGATTGAATGTATGCACGATACCATGTTGGTTTTCTCCGGCCGCTTATGCAAATTTATTTGCTTGAAATTATGCACATTACCATTCACGTCGAAATTATTTCGCAACCAATTTTAACGACCAAAGTTCGTCATATAGATGGGCTATTCGACTAGCGAATTTGGGATGTTTCAGGGTTTTTTTTTTTTTTTATTTATTTTTTATTTTTTATTTTATAAATATCCCACCAAGAAAATTATATAAATTAAATTCTTATCATAGAAATAATAGAACATGGTTGAAGCAAAATGTTATAAGTAATTTGATTATGGAGTTCTTATTTAAATTTATTAAAGGATATTCTGTATCTTTGTAGCCACTTACATACTTTTCTTAGCAATAGTATATGTTTTTATTTTTGAGTGGGTAAACCAAAAGTAATAAAGCCAAAGATATTATTCTATATATGGATAAGTATAATAAAACAATCTTTCATCTTTTTTTAAACTTCCATTTGGCTCTTCGCACGTAGCGTTTGATACTTTCTGGAAGCACTTGAATTTATAAATGTAAAGGTATATCAGCTTTTATGAAGAAACGCTGAAATTTGCATTTTTATATTAGCATTATATTATATTTTTCTAAAATGCAGAGGTAGAACCAATATCAACATACGTGGATTTTGGAGAGCGGGAGTTTTTGGTGGCCGATGAGAGAGGTTACGAGTTTTTAATTTATAAAATGGCTGAAGAATTTTTACATACGTCAAATGGCAAAATCATAGACAATCGTCTCAAACTAAACTCGGTTAGTACACACTGCCCATGATGGTGATTGATAGTTGATTTATGTTTTTATTTACCAAGTAGTCGTTTGTTTTATTAGGCAGCCTACAGCTTGTCGTCTGTCTTATGTTCACTGGTTTGACGGTTAAGGACAAAAATGCCATGATTTTTTTTTCTAACCGTAAAAAGGATGACATTCCACCAAAGAAATAGCTAACATGATGTTAAGTACAATAAGAAATACACCAAGGAAACAGAGCAAAGCATGAAGTTTTAATACCAAAAAAGGCAACAAGGCAAGCATGAACTGATACGTGATATCTTCTGCTTGTTTTAGTTTTCCTGGCTTTCATGGCTGGGGAAATCAGCCACTTGTAAATTAAAAATAGATATTGACTTTTATGTTTTAAATATAATAGGTTTTTCTTTTAAAAAAACATGACCAATAGAAGAATGATACTTTGGTGTGTTTATGCGTCAAGTGACACACTTGACGCATAGATCAAGTCATCTTCACCTATAAAGAAATTAAAGTCAACTCCTACGCTTACGAGACAACACATCTCAGCAGCACAAAATGCCGTGAATGCATAGCCCTTTTGTGTCCGGTTGAGCAAAGTTGGACGCGTTACTTGTTTTCATTAGATTGAGTAATTCAATGATAAAGAAATTTGATGTTTTTGAATCTCTGATTTTATTGATTCTTTAATTTATCTTGTTATTGAGTACAATAACATTTCTTGAAAAAAGCTTTTTGTGGTGTTCTATGTAATAATGGTTATGAAAATAAGCAGAAAATCAGATCACACATTTTCCCAGAGGACTAAATATTGCAAATACACTGATTGCATTGTTTAACTTGTTATAAGTAAGAATTTATGGTGGTTGTTGTGTTGAGTGATTCACGTGCGTGCAGTGCATGCCTTTGATGGATGCAGGTTGTGCGAGAATTACATCACTCGAGCGGCGGCGTTACGGTGAAAACTGAGGATGGTTCCGTGTACGAAGCCAGCTACGTAATTTTGTCTGTTAGTATTGGTGTCCTTCAAAGCCACCTCATTTCTTTTAATCCCCACTGCCTGTAAGAATCTCTTTTTCTCTCTCCAGTTTGATGTTATCTGTAACATGATCATTGACTTATGATGCATTCGTGCGTTCATGTAAGTAGTCATTTTTATTACAATATTGCACAAACAGCAATTGTTACGTCTTAAATTTGCTAATTACAAGCATTACACCTAATCAAAATCTGTCATTGTCATATAAAAATTGGTCCTCAACAACAGACTAATTGTATATAAAAGAAGTATTTTGTAACCAATTAATGGATTCCAATTTAGCACTCCTGTTATATATCAACCAAATTAGTCAATGTGATAGATACTTCACTATGAATTACCTTAGAACATCTAAAAATGAAACATTTTGCATATGTCGGGCTACGATGTGGTTCTGTTAATTCAAACTGTCAGTTTAACTTTATCTGTCTAAGCTTGCTTAGTGTTACTCCTGTTAATTTCTGTAGTACGCCACTTGTGTTTAAAGTTAACTCATGCAACTACTATAGATCTTTGTAGCCACCACCTTAGCTAGTATGGTCCAAATCTTCATCACATTTTGCAAGCTACCAATTTGCTGTTGTCAATATTAGCTAGGTGATTAAGTTTGCGAAAAGTTTAGCAAGATTCATTTCTAACCAGCTTTAGATTTTTTGTTTTTAAGGCCCAAATCTCAACTGGGTCCCAACAGCCTCAATTTGCAGTTGGTTTACAAAATGTCTGATGTTTGTGTTTGTCTAGATTCCAACACTTTGGCTTTTTAATTATTTTTACCAGCACTTTAGGCCAAAGTGGTTATCATCATGGGCCATATATCAATGGAAATCTGATTGATACAATTGCCAGTTTTACATGTTCCACAGTATTCTCTCAATGCTGTGGATGAATAAAGCTGGTTTTTGGTAAGATAAACAATGGAAAGCAATAATTCTTGTCCACATGACATAATGGTCCTATATTTGCTTCTCACATTTAATACACTTCTACATGGCGGTTGTGTAAATTCTCTCTAATGTGTGTCATAAAATAGTTATATTAATAACTAGTAGAAGTTGCTTCAGTAAGCTGACAGGTTGACTTCAATAGTTTCTGGACCTTGTATTTTCTTTATTAGATATAAATTTGTTAAGGTGTGCACTGTTCTGTTTAGTACAGTTATGATCAAAAGTGTTGTTTATCAGATAACCTCCAACTTATTTTTGATTTTGGTTATCAGCTATTTGTAGAAAATGGTTCAGTGGCGGTTGATTAACCGACCACTATTGGCTTCACTTAAAGGGCTCCTGTTTGATTTAGATCTGAGTACTGATTAAAATAAGAGATTATAACAATCTCAATACATATTTGACCTGACTTTTCAGAGTTCATCACTACATACAAAAAAATTAAAATCAAAACATTATTAGAAAATGTACTTTAACCAATACAAACATCATATATTAATTCAATAAGATGAACTTTTGTGTTCTTTATGTACCAAAGAAATCAGAGCATACATCATAACATACAGAAAAAGAAGGACAAGAATAATTTATACAATAAAAACTGATATAAATATCAAACAGCCCTAGAACAGAGTCCCATGAACTTTTAATGTCATTTTCTTAGCAACATTGGTTGCTAATATATATATTGAACCTATAGTGGAACAATTATTATTATACAATACGGCATGATATAATGGTTTGGTTTGGCTCTGTTATTCGGTTAATAAAGACCATAACAAACAATAAAAGTCGGTTTATAAGAATGGCTTAACCGAACCATCTTTGGTTTAGTTTTATTGGTTATCGACTTTTTACTAAGAGGATTATTGTTCCTAAGAAGGTAAGTTGATAACCATGTTTGTTGGTTGTTTCCAATATACATGAATGAAATACACACATGCTCCTAAATACAAAGTTGTAATGCATATAACATGCTTATATGGCAACGACCAACGAGTTCTCTAACTTCTTATATTTTTGTGGACTTCTTGTGGACTGTGATGTAAATTCTTTAAGAAAATGTAGGTAACTTTACTGATTAAGAATTAACAAATCTTATTATTGTAAACAGAGGTGGAAAACAGAAGCCATTGAGAACTGTGATGTTATGGTGTACACAAAAATCTTCCTAAAGTTTCCAAATAAATTTTGGCCCTGTGGTCCAGGAAAAGAGTTCTTCATATATGCTCATGAAAGAAGAGGCTACTACACATTTTGGCAGGTTTATTTTAATGCGTTCAGTTAGGATCTTCAGATTGTCTTTCCCAAGATGGTTTTCAAATAACTCTACTTGTTGAAAAGCATCTAAGTAACTTAAATGCATCACAATTCTTATACTATACTTACTCTATTAAGTACTCAAAAATGAAAATCTACCATCACAGCACATGGAAAATGCATATCCAGGGTCAAATGTTCTTGTTGTGACGTTAACAAATGGAGAATCCAAACGTGTTGAATCTCAATCAGACCAAGAAACAATGAGAGAAGCAATGCAAGTTCTTAGGAACATGTTTGGTCCTGACATTCCAGAAGCCACAGACATACTCGTGCCACGCTGGTATAACAATCGGTTCCAATGTGGCAGTTATAGCAACTACCCTATCTATGCTAATTCTCAACTGGTCGAAAAGATTAAGGTTATTATCATGCCCTGTACTCACTCATCATATGTTCCTAACCATACTTCATAGTATTTAGTTGATCTTTAAAATTTATGATAATGTTTTTCTTTAATCAGTCCCCTGTAGGAAGAATTTTTTCACAGGAGAGCATACAAGCGAAAAGTTCAATGGTTACGTCCATGGTGGGTACTTGGCGGGTGAGCTCTGATCAGTTTTATTTATAGTTTTTCAAAAGTTTGATATTTGTGTACATGATCATTTACAAATTTGATGTGAATACTATATTTTGATAAAATGTAATGAACAGGTATAGACACAGGAGAAGCTTTATTGGAAGAAATGAAGACGGAGAGAGAGAGACAAATCGATAACAACGAATCTATTCTACATCCTTTGCTTGCACTAACATTGTCTCCAAAAATGTGATATTCAGAGACATCATTTTCATGGTGATAGCAAACGAGCTGTCATGAGGTCATTTCATGGCTAGAAAGACCACCGGTTAAAGATAACGACATTCATCTCCATGACTAGATGAAAACCACAGGTGATGGAAGATATTGGACAATGTTCGGGTTCAAAGATGCAGCTACATATGGTGTTGAAGGAACTTAAAGAATGCAAGAAACAGTACCCTTAGTGCCTTTATCCGTATTACTGGTTTCGGATTGTCCAGTATATTAGTTTTATTCTAGACATAAACCCGCATGTGTCACACCCCTTGCCAGCGGTGGAATTGCAAGGAGGTGACATAATCGAATATTTTGAACACGTGGTACTTAAGAAAACTTAAATTCACTGATGCATTCAAAATAAACTTAGGCAACAAAGTATTAGGGTACAAGTCTTCAAAGATTCAAGAATATGAGTCTAGCATCCTAAGCTTAGACAAAATAATCTTCTTTTATGCCCTAGTCATGCCATATCTAAGTGAAGCTCAAAACGCTAACCTTGGTTGTTTCTTAAAAAACATGTTCAAAATGGGTCAACAATATATTGGTAAGCTTGTAGATTTTGAGTCTTGATGACTCGTTGCAAAGTAAGTAGTCAAGTATGAATAAAAAACTTATCATGTAAAGTCACCATAACACGAGTAAGATGAAATGTATTTATGAGTCCACAACTAAGCCTTTGACTGCATGCCTTATCCGATACTTATCCAAGTATAAAAATGAAAGTCAAGTTATAGTTTGCATGGTAATAATCATTCAATATAGTTGAATGTGGATTTGCGCATTCCAATCAATCGAGTGAATGGGAATTGTCAGTCCCGGTAGTACTATCTTTATTAAACCTGCGGCTCCAACCCGAAGTTAAGTAGTTGTGTAAAATAGCGAGATCATTTAAAGTCCAACCCAATAAATAAATATTCATCACCAAAATGTGTATAAGCATAAGACATAATAGTAATGATTCATGTAAAGTTGTTAAGTAACATGTTTCTCCTTCGAAATTAGTAAAAGAAAAGGGGACTACGAAAATTCACATTCTGATACGGATTACGTGAAACAAGAGGGATTGCACAACCTACATATACATGCAGTGTGCAAATATGGTTTACATTCCAATAAGAAAGTCGTTAAACCAAATGATGAGTCAAGTGTTACATGAAATAAGTTTTACTTTTAATCTATTGATTGAAAATTATGATTTTGTATGTTTTACGAACCGTAAGCAATTTTTGATTATGAACTTAACTTTAAAAAAATAGTGTATAAACATAAATACATATTATGAAATGAGTATATTTTGTCATAATTATAAATTCAAATGTGATGATATAACATTTCTGCGTTTTTAAGTGTCAATTTGTGCTAGGGTTTTAATTAATCAAATATACAAAATAAATAATGAGATTTTTATAATACATATATATGCTTTTTAAATTACTAGAAAAATAAATGTAACATTTTATGGAGTTTATTTAGTAGTCCAAAAATAATTATATTGTTTCAAAAGTAAGTGTAGCTATATTATGGAGTTTCAAATTTATTTTAGTAGTTTGAAGGTCGAAAACTTAACCATTTAAAGTGAGACTATTTGGATTTAAAGCTAACTCATAACACTAATTCCAGAAAAAATAAATCAAATCCATTGGGTACATATTGAGGGAGTTATGGCTTCTCAAAGTCAACCTAAGTATTCTGCCAAAATGTTCAGTTTTAACATTTCGTTTCAAAATTGAATTTTTAGAGCTCAAAACTTACTGAAAAAATGTGTATTTATTATGGTTGAAAAGATAACACTTTGAAATTAAATTTAGGCTCAAGAATTATACATTTTGATTTTGTTTTGAGCAATGTAGGACCTTTTAAAGTTAAGTAAATTTTCTAACAGAATCTGTTTTATAAATCAAGCAACTACATGATTGTTGTTTGATTACTAGTGTGTTTGATGTGCAACATTTTATGTTATATATGCATGTGAAAAAAAACCCATTTAAGTTTTGGAAAATTAAACATAAGGTTACCTAATTGCAACTGGTTGAACACTTGAGTTTGAGAGTTGGAATAGTATGGGAGATGATGACTTATAGGGGGAGTGTTGGTGGTAGAAGGGTGTTGCCTTATTACATGATTTTGAGGGGCATTAATAATGAACACGGAGATATTTGAGGGCTAAATATAAGCTGGAATATGGCCACATAAAGGGGGTCTCTTTACCCTTGTTTAAGCCTTGAAATCAACTAAATCAACTCATCATAAATATGGGTATGGATGAGTGGTATGTTCATTAGATTTGTAAAGAGATGGGGCTGATTTTTTGATAAAAAATGATGATGACTTTTATATATATGATGATTTGTAGCTATAAAATGTTAAAAGTAGCTAGGCTATTTGATTGGTTAATTAAGTTAACTATCTCATTTATGTCAACGTAAAAATAGAATTGCATTAATGTAAATAGTTTTGTTATAAAACCATAAGTTAAATTTGTATATGTTTGCAATCCATTTGAGGGTTCTAGTAATATTATTTGATCTTAAGCTTATAAATTAATTCGACCAGTGCAAGTTAGTAATCAATGTGTTATTGTGGTTTTAAATGCAAGGGTGATGATCTTATATTTATATTTGTATAAGTAAATATAAGTGTATATTTTTATTCCATGCTCATTTAGATCATTCATCGTTATCATAAAATATTGTCTGAGTTTGGTATTTGATGTTGATGTCATGTCATAATTTGTGAAATATGACCGATGTTCTTGACGACTCGCATCGGTCAAATCACCAATGCTCGATAGTTAGATAAAATTTAGTAAAATATTAAGTCATAATACATATTAATACCTTAAAATTATTAAGGTTCATATAAATACCAAGAAATTGTTCAAGTTGTGGGGATCCTGATTTGATTATCATAATCATTTCTTATTTTATTTCTTAAACTAAGATAAGTACACATCACATAAAATAATATAATAAATAAAATATACTGGATTTTCAAAAATGTTATAGTCTCCCCTAGTTGAATGACTTTCGTCCCGAAATTCAACTTGTAACATGTTTTTTTTACTTTATAATTGACCATGATTTTTTTCCTTTGATAGTCATATTTTTAACGATTATGGTTTTTGTATAGTTTGGAACAACCAACCATGTAGTGTTATAAAAGATGAGTACTTACGTAGGAAATAAGCATAATATATAACATTAATTGAGTATATTAGCTGTACTTAAAAGTATACTAAGTTTAGGTATGTGAATAAAGTAAGTATTCTATAGGCTTTTGGTAATATGCTCTAGGCATGAGGTATGTATGCTTTAAGTATAATGTAACTACAATGTAAGTGTATGAAAAGTTTAGCGTAAATACGTACTAACAACATAGCACAATCTATCATCATATAGCATAAATCTACTTTACATCAAGACATGAGTCGTAATCAAGGCGAGTAGAAAATGAGAGATAGGGCACAGTTAGGTAAATAGCATAGAGTAGGTCATGTTTTGTTAATACAAGATTCTGTAAAGATTTTGGGTAACTTCTAGATTCATGGCCACGTAACGATTCATTTGGCTACCAGGCATCATACTCGTTATACAACCAACATGAATAGATGTTGTTCTATGTTTCTTAGGCTCCAGTCTGTGCCGGCTTATTGCCGTAATTGGATAAGTAATGAAGGTAAGGTGTTCATTATACTCTAAGCTATGTCAGGCGTGCATCATTATGATATAAGTAATGTACTATTATTCATTCGACTTTGGTCCATGCTAGGTGAGCGCCATAATGATTTCGTTTAATTTGAGACCTAAAGGAAAATTTTACTGCTAGAGTTGAGAGTATAGTAGTAGTTTAGGTTGTTGTTTGTTAATGTAATTAAAGTGGTCGGAGTAAAAACACTCATTGTTTAAATGTGAATGCGGAGGTAGCTGAAACATGATTCAAAAAATAGTTTAAGTAAAATGACGATAAATTTTGAATATCAATAAGCAAGGGATATTACTTGGTTTTAAAATGTCTAAGAGTTTGAAGTATAAATCTGATTCTGGGTAATCCGAATGATTTAAAGTATCTATTCGGTTAATGAATATGATATGTTTTGTAACAACACACTTTGAGATTCAATTGGTTGAAGAATGTTGAGGGGTTTAAATATTAATTTGTTAAAAGTCGCTTTCAGATGAGAAATGTTAAATGGTTCTAAAGTACTAAAATCCTCTTTTTTAATCCTTTAAGTTACATAAAATTGTTTAAGATATTAAATTGTTAGAGTGTTCAGTACTTGAAGTACATCAAATGTTAAAAGCATCCGATAGTTAAAATAGTTGGAAAAGAAATCAAATGGTTTAAAGTGTCGGATGGTTTAAAATAGTTGAAGGTCATTAAAGGTTTGAAGCATTAAATAGTTTGAAGTAGTTGAAACACATCAAATATTTTAGAGCCTAAAATATTTTAAAGTGTTAAATAGTTTAAAAAAATCACAAGGGAATGATTTTGAACGTCAAATTATTTAAACATCAAAGATATTTAAATTATAATTACATGAAAAGTAATTGTATGCTTTAACATGTAAACTATTTTAAAGTATCGAGTAGTTTAAAGTTTTAAATGGTTTAAAGTGGTTCAAATTGTGAAGAATTTAAGATATCAAAAATTTAATATTTTTTAATACATTGAAAAAGTACCAAATGGTTAAGTTTGTCAAATTAAGGTTTTGGTCAAATGATGTGTATTGAGTGATTTAAAATAATTACTGGTCCAAAGCATTTATCAAATAAAAAGTTTTGAATAGTCTCAAATGGCCTAAAACACCACTTAGATAAAAAGTATTAATCGGTTTAAGATGATGCTGTAGTTTAGGTTTCCATTAATTTAATGTAGAATACTATCCCAAATATGAAGTAAGTGAGTGTGTTTCGTTTAAAGAACTAGCTAAAGCCTAGTTACGTCATGTTGATGTAATGTGGTACCTGTATATTGAATTCATCACAATGTATCCATCGTACCCGAGTTATTTTGTCAATTTCCTTTCATTCAACGGGTTTTATACTTTAGCATATTGTCAACCATTAGTGTTTATCTAACCACATAAGAAAGATTCTAATATTATGTATCATACATTTATGTATCGGGAGTTGCAGAGTTGCATCCACTATGCTCATATTATGTTGTCAAAGTTTCATACACTAAAACATTATAAAGGTTTATGTCAAAACACATAAAGAACATAAAAAGGCTCACTCAATAAGGTTCAGTAGGATTCTTATGCATGGTAATTTACTACTACGTGTGCACCCATAATGATAAATTACATTGCATGGTCCTCTTAGTCCTTATTTTTAAGAAAAAAACAAAGAAATCTATCGTTAGAACTGTGTTGTCTACGACTATTGGCACTACTTAAGGCAAATTTAATTATCGCTAATATTGGTAGTTGGAACACTTAACAAGTATTCTTTCGGTGTCTAACATAGTAAATGCACAATTACTCTAAATTGAGGTGTAATTTAGTTGCACCTAAAGATAGAGGTCAAACATGGTTGAGATAGAATGTTGTTGAGGTACTCTTTCAAGTATTAGATTTCTCAATCGTAATGCAAGTTAGAGGTAATTATATGGGCAATGGAGCTTGAGTTTCTAGATATTTCAAAACTTACTAGTGAGGAATCTATATGACCACTTGACTTTTTGACATTTAACGGGTTGTGTGGTGTTCAATCTAGCTAAGGCACATATGTTTGGTGATATTTAGTAGAATGCTCCACACAATTGTTCATGATAAATGATAATTTGATTGTATTGGGATAGGGCTAGAACCTCGGTCTCTTTACTTTTTCATAGTTTGGAAAAGTTTGTCTTACTATTAGCGAGAATGTAGGGTTCATAAAATAGAATGATCGGCATATAAGATTGATGAACTTTAAGTACTTCAAACGAATCGTGGTCGTTATCAGGGATAATAAAATGTCGGTTGATTGTGTCTCTAGTGTGTCGATCTAAAATTTTATTGACCTTATGTAGGTAATGACAATGTCATGTATGATTAGATGTGATTGTTAATATCCTAAGTGTTGTAGTACTGTAGTTGTTATGAGTTTAAGGTTATAGTCTGGGTGTCTATCTAAGTCACCCTAGTTCTTTATAACCATGACTTTGATACTAATCTGTCATATTCCTTTCCAGCGGCGGAATTGCAAGGAGGTGACATAATTGGATATTTTGAACACGTGGTACTTAAGAAAACTTAAATTCACTCATGCATTTAAAATAAACTTAGGCAACAAAGTATTTAGTTACAAGTCTTCAAAGATTCAAGAATATGAGCCTAACATCCTAAGCTTATACAAAATAATCTTCTTTTGTGCCCTAGTCATGCCATATCTAAGTGAAGCCCAAAACGCTAACCTTGGTTGTTTCCTGAAAAACATGTTAAAAATGTGACAACAATAATGTTGGTTTGACAACCCTAAAACCAAATTTAAGTAATTTAATGTTTTTCATAAATTGATAGTACGTGATTGTATTTTGTAGAAATGGTTAAGGTAATTTTCTTTAATTATATGAATCTTTGAATGTTTAATTTTAATAATCACTTATGATATGTGAACATGCTTGCATGCATGTATGAAAGTTTATGTATGCATGTGATTCTTGTATGTGAATTTCATGATTAATATGTTTATATGTTCAGATATCAAATGGTGAGATTATTTGATTAGTTATTTAAATGATAAAAACATCATACCTACATGAAGAAAATTAAGATACAAACTTAACCAAACATCACAAAACAAGATCACATCAAGAAAAATTGTATCAACACTAAAACTAATCAAATCTTAATCACTTAAACACCAACATAAACACAACCTTAACTCTAATCTCGATTCATTAAGGCACTAACTAAACTTGGTTAAGCACCCAAACCATTAACTAATTCTATCTTAATGACTAAGTAAGCCATTAGCACTAAACCACCACCTAGCCACTTCTTGCCACTAACCCTTCCCTAAACCCGCCACCTAGCATGCATGCCACTAAACACCCTTAGAACTTGCCACCACACCTACCAAATGACCCACTATTACAAGGTATAACCACCACCTCACAAGTCTAAGAGTAGACCTAATGATGAGCACTCCACTTCTTCCGCACCTCTCGGTCGATGGGTTTTCCACGACCACCACTTCCTCAACTACACACCACCACAACCATAACTCACTACCACCGCAAACCACCACGCCCGCAACCATCTCTCGGCTCCCACCCTCTCTCCCTCTCGGTTTTCAAGTCACCAACTCTAACTCTTTCATTCTTTTGGGCTTCCAAACACCATCATCACTCTTGTTTTAGTTTTAACAATAATCATCACTATCATAGTTCAACTTCAACTAGTTTGTGATCTAATATCAAGGGATACCACCACAACTGAATCATCAAGAAGTTTAGTCAAGCAAATCCCTTAGTTACTTTATCAAACTAGGTTAGATTTATGAAATCTATAACTAACAAGTTTCAAGAGTGTTTATGTGTTTAAATAAACACATACAACCTAACTCTTGGAAATTAAATCAGCAAGAATGCTCATAAGAATTCACATAACATTAGACTTTATTTAAAAATCAGTACGAAATCGAGGTTCAAAATTTAAAATTAAGAGTTCTATATAACAAAAGGTTTAAACAAGGTTACAAATAAAAAAGGCTAAAAACCTTGAAGCTCTTGATGAATTAGATTAAATATATAAATGTATGTGATTGTGAGAATAAAATTAGAAAATTATTGGAAAATAATAGAAATAATATTCTATAAATTTTGATGTAATAATAATGGGTAGATTTTTTATATAATTATTCAAGGAAATAAAAGGAAATTGTCATATAGAAGCTCTGAAGATCTGGAAAAGGTATATAATAATCCTCATATTTTATAGCATTTATAGAATAAATTTTGTGATTTAATTCGCATATATGCCTGTGTTGTATATTTTAGAATCTTCTGTAATTAGAAATATGAGAAAAATATATAGACAATGACTTAAAATACAACAACATGTATGAATTTCAGAATTTTTAGTTATGTTTTACTAATTCTGTCAATTTATATGAAACTTGTAAAAATTATAGAAATTAGCTTGTTATGAGTTATTAATCTTAAAATTTATGAGATAATATAGATTTCAGAATATTTAGGCTGGTAAATTTTGGTGATTTTTTAATAACAGGAACTGCCAAATTAGAATTTTGGTAATTTTTATGATTTAAATACTGATAAATTTCTAACAAACAATTATTTTATAGGAATTATTTGACTTATTGGCTGGAACTAAGGTGAGTAACATAGTCTCTTTTTGATTTATGATTTTTAAGGGAAAACATATTGTTTTGTATTGAATTGGATGCATTTTTGAGAAATTTTTATTTGCAATTGTCATATTGACATAACTATTAATTCGGATGAGGAACTATCAAATAATATAGGTAGCGCTACTTAGGAAATGTCAACCCGTATATGCTGATATGAGAGCAATGATGTTATATTATTTGATTGTGTGATTTATATTGGACGGTTATGAATCACTTGACATGTGTGTAGGTTTGGTTGTGAGCTTGATTATATTGCATAAATTCAAAATGATTATATCAATTAACCCTATGTTCTCACCAACTATTTGTTAATTGTTTGAGTATGCTTCTTCTGGTCAGCAAAATATATTATAATGTCATGTATTCCTTGAACATGTATAGTGATTGGCATAACTACATAGGAAAGCTGTGCGTTTGGTTGACTATTGACTTGTTTGACTTCAGCCTATAAGTGGACGTTCACATTCACTACTAGCTGAAGATATGTGATGTGTTGAAGATGTACTTTTGTTTAGTGAAGATCAAGATTAGGTTGGACTCATCTTAGATTAGTATTTGTTTATGTTTAATTGTATTAGGTTAAATGTTAGATTACTTTTGTAAGTATTATTGTTATTTGAGTTTTGCTGCCCAGCAAAACTATGAGAGAAACTATAGTTTCGTTCATAATAAGATGTTTGTTTCACCCGACGAAATTGTGTTTCTCAACCGGGCGAAACTAGACGTGGGCATGATATCAACTCTATATATAGAATTTGTTTCTTTTGTTGTAATTGAACTTGCCAAACCCTAATTTGTCTAATCCTTGTTACAAGTGTATTTTGTAAGCTGGAATTTCACTAAAATATTATTGAGCTTTTATTCTATTGTTTGTATTGGATTTGATTGTGTTATTTTGAATACTTTTGGTATATTCTTCATCAATTGCTTCTATTGTGTGTTTGGTATTGATATTGAACGATTCTCTCAATCAATTGTATTGTGCTTCGATCAGTTTGGACCAACAAAATGGTATTAGAGCCTTTGGGCTCTTGATTGTTTGGGGTTTTTGGTTGGTTGAGTTCAATATCACTAGTTCATCAATTCCAGATCAAATTTGAGTGTATTTGATATGGAATTTGTTTGAAATTGGTTAGTTCTTGGTTGGGAAAGCCTTGGTAAACATCAGATCTCAAGTTCATTGAGATTTGAGTGATTTTGGATTGATTTCATGTTGAAAAAGTTTTTCAGAATCATCCAGCAAAATTACTATTCTTTCAGCGAAACTGTGAGCTTCAGTCAGCGAAACTATGAGTGTTTTGCTTATTGTGATTTTTTTTGCAACCTCAACGAAATTACCATAATTGAATGAAAGTTCAACAATGGTTGTGATTCATTATCAAGCAAAATTGCGGCCGAATTTACATCAGAACGAAAATTCAAGCTAGTTTCAAGTGAATCTGTTTGTGAACTAGCATAATCAAGCAGTCGACTAGCGAAATTGCTACCGAAATTGTCAGCGAAAGTAGCAGCGAAATTACCTTTTCCAGCGAAACTATCAATTCTTCTGCGAAACTACCATGTCAAAGATGACTACTCTCACTCTTGCTGATTTGGTGAGTGTGGCACCCAATAAACCCCCAAGGCTGATCAATGGAGAAAATTTTGAAGATTGGAAGAGATGTCTGAAAGCATTCTTCTATTACACAGATCATAATTAGTTGGAATCAATCATCTCTGGTCCACACATTCTGACTATTACGGTTGGGGATGTAGTCTCTCAAAACAAGGACCCAACCACATTCAACGAAAAGGATCTGAAGTTGATTGACAGGGATCAGAAAGCATTTGGAGCACTAACTCTGTGTCTCACACTAGATATTTACAACCTCTTTACTGAACAAAAGAATGCCAAATCTCTTTATGATGCTTTGTGTAAATTTTACGATAGAAATGATGAGTTAGTGAAAGATAAAGGTATACAAGCTGAGAAGGAGTTCAACTTATTGTGGGTTATAAAATGAGTCTTACTGATTGACAAACCGTTTTCTGACTGTCTCAAGCACATTAAAGAAGTATGATAAAAAAATCTTAAATAGTGAACAAGTGAATAGGTTGTTGGATTTCATTTCCACCATAATGGAGTTTACAAGTGAGTATGTTGAAGCAAGAAAGAGGGTTTACTGATTACAAGCTTATGGACATTATCAACAAGCTTAAATCATTTGAATTATACATGAAAAGAAGAGAGTTTAATTAGTCCATAATGCCATTATCTAGTTTTCTACAGAATGTTGCATTGCTTACTTCCATTACAAACTCACCAATGCAAGAATCAAGACAAGGAGGAATGAACACAAATGTCTCATGTGATCAACTTAGAGGTGGTATTAACTCTGTCAGAGATCAAGCTAACTCAAAGTTACTTCTAGAACGTCAATCCCATCTGAAATAATGGCACTGTTGGCATGTTTTTGCAAAGTTATGAGGCATTGGTGGCTGGAGAACTAAAAAGAAAAGGGATGACTATGGAAGACATGTATCAGGTAGATCCAGATGATTTAGAAGAACCGACATATAGTGGCAAATGAAGATGTTGACTCTCAGAGCAAGACGGTTTATGGAAAGAAACGGAAGCAAGAACTCTGGAGGCCAAAAATCCAATTCTAAGTTAGGTTTTGATAAATCTTTGCAAGCAGTTAGGACATTTCAAAAGAGAATGTCCATTACCAATTGTCACAAATCCAAGCATCTCTGGAGTTCCAAGACTAGTTTCAAGTGGAGAAAAGGATGAAAGTAAATAGAAGAAAGAAACAACTTTGATTTCAAGCTTTGACAGGAGTGTAGAAGCTAAGGAAACTAAAGATGAAATCAATCAAGCCTTTGTTGCTGAGGTTATCAAAGAGGAGGATGAGACTTTGATTTCAAGCTTTGACATGGGATCTAAAGAATTAACGTCCACTATTACCTGCCTTCTATCTAAAGCCTCCACCTCTGAATCTTTCTTGTGGCATCGTAGATTGGGCTATGATAATTTAAAAAATATTAACACATTAATTAAAAACAATCTTGTTGGGGATTACTATTAAAAGACGTTCCTATTATTGAGAAATGCATGGCATGTACCAAAGGAAAACAACATAAGAAACCTTATAAACTAAAGCTTTAAAATAGCATTTCTAATCCCCTCGAGTTGTTACACACTGATTTGTTTGGCTCAATCAGCTTAAATCCATTGCTCAGAAAACTTTTGCATTGTTGTTACAGATGAATTTTCAAGGTATTAATGGGTGAGATTTCTCTCTAATAAAGGAGAAGCTCTTGAAGAGCTATAGAATTTTATTCTTTCAATTGAAGTGATAAGCAAGAGGAAGGTAATGGCTATTCGAAGGGACAACGGTACTGAGTTTAGAAATCACATCTTTGATTCCTTCTGTGCAAGTAAAGGAATTTTGAGATAGTTCAGTGCCACCAAAACACCTCAGCAAAACGATGTTGCTGAATGGAAGAATTGCACCCTTATTGAAGCCGCTCGTACTATGTTGATTGAGTCAGCTTTACCAATCATATTCTAGGCTGGGGCGGTGAATTGTGCTTCGTATATTCTTGGGTGTTGATTGTAAAAGGAAAAATGAAGACTCCTTATGAAATGTTTCACAAAAGAAAGCCATTGATTGATTTCTTTCGTCCATTCGGATGCTCGTGTACCTTACTCAACAACCAGACACAAAAGACGAAATTTGGTGTTGTATCAGACGAGTGTACTTCGTTGGTTATTCATCTTCTTAGAAAGCTTATGGGGTGTATACCAAGAGAACACATATTATGCAGGAATCATTTTATGTTGATTGGCAAGAATCTAATTCTTTTGCTGATCAGACTGAACCTGCATGGTTCATTAATTCCAATACTATCTTCAACTCATTCAATCTTTCAAACAACACTACTAAAGCATAACACCATGAGGAAGGAGTAATGGATAGAGCAAGAAAGGGATGTTCTTACGAGGCTTTTATGTCTTGCAAACCCTAAAAGTTTAATGGAAAAGGAGGAGCAGTACAAGCATTGTGTTGGTTAGAAGAAACAGAGTTAGTTTTAGATATCAACGAATGTGCTGATGATTATAAGACCATGTTTACTTCGCATTCCCTGAAGGGAGAAGCGCAATCATGGTGGAATATGGAAATTCAAACTAAAGGTTGGGATGTTATGAATAGGTTAAACTAGAAAGAATTTAGGAACCTAGTGATTAAGAAATATTGTTCTTATAATGAGATAGAAAGGACAGAAACAAAATTCTTAGCACTAGAAATGAATGTTGCTGCACATTAGGAATATACAAATAGATACAATGAATTATCTAGATTAGTGCCACACCTAGTTACACTAGAAACTAAAAGGATAGGAAGGTATATCTGGAGTCTAGTACCACCAATAAGTGGAATGGTAAAGTCAACCATGTCTAAGACTTTTCAGGATGCAATGACATTATCCGGCAGCTTGACTAACGACATGATAATAAATGGATCCTTGACTGATTCAAGGATTGGAGACAAAAGGAAATGGAGCAACAATAACTCCAGAGGAGATTTGGAGGAAATTAGCAGAAGAGGGTAAACATAAATCCCTTGAGAAATTTCATGGGAATTATTCAAGAAAGATGACCACAAATAGAAGGTCAATTATGGTGCAATAACTACAAGAGACACCATAATGGTAAGTGTAGGGTGGTAATTTGCTGTAACTGTAAGAAGAAATGACACCTATCAAGGGAGTGTAAGGGACCCGCGAACCCTAAACCATTTTGTTACGAGTGTGAAAATAAGAATCATTTTTGCAACGAATGTCTAGAATTAAAAGGCAAAACCCTAATCAACCCAAACAACCCCTGTGGTAGAGTATTTGTGTTGCAAGCTGCTAAAGAAGTCCCACATGAACCAGAAGTGGTGACGGGTACGTTTTTTATTAACATTCAATACACAATAGTATTATTCGATACAACTGCAACTCGTAGTTTTGTTTCAAATATATTTAAACCCTTACTTAATCTTGTTACACCCTCAATTTCCACAAACGGGGTAATACCGTTAGGCGTGTGACATACCAGGATCTCAATCACTAGTTACACAAAACGATGCAACAGTTACAAAACATAATTGCTCATTTAAATTAAAGTTTCTTAAAATAAGAGTTAAATATAAAAAATGAAAGTAACGTAGAAGCATATAAGTTCATAATTCAAACGACCCAAACATGTACAAAACCAGACAAGTATAATGTGTAGAAAATTACAATTTTTCTTTTTTGACCCAATAAATGAGGAATGGTATGATGCAATAATCCTAGACGTGCTCGCTTAAGAACTTGAAAGAAACATACTAACGTGTCAACACAAAGTTGATGAGTTCATAGGTTTTGATAAACATAACATAATAGTAACTGATACAGTAAACAAAGTAATATTAGTAGATAGCTTGTTTACTCAACAAGTTACTAAGTGTATGAAGTTCGCAACCAAAGCTGACAATGAATAAGAATGCCTCGGCTATGAAAACCAGGTCACAACAACATATATTAGGTCAATTAAACACCCGTTGACGTACCGTTATGCTAGCGCGACTAGCTCGGGTGAGGTTTGTCAAACCCAGTAGATATACTCAGAATTAACTAGCTAAAGTACATAAATTAATGGTTCAAAAATAAGGACTTAAATTAGTACAACACTAGTAAACAAGTGATATTACATTAGTACTGATCAAATTAAAAATTGTTTTGTACACACATTTCTTTCACTCCAAAGAATGTAGGTATAGTGGGGTTGAGAACTCACCTTGATTGCACAACGAATGAAATAATGCAGAGGGCGGGAAACTAGATTTTCAAATGACCCAATTTTCAGTCAACTTATAATTAATATTAATTATTAATTATAAACATAAGGATTGTACGGTTTTGTGTTTCTTGACTCAGTTACGGTGCCGGTCATCAGTTGACTCCCCGTTCACGAACAAGTAATATCATATACAAGCTCACACAAACATAAAACTCAGTTATTCATGCACACACCGGGTCATACCTGAAGGTATTTTTTATATATCTTTAGTTATAAGAGTTTTTTTTATAATAAAACTCATATGTCATACATTTATTATAACTTCTCTAGACATGAATCTATACACTTTTCTGGGATGAAACCTTCTCAAAATAAAAAAAAACATTGTATCAAAAAACTTGACTCTTTATTTGCTGTCAAAATAATAATAATAATAATAATAAGAAACAGTTTTGACCAAGCTTCACTAAAGAGGCAACAACTCGAGTTCTACACGTCCAAATTGAGTATGGTTGGAGTTTCTGGAAACTAGACTAAAATATACACAATTTGGACCTAAGAAACGCATTGATTGAGTTTATTATCATTAAGTTACAATATGCACAAGTTGGCTAATAGAATCTGCCATGACCTGGAATCATCAAGTTTCAGACTAAACGTGCATCCTAACAACATTTAACGACTTCACAAGACCATATTATAATCTAAAATAAGTTTGGACACTCATCCAAGTTTTTTTGCACGTTCACTAGTTTTAGCAGGACTCAAACCATACAATATAAACTCAACCTCTTTCCAATGATCATTTCCCGACCCGATAACTATGTTTTCACATGATAACTGACAAACGCAATCCATTTGTCATTCCAAGTCAACCTCACGGCTATGACCACCCATTGTCACTACCATCCACACAACATCATCACCATATATCACCCCCACATAGTTTCGCAGAAGTCACATACACACAAACACACTTATGTATTTAAAGCACCCACTAAACACTCGCAGATTAACACTCCCACGGTTAACCCCCAACCAAGTGAAACATATATGCAGCATAAATACACACACCTCCACAAGCATACATACATATCTATATATCCACGAGCATAAAAATAGACACACAACAACAACAACCCATCAGTCTTCTCTGCAATGTATGGATACATACATTCACAAGAACCTATATGGATGAACACACCAAGTAACGCAGAAGCATACACACACGCATGATGCAGCCGAAGTACACACACTCAAGCATATATATACACCGCAGATACATATATATATAGGCCACATAATACACACACGACATAACATATAGCCGCGACTAGTCTCACGCCACTTATCACGCATAAAACGAGTCACATAAATACGCGTGCATTCATAAAATCTGACATGTTACACACCCAACGACCCGAAACCATAACTGTAATGAACGCGAGTAACAAAGGAGAACCGTACCGAACGAAACGTGGTGTTGCTTTTGATGTTACCCGAGACTACCGGTGCTTACGATGGTTGCCGGAGTGCTGCTCGTTCTTGATGGTTCATGGCTGCCGGATGCTTGTACAAGCCTGCCGTCGACTGATTAGGGTTGTGGAAAGGGTTCGGGTGTTTAGGAAGATAACCGAAGGGGAAGAGAGGAGCTTATGGTTTTTATCTTTGGGTTAGCCATGTTTAGTTAAGTTTGGTGTCCATTATTATTTACTAACTATAATAATAGTAATAACTATTATTATCTAAAATAAATAAATAAATAAATTGCTCTACATTAAAATATCGGAGGGTGGTAATAACGTTAACCTAAAAATTACGGGGTATCACAAATCTAAATTTAGAGAAACTGAAAATAAGTATGTGATAGAATTAGCAGATAGAAAAGACAATTGACGCTTGTGAAGTTATTCCTAACTATACTTTAAACATAGATGATTATTGTTTTAATATAGATTTGATTCCTATCAAATTAGAAGTTTTGATATTGTTGTGGGTATGTATTGGTTGAGTAAGAATCAGACTGAAATTATCTATGGTAAAAGAATGATTGAAATTCTTTTAACTAATGAACATAAAACTCTTTATTTATATGGTAAGAAACCTAGAGATGCTATGAAGATAATTTTCTGTAAGAAAGCTTAGAAATGTTTAAGGAAGAAATGTTTAGATTTTCTAGCACATGCAATTGATACAAAAGTAGATAAGATGAATTTAGAAGATACTCCTATTATTAGTGAATATTCAGAGTTATTTCCAGATGAATTACCAGGATTGCCACCCTCTCGTAAGGTAGAATTCAAAATTGAATTAATACCAACAACTACCCTTATTGCCAAGTCACCGTATAGTTTGGCACCAACATAAATGAAAAAAATAATGAGTCAACTTTGAACTGTTAGACAAAGGATTTATAAGTCCTAGTGTATCATCTTCGGGAGCTCCAGTTCTGTTTGTAAAGAAAAAAGAAGGAAATTTTAGAATGTGCATCGATTATAGTGAGCTTAATAAAGGGACTATTATGAATAGATACACTCACCCTAGAATAGATGACCTATTTGATCAATTGCAAGGATCTAGTTACTTTTCAAAGATTGACTTAAGGTCAAGATACCATTAATTAAGGGTAACGGATGAAGATATACCTAAGACTGCATTCAGAACTAGATATGGTCATTATGACTTTCTGATGATCTTGAAACAAACCCAAAACACAAAAATGTAAGATCAAAGGAATATAGGGTTTCACGAAGTTATGACATCATCCCCTTGTTTAAGAAATTTCGTCTCGGAAAGGAAAATATTCTTTCAAAAATGATACCTCAAGAAATAGATGACTAATCTTTGAATAGTTATGGATACTTCTTCTTATTTGATCCACGTCTTCTCAGGTGAACTCTGGTCTACACTTTGAATTCCACCTAACGCATACAATAGGAATCTTGCTACGTTTTAGGGTTTTGACTTCTCGATCTATAATCTCGTCTAGTTCTTTAATGAGGCAAAGTTGTTCATCGATCTCTAGTTCTTCTAATGGAACGATGAGTGATTCATGAACTAAACATTTCTTCATATTTGAAACATGGAACACATTATGAACACCATCGAGTTTCGCAGGTAAGTGTAGCTAATAAGCTATTGGACCAGCTCTCTTGACAATCTCAAATGGTCCAACGTATGTAGGGCTTAGCTTTCCATGTTTTCCAAAACGTATCACACCCTTCCAAGGTGAAACCTTTAGTAGTACCTTGTCACCGACTTGAAACTATAAGATTTTCTCCTTTGATCCGCATAGCTTTTCTGATGATCCCTAGTTGAAGCCATATGGTTACAAATCTGAACAATCTTCTTAGTTGTTTCATGAACAAGCTCAGGGCCAGGAAGCTGACTATCACTGACCTCTATCCAACAAAAAGGTGATCTACACTTTCGACCATAAAGTGCCTCAAAGGGTATAACCTTAATACTCGTATGATAATTGTTATTGTAGGAGAACTCAACAAAAGGCAAATGAGTTTCCTAATTATTTCCAAAGTCTATAATGCATGCCCTAAGCATATGTTCTAGGGTTTGAATTGTGCGTTCTGTCTGACCACCTATCTGTGGATGACAAGTCGTACTTATATCCAAACAAGTGCCTAATGTCTTCTGTAGAGACTACCAAAAATACAAAGTGACTCGTGCGTCACAATCAAAGATAATCGAGAGTGGCACACCATGCCGTGACACAATTTCCTTCAAGTATTAAATCTATGATAGTTTATCCATCATGTAGGTCTCATGAATGGCTAAGAAATGTGGTGACTTTGTGAAATGATCCACTATCACTCAAATAGTATTGTTTCCAGTCTGCGAATGAGGTAACCTAGTGACAAAATCCATAGAATATTCTCCCATTTCCAAATTGGATTCTCTGGTTGTTGAAGCAAACCTGATAGTTTCTGGTATTACACTTTGACCTTAGAACAAGTCAACACTTTGACACGTAAGTGGCAATTTCAGCTTTCATGTTAGGCCACCGGTAAATGGCTTCAAGTCTTGGTAAATTTTGTCAGATCAGGATGTACCGAGTAACGAGATTTGTGTAAGGCTTCGTTCCCAGGATGCTCACAGCTGGACACTCATTGCACGTAAAACATATAATTACATTTAACCTTCATAAAACATCGTAGCGGAACATTAAAACAACTTTTCATTTCATTATAAATGCTTTTGCAAGTTAATACAATCATTTATTTCAAAACATCATTCGTTCGCATTACAATGCAAAAACATTAAACAGAGGAATGCCATCTAAAAGAGCCAAGCCCGTGCCATCCTCAGCAACTTTACCTGCCAACTGGAAAATGCATAAAAAGACAACGTGCTAAGTGAGTTCTAGTTTTATAAAAGCATTTCATTACCTTCCATTCGTTAAAACATTTTCATTACTATCGCACGTGATCACACATCATACATACATCAAGTTAATAATTATTATCTTCATCATCGTTCGTTAGTACATTTCGCACGTTCGCACATATCGCACATATCGCACATATTGCACATATAACACGTATCATACATATCACACGTATCACACGTATCACACATATCACACGTATCGCACATATCGCACGTATCACACCTATCGCACGTATCGTACATACGCACATATTGCACGTATGGAGTGGTCACTAGGACAGACTCCCCCTGTGTGCGTGAACTCTTATAGGTTAGCCAAGATCGCACGCTGTAAATAGATATACACATAGTAATTAGGAAATCGCATGCTACTTGAGCAGTCACCAAGACTGGACTATTACTATGTGTATGAACCCTTATGAGTTAGCCAAAATCGCACGCTGTAGACACACACAAGGTAATAACTCTCAATGAGTTGTGAACTTCCCTTCATATGCTTGCAAGGCTTTTCATTTGTTCACTCATTATGTTCCACTTTCATTATCTTAAGTCTTTCACTTCATTAAGATAATACTTTACGTTCATTAACGATATCAAACCACGTAAAGTCACATCATCACACGTAATAAGGAACATAACAGAACATAACATGCAATCATACATAAACATAACATCATCAATCGCACATCATCAATCACACATCATCATACATTCATAATATACATCATACATACCATCATGCATAAGCATCAATCATTCATCATATCATTCTATGCCCATCACATCATCTTTGACTTTAAAAAGTCAACTTACATAGCCTTCGGCAATCTCCCAAGCCAAGGCCTACATAACACTTTTTCCCCAAATAGTCAGAAAATATTCTAAGTCTTCATCCGCATTTCCTTTTTGTTCATCTGCATTTATTTTTACTCATCAGTATTTCCTCTTTGTTCATCCGCATTTCTTTTTACACATCCGCATTAACTTACTCATCCACATTTGTCAATGCTCATCCGCATTTGATCCTTCGCATGAACTTACTCATCCGCATCTGTTCATTCGCATGACTTTCTCATCCACATTTGTTCATTCACATGACTTACTTATCCGTATTTGTTCATTCACATGACTTAGTCATCCATATTTGTTAATGCGTATCCGCAATTGTTCATTCGCATGAACTTACTCATCCGCATTTGTTCATTCGCATGACTTACTCATCCGCATTTGTCAATGCTCATCCGCATTTGTCAATGCTCATCCGCATTGTTTAGTCGCATGAACTTACTCATCCGTATTTTTTCTTTCGCATGACTTTAGTCATCCGCATTTGTCAATGCTCATCCGCATTTATGCAGTCGCATGACTTACTCATCCACATTTGCTTACTCATCCGCATTTGCTACTCATCCGCATTTCTTACTCATCCGCATTTCTTACTCATCCACATTTCTGCTCATCCGCATTTCTTACTCATCCGCATTGACTTACTCATCCACATTGACTTTCTCATCCGTATTGACTTTCTCATCCGCATTGACTTTCTCATCTGCATTCCACACTTAAGCAGTTTTTCTAAACTAGGCGTATGAACTACTGTTTGGGTGCATGAGCAGCCTAGGGCCCACTTATCATCAGATTCAGTCCCCAAACCTCATCTATTATGTTCTAAGCTTAAATCTTACATTCTAAGCCTTAGGAACACAACCATAACATCATCAAACATGAACATAGTCCACAATCAAACCATACGCGCAACATACACACATTCAAACATACGGGTATGAAACCCAGTTTTATAAAAACGTACATTCATGCATTTCTAGCCCTAAAATTAGTTAAAACGTGTAAAAGAGGGGTTCTAGAACTCACCTTAGCAGCCTTTTCGGGTAAGACTTCCTTCAAAGCCCGATTGCTACAAGTTCTCACCTAGAAACCCACTTGAATTCGAATTCTTTCTTGTTCTTCTTTCTAAGACCGAGAGTTCTGTTGCTTCTTGCTACTTTCTCTCTCTAAATTCTGATGATTTGGGTGTGTAAGAAGAGAGTGGGCGGCCATGCCCACTTTACACCTGTAGATACATATGTCCCTAGTTTCTGAACTTAATGTAATATGTTTTTATTGTCTTACACAGATGTAATTGTACTGGTACTTAGTGAAATACAATATGTGGTTGTGCTTATAATGTTGAATATTTCATTAATTGGTATGTAATAACGTGTATTGAACTAACTATATAGGTTGTGGTTGTTTGAATAATATCTAAATCAATTAATGATTATGAAACATATTCAAACTTAATCATGTGAAGTTCTCATGCGATTGGCCCATGCTAATGGACCATACAATGAACCAGTCGTACGAATAAACCAGGAGACTGGATCAGTCGCATGATTGTAACATGAGATTGACTCAGTCGCACGACTGAACACTCAATCGTGCGAATAGATCAACCGCATGACTCAATCGCATGACTGAACCATGCAAATGGTCCAGTCACACAATTGAGAAACCTTAACTTATAAATACCACTTAAATCGTGGAAAAATAGACTATTTGAATATTTCGATACCTAGACGTACCCTAGCCGTCCAGAGACCTCTAGCAACCAGTTCCAACTTCATAGATCGCAGTAGATCGATTGCTAATCATTCTTAACATTTAGATTCAATCTTTAATTGACTCAACGTGCATTCTCACTAATTGGATCACCAATCAAATAGGATTCCGCACTATTTGATTCGGTACACGCGTAAATCTGTTAGTATTCATCTAGTACACGATCCCAACAAGTGTATCAGAGCTTTGGCTCTAGATTTATGTGTGATTCAATCGTTTTGATATAAAATTGTGGTTTTACTCTCAAAAACGCAATCTTTTGTGTCAAATCGGGTTTTAGACGTCTCCTGATCGTAAAGTTAAGGTTTTTCCGGCATACGGCAATTTGGGTTAGCAAGAAATTCGTGTTTTTGCGTTCAAACACCTTAAACCTATGAATTTTCGAAATTTAGCAGGCCTAGTCGCACGATTGACTTAATCGCACAACTGAGTTCATACGCATCCCCCATACGCACGATTGGACTCAGTCGCACTTCCATACGTCCGACTGAGAAGACTATTCGCATTGTTCAACCGTATTAGTTCATTTGCCCGACTGAATCATCCACATTAGTTCAGTCACATGATTGAACCATCCGCATAGTTCAATCGCCCGAATAGCCCAATCCCACACCTTCATTCGCACTAATACAACAGTTTGGTTTAAAGTTAAAGTTAATAGCAATGGAAGACCAATACTCGGCATTCACAGTAGGGAGAGACTCACGTATAGAAAACTTGCTGCTATTGGAGAATGAACTAGGGAATCACAACAAGCCCCTAAAGCTAATCATGTTAGACGAATACCCACAATGGAAGCAACTTTTCGAGATCAACTTAAATGGAGTAGATCCCAATCTGTGGGAATCTATAGAGACGGGGTACAACATGCTAGTAGGAGCTGATGGTGTCAAACTTACACTAGGTGGCATGACTGATGGACAAAAGGTTAAATACAATGCTGAAAAGAAAGTTTATGCTTTGCTTACATAGTCTATTCCGAAGGATATTTTCCATCAATTCTCGGAGTATACACAAGCAAAGAAACTATGGGATGCATTGGAGAAAAGGTATGACGGAAACGCATCATTGAAGGCCATAAAGGCTAAGGCTTTAAAGAAGGAGTTTGAAAACTTCTCCTCGATGGGAAAAGAAAGCCTAGATGATGTTATCAATAGGTTCTACCACTTGATGAGTGAGATGCACACTCATGGAGTATCAACGTCAATGGAGGACAAGTGTCCAACTTTGCAGATGGGCTGCCGGAGAAATGGGTCTCATTTGTCTCCAATCTCAAACAAAACGGTATGCTAATGAAGTCATTGATATCTAACTTCAGACAACTTTTGTATCAAGCTCGTCTGGTCCTTCACCAGCCTCTACTTCAGGGTCAGAAACATCAGGGTCGTCTGGTACCCAATACATTGCACCTGAAGCAAATGCAGCAAAGCTGAAGACTGAGAACTTCGGCAATGTGACAGTTGAGGTAGCTAAAGAGCACATGGATCTCTTAGCTTTGGTAGTCCACTCCTATGATGGACTAATTGCTGGTAAAATTGGGAACTGCCATCTGGCGGATGAGGATTATGAGCAGGTGGATGAGACAGAGCTGGAGCGGATGGACATAATGTGGGCCTTAGCAAGTGCTGTCCGGAGAGCTAAGAAGTTTGTCAAAAAGACCCGAAAAAATTTAATTGCAACTAAGGACACTACCTTCAGCTTTGATAAAACCAAGGTAACTTGCTTCAACTGCGGTGAGAAAGGGCACTTCAAAAGAGAGTGTGTGAAGCCAAAGAAGACTGGCAATGGGAATCCTTTTTCCTCCTTCAATCGTCAGGATAAACCCACTAGCAGTCCTAATTCATCAAGCAAGGATCCTAAAGCCTTGACTGCTCATGATGATGAAGGACAGGACTGGAGCTTTCAGTTTGTCTCACCGGGAGAATCCAATATCGCTAATGTGGAGGATATTGATGATGATTCGGCTAGTGAAGGAGATATAGCAGTCGAACTTGCGATGTCAAACTCAGAAGAGACTGCACCAGTTGTCAACTACCTGCTTGAAGAAGGAAAAACTGCAACAATGTCAGAATCACCAGCTCCAGAAACACCAGACTTTGCATTGATGGCTGATTCATCAGAACCCACTCAGGTAAGTACTACTGACTAACTTTTTAATAATCATGCTTGTTCTGATTGTAATAAATATAGAGAAATCATTTATATAAAACTTGCTAGGTTATTAGATCATAATGATAACTTAGTAAAGGACTTGGAACTGTGCACTGAAGCTAACAAAGTGTTAACACAAAATGAGCATAGTTACAAAGAAAAGATATACCTTTTGAACAAACAGCTTAGGGAAACAGAAGTAGTAGCCTTTAATCAAGCTAATGACAGCAGGTACTATCTTAACTGCCTTGAGGACACTAAAAAACAAAAGGTAGTTTTAGAAGTAGAAATTAATTCCTTAAAGCAAAAACTGCACAGTTGGACAAGTTCATCTCATATTGTCCAAAACTTAGTGAGAGAGAGAAACAACAGGGAGGGATTGGGTTATAAAGTGGTTCCACCATCACATGAGATCTTGATGAACACAAAATGTAAACCAATCAATGATAATCCAATCAAGGATCATGTGGTGTCCACTCCTCTTGTAAGTGATCCAGATTCTGCATGTTCTTCAAATGAATCTGGCACTAAACAAAAGGAGGCCACTTCAAAGGCAAAAGGTAAAATGCCTTTGTTAATCTGGACAATGATTTTGAAAAGGTTAATATAAAGTCTGGTTCAACAACTGTCAAATCTGAACCTAAAAAGACCAGTAATGGTAACCAATCACGTGCATCAAGTCAAAGTCCAGAAAATAGAATAGAAAAAGATGTTCAAAATGTTAAAGCAATTAACTTTGTTAAACCAGAAAAAACATCTAAACAAGCAGAGTCAAAACCCAAACAGAATAAGGTCACCCGGGTGTCACATACATCTTCACAAAAATAGTTAAATCGTAAAGTTGAAAGCAGATCATGCTACAGCTGTGGAGAGTATGGACACATTGCATCTAATTGTCCTTACTATCAGACACAGAGGAGGAAAGTTGAACTTCCTGAACAAAAACCTAGCTCTTTTAAGAGGCACTCAGTGACGCCACCTGAAAGAGATAATGAACCTAAAGTTCAACACATTAGCCAGTCGTCTGTTTATCACAAACATGCCTTACACAAAGCTGGCTTATGGAAGGAGAAATCAACCTCATTGTCTGATAATGAGAACAAGAAGACATCTGAGCTTCCCTCATCCTCGAACGGTCAATGGGTTACATTTATGATGTGTGATGCCTCTGGGAAACCCAAGCCACTGAAGGCTTGGGTCCCTAACCTAAACTAATGTTTTCAAATTGAATTTGCAGGGTGTTCGATATAGTGCTGAAACCAACACGTGGATTATAGATAGCGGAGCATCCAGGAACATGGCTGGGAACAGGGATCTCTTATCAAACGTCAAACAGATAAAAGGAGGTCACATTTCGTTTGCAGGAAACAAGGTGGGTACATCACAGCTCAAGGGGAAGTAGGTAATTAGAAAGTGAAGTTTGACAAGGTAAACTACGTTCAACAACTTCAAAATAACTTGCTTTCTGTTTCTCAAATTTGTGATAAAGACTTTAAGGTAGTATTTGACAACAAGAAGTGCTATGTCCTGAAAACGTACTATGCCATCCCCAAGGATCAAGTATTAATGTCTGCCTTAAGATATAAGGACCTTTATGTCTTGGATCTATCAAAGGCCTCCACAACAGATCATGAAGTTCAGTGCTTCTTGTCAAAAGATACTGAGAAGGAATCCATCTCCTGGCATAGGAGAATGGGACACATTAATCCATGGAAGATGAATCAATTGATCCAAAATGATCTAGTGAGAGGAGTTAATGTTAAAAACTTCCAACTTTTGGATTTCTGTGTTGCGTGCAAGAAGGGAAAACAAACGAAGAAGTCTCATAAGGAAAAGAAAGTTCATTCTATCGAACTTCCTCTTGAACTTCTTCACATGGATCTGTTTGATCCAGTCAGTACAAGAAGCATCGCAGGCGACTTGTACTACTATGTAGTTACTGATGCCTACTCAAGATTCACTTGGGTGATGTTTTTGAAATCCAAATCAGAAACATTGAGTCATTCAAGGAGTTGGTAATTGCTCTGGAGTCTCTATATAAGTTGAAGGTACGTCAAGTGCGCTCAGACAACGGAACCGAGTTCAAGAATCAGTGGATGGAGGCTTACTATAAGGAAAAGGGAATTGTGCACCAGTTAACTTCTGTCTACACTCCTCAGATGAACGGCATTGCTAAAAGGAAGAATCGCAGCTTGATAGAGACAGCATGGACGATGCTAGCAGACTCAAAACTGCCTATCCAATTCTGGAATGAAGCAGTTGCAAATGCCTGTTATATGCTAAATCGGGTTCTGGTAGTTAAACGCCATGGGAAGATGTGTTACGAGTTACTACAACAACGTAAACCTAATCTAGAGTATCTCGAGCCATTTGGCGCTCCGTGCACCCTACTGAAGAAGACTCAGGAGGAAAAATTCAGCAAGAAGGCTGAAGAAGGTATCTTTCTAGGATACAACATACCAAACAAGAGGGTTTACAACAACTCTACGGGTCAGGTAGAAGTGTGGTGTAATGTCGATGTTCAGAGATACACCACACCACCTGCTAGAAAAGGACCCGCCTTCTTTTTCAACTATGATGGATTCTTTAAGTCCTTCAACATACCACTCTCCACTTCAGATGATGAGTTTGCAACAAAGATGATGTATGATGTTCTAAACACACCAGCTCAGGAATCCACATCATCTGGATTACAAGGCGATTCATCTAATAACTCAAGGGGAGCACTTGAAGATAGTGACTCTTCCTTTGATGAAGAAGTTGTGGAGACTGATCAGAACAACCAGAAGCAATAGGTTCCCCCTACCGAAAGTCCATGATATTGAAGCCTCTGAGTCTTCAGAACCTCAGACTCCTACTGCCTCAGATACTAAAACAAATTTTCATTATCTTGATTCTGAGGTAGTTGTTCCAACCACTCCTGGATCACACCTAAATGTCTATCATCCTTTGGATAATGTCATTGGAGATGTGAGATCAGGAGTTCAGACCAGAAATCAGTTGTATTCAGCTGATTATGCCTCGGTGATGGAAAAAAGGTTATCTTCATGATGGTGCATATCTTTGCTTTGTGTCTTAGTTCGAGCCAAAGTATGTTAGTGAAGCCCTAAATGATGAGGCATGGGTGAGTGCCATGCAAGAAGAACTTCTTCAGTTCAAGAAGTTAGGTGTATGGACTTTGGTGGATAGACCTGAAGGTGCTAAGTTCATTGGCACAAAATGGGTCTTGAAATGCAAGAAAGATGATCAAGGTGTGATCATCAGAAACAAGGCTCAACTTGTTGTTCAAGGATTTCAACAAGTCGAGGGCATTGACTACAATGAGGTGTTTGCACCCATGGCAAGAATGGAAGCAATCGTATCTTCCTTGCCTATGCATTGTATATGAAGATTAAAGTTTATCAACTTGATGTGAAGAGTGCATTCCTTCATGGTGAAATCAGAGAGACTGTACGTTAGTCAACCTGAGGGATTTGAGGACCCATATCATCGGGACAGAGTTTACAAACTCGACAAGGCTTTATATGGGCTTCATCAAGCTCCTAGAGCCTGGTATGAGAAACTCTCGACTCACCTTGTGAAACACGGCTTTCGCAGAGGTGTCATTGACTGCATGCTGTTCATTAACGAAAAAGATGGTGATTTAATGCTGGTCCAAATCTATGTCGATGACATAATCTTCGGTTCAAAGAACGACGATCTATGTAAAGAGTTTGAAGCAGTAATGAAGGCTGAGTTTGAAATGTGTGCCATGGGAGAGATGAAATTCTTTCTCGGGTTACAGGTGGATCAAACACCAAAAGGGATTTTCTTACATCAGACCAAGTATGCAGGAGATATTCTTAGTTGGTTTGACATGGAGAATGCTTCCGCAGCTGGGACTCCACTTGCTACAAACCATGATGTAGCACCAGAAGAGAATGGTGATCTGGTTGATGCCACCATGTACTGAGAAATGATTGGACCTCTCATGTACCTCACTGCCTCAAGACCTGATATCATGTACATGACATGTTTATGTTCAACATATCAGGCAAAGCCAAAAGTTAACCATCTGATAGGGGTCAAAAGGATCTTTCGTTATCTGAAGGGTACTCCAACACTTGGATTGTGGTATCCTCATGACGATGACTTTTAGCTGATAACGTATAGTGACTCGGATTACGGTGGCTGCAAGATGAACTACAAGTCTACATCAGCGGGATGTCAATTCTTTGGGAGGAAATTAGTGACCTGGCAGTTTAAGAAGCAGACCTCGGTTGCTCTGTCAACCTGTGAAGCCGAATACGTTGCTGCTGCAAGTTGCTGTTCACAAATCATATGGATTAAACAACAAATGCGAGACTATGGTTTGAAATTCTCTTCTACTCCTATTTTTGTTGATAACTCTGCTGCGATTACAGTAACTAAAAATCCGGTCCAACATCATAAGACCAAACACATCGGCATAAAATATCACTTTATACGTGATTGCTTTGAAAAGAACCTGATCGATGTGATTAAAATAAATACTGATTTTCAACGCGCAGACCTCTATACAAAGGCTTTTGATAAACTATGTTTTCTATATTTGTTAGAGGTCAACAACGTTAAAAAGAAAAGTGATGTAATTCCTGATGATGACCATGTGTAGTCCGATGAATATAGTCAAATTTTCTTTTAATTTTCATTATTTATTTATTTATCTATTTTATTTTAAGTAGTCAAATTAAATTGATGTTATTTTGTCGCCTATCAAAATCCTAAAAAGCGTAAATCGGTTACGGTTTTACAATTTTAGGGGGAGAATAGGTCAGTTAGTAACATTAACAAAAAAAAAAATAACGAGGGAGGAGGAGAGGCTAGCTGATAGAAACTGATCGTATCTGTGATACCGATTCAATGACTTTGGAAATGATAGTACATAGGTACAAACCACTTGGGACTTTAAAAGTTGAAATACAATAAGATGCGAAGTTCAAAGTATAAGTCTGTGTAGTCTGAGCAATATAAAAGGAAAAATGATAGTAAAACTAGCTACTACTAAGGTAACACAAAGAAAGTAGACTTAGAGGTTGTTAGACCACAGATGATATGTCAGTAGATTCAACACAATAGATGAATAGACCTAGTTGGTGATCTCAAGAACAAACTAAGTTGTTCAACAAGTTGTGGGTTAACATCTTTCCCTGGTTAACACAATCAACAAAATTCCAGTAAGGGGTGACGAGTAGAATAAACGCCACAAATGTGAGCGTAAGACCAAAATATGAGCAAAAGCAATCAAGCTAATAACCTATGTTGTTGGTGAGACTATGCAAAAAGATTAAAATTGCTCAAACAAGAAGATAGGTTATGTGCCTCTCTGCTGTGCGATGGCACTGACCTGGGGATAAGCATAATCTATATATTCTAGACTTCATTGTTGTTTGCCGCCTCTCTACTGTGCGGTGGCACTGACCTGAGGATTGGCTTCTCTTTGAAAGTTCTAAGAATAGTTTCTTCTTGAAAACTACCCTGAGACTGCTCAAAAATCTCCTGAGGAATGTTGATTACCATATAAGTGTGGGATCCACAAATGCTTGTTGAAATAATCAAACCTTAAACTATCACCAATCTGTGTCAAAAGTGTGTGTATGGATTTAAGAGGACAAGTATATTGACAATCATCGTGGCTACAGTTCTTGAAAGTCCAAATCAATGTGGGGATCTAATAGTACTAGTATGATTTCCTAAACTTGCTAACGACTCTAGATGAAAAAAAAGAATTAAGCATCAAAAGGTGTTGATAAGATGTCCTAAATGATTTGACTTGGCTGTATGATTCCAAATTGTATTGGTCCATTTATGGTCAAAATTAATTGAAGCTGCCTATTCCGGAACCGAATCCAATTAGAGTTCTATCTTAAGATTTACACCTCACACAAAACGTCAAAACAAGTTTTAGTTTTGTATTTCAGTTTAAGTCTTTCACTTTGTTTAAATTTAGTCAAACTCAGTTTGTTTGATATCGGACTACGCCATGGAATTCAATAGGGGAGTTAGTTATATAAAAGGGTCACGTCTGAGGTGACCACACGTGTTTTCAAAGGTAAAATCAGTCACGTCTGAGGAGACAAATTGCTTAAAAGGATCACGTCTGAGGTGATCAACAGTTTTTCAAGTTAAAAAGATCATGTCTGAGATGATCAAATGCTCAAAATATTCATTCAAAAGTTAAAAAGGGTTTAAGTGAGGAATGGTCATAAAGTCAAAATCATGAGTATGATCCAATTGCATGACTGGACCAACCATACAAATGGACCATACTCATGTACTAAACAACCGAATGGCACATGAGTATGAACCATTCACCCGAATGGCTTATCAGAATGAGCAGTCGACCGAATGGAACTATGCGAATGAGTCAGTCGCCCGACTGAAATCCAGTCGGCCGACTGAATGTGATCGACTAAGCCAATCACACGACTGAGGTCCATTTGCCCGAATGAACCGAGCGAATGGATCCAGTCGGCCGATTGAAATCAGATTCAATATAAATAGAGCCACAGTCGATCACATTCAACTCATCACCCCCAATCGCCCTAAAATCGCACAGCCTACCGGTACTCTGCCAAAATTCCCTCTGACCCACATTGCTTGCTTATTCTCATAATCTGAATTTCGTTGTTGTTTATATAGGTAAAATGCGGTGTGAAATGCCAAAAACTCCTTCAATTAGACTTAAAAAACAAGAAATTGGCCGTAACAAGACCCGACACCTTAAATGGACTAATAACCTAACTAAACCAAGTAAAATGTTAAAATAAAGGTTATTAGGTTATTAGTATAAGGATTGCGAGTCTAAAGAACCATTACTCGACCTCTAATCTCAAGAATTGGTTCATTTTCGAATCTCAGTCGACCGAACAGTGGGTCATGCGACTGGACACCACGATGAACTCCAATCGCACGATTGAGCTGGTCGAATGGCTCAATCGGCCGAATGGATCATATGGATGAGCTCAGTCAGCCGACTGAATCAATCGTAGGCTCAGTCAACTGATTGAACTCAGTCGCGTGCTCAGTCACCCGACTGAATCCAGCCGCATGCCAAGTCATCCAACAGAGCACTCTCGCATGGTTCAATCGCATGAATGAACCAGAATGAATTCAACTAAGTTAATTAGAACTGATTTGTGTCATGCAGTTATCTAATGATTATGTGTCTTGTGTTATAGATTGATGGCTGACCGATGGTGCATCAACCCCAAGCACAACATCTGTGCTCATTTAGATTCCACGACTCGAAATGGTGCCGAGTTTGCGGGGATCATTGCTTTCCTAAGAGATCCAGGATCTACAAGGCGATATCTACACCATGCACTCCCTACAGGTCTATTCAACAGGCCTTCTAGGAGGGGGCATCGGTTGACCGCTCTCATGAGCCGTACAACATCAGGAGTTCTATCTTGGGATGGATATTGAGATCAGTGCTGAGGACATTAAGCGTGTACTTGGGTTGGGTGATGATGCAGACCACCCCACCAGACTTCACCCACTGAGGGTAAGAGGGTGCTTCTTGAGGATAAAGTACACTGGGGATATTAATGCAGGTGTGCTGAACAAGAGCAACCTGTGTCCCCAGTACAAGAACTTGGCATATGTCATCCTCAAGTGCTTGGCGTCACGAAGGGGTGGGTTTGCTGATCTTTCAGACCAGATTCAAAATGCCTATGTGGCACTGGTACTGAACCACCCTTTCAGCTTTTCTAGCATGATATTCTCCTACTTGATAGAGAATTGGAGGTGAAGGGCAAAGAGGGTTTCTGCATGTACCCTAGGTTTTAACAGATGATCTTTGATGAGAAGCTGCCCACACTGCCCAAGGAGAGCCACGACGCTGTGTCGTTGGAGATCATGGATGATACGACACCGGGTCGTATGAAGGTTTACCAGAGACAGCAGGTCAAACCCCCAGTAAAGAGACTCATCGGCCATCTGGCCAAGGTGGACTACGTGGTGCCAGGGAGGCATAAATGGCGCCATGCATACAGTGACTCGGATGTGGAGCAACTGGAGCTCCCTGAAGATGACTCTGATGATGATGACAGTGGTCATGATAGAGATGCAGGGTCCACTCAACTGAGGGCCCCCACTGCTGATATACCATCTCTAGCATCCACCCAAGGTGGAACAGAGGCTGCAGGGTTCCATCAGGACTTTCATCTTGATGAGGAGGAGGAGACAGATGAGGAGCCCTTGACTCGAACTGTAGGGAGCAGCGTGGTTGCCACTGATTGAGGTATTCGGGAGGTTGGAGGACGCCCTGGTGAGTCTGGGGAGGCTGACACTGATCCTACTTGTGCTCCCGATTAGCCCAGCAGCGTTCCAGGGGAGCATCCACCTCGAGGGGCTCGAGGAAGAAAAGAATGGCTCAGCCCCACGGTTTGAAGAAGAAGAGGAGGAGGATAACATTCATCACCACCACCACTACTACCACACTCCACCTACCACGACTTCCACCACTCCACCACCTACCACCACTACCACCAATCCATCCACCACCTTATCTACCACCTCACACACCACTACCATAACCACTCCACCACCACCTTCATCTATACCCAATCTTCATCACTCCACCACCACCTTCATCTATACCACCCCCAATCTTCACCACTGCCACCACCACCACTGCTAGCCACCATGCAGGACCGTCATCTTACCCTTCCTATCCATCTGGATCCTCTCTACCTTCTAGTGGGGGTAGAGGAACAACTCTCGGCACTTAACCACATCGTGCTGAAGCTGTTGGCAGCCGATGACGAGAAAACTACCCATATTCGTTAGCTAGTAGAACTTACTTCTACACAATCTTTGTAGATATCTCAGCAGCGACAGCTGATAGAGCAGCAGCATAGCAGATGGCTGCTCAGAGCTCAGAGATGTCCCAACTCCAGAGCAACATGTCCAATCAACAAAACGGATAGAGGAGTTGGAGGCGACCAACAAGACCATCATGCTGAGGCTCAAAGGATCAAAGGATGAGCCCTTAAAGATCAGAGAAGGAGATGGAGATGATGGTGATGATGATGACAGTGATGATGATGATGATGGTGGTGATGATCAAGGGGAAGATACTGATGCTGGTGATGATGTTGATGATAGAGATGATGATACTTCTACTGTGGGTACCACATCTGCAAGTGAAAGGAGGACCAAGAGAGCTCAGGACCAAGGTGCCTCCACTTCATCCCCGTTAGTAGAGGAGCACATGATACAAGACAAGGTAATGCTTAGTTGTTTATGTTATTTAAATCATGTGTATTTGAATCTTGTATCAAATTAATGTAATTAATGTTTATATTTGTTGTTGATGTTTACTGCCTTGATTGTTGACTAATGGTTGATGTGTTACATGTTTTAAATCAAGCAGATCCAAACTATCAAAGAGATGAATATGATGTTGCTCCCCTCCAATAGATCAGGACTCAGCTCACGATGATTCTTGATCTGCAGGGAATAGTCAAGAGATTAGTGAATTACACTCCTGAAGAAGGAGAGATAATTCATGATCTCATAGACGAGCAACTTGCTGAAATATTCCGACTCAATCCAGATGAGATCGTGAAAGATGCTCCAACAGTCCATGTGGAAAGTGACGACGAGCTCAACGACGTTGATGAGATCGAGATTGAAGATGTCACGGACCAACACTATCCAGAGTACACTGATATTGAGGGTAATGTCGTTCCAATCTGGGCGACAACCTTGTCAGTGAAACTTTTGAGACTTTGGATAAAATGGAAGAAGAGTCTGACAAGAAAGAAGATAAGGCCCAAGCCATGAAAGCTAAAGTCAATATCAGAAAGGCTGAGTGGGCTGCGTGCTTTGAAGAAATAAGAGCCCAACACAGTGCTTTAACGTCATCTGTCTACACCAAGCTGTACAAAGTGAAGAAACATCACAAGGTGTCGGGCAAAATCATAGCATGAGCGTATTTTGAAGATCTCAACGTTTATGCAGTTAAACGTGAGTAAAGGATTGAGTACTTTAGGTTCCCATATGACCTGAAGACTCTTCCGGATTTGAGCTTAACTAGTTAGCAAAGTTAAAATTGCTATACGCTGACCCACGAAAAATGTCAGGCTTGTTTGAAGCAGCTCTTAAAAGAGAGTACCATACCAGATGGGTCAACTTCAAACCTCAACAACCAACGAGGTATATCAGACAGTCTAAGGTTGATGCCCTAACTGGAAAACCAAAAATAGTGCTGAAGTGGAGTCCTCCGCGCACAATGTCTAAGACCCCCCTACGAGAAATGCCACAGGACTTCATTCAACACTTCAAATGGTGGTACTATGATTGGAGGACAGGAGAGGCAGTCATGGTTTTGAACGAGAGTGGTGTAATGGAAACCATCAGGGTGTTTGACCCATGTGGCTTACAAACTTGTCTGCAGATGATGTCTATACATTATACAAGTGGCCACTATTCTATGACTCTCAAGATATTGTACAAGCTCTAGAATTTCAGAATGTTATACAAATCTGTTTTGCTTTTGAGATACATGCCGGAGTCACTAGAGAAGAGAAGTACAAGAAGTTTGAGGAACTTATGAAGGATGTAAGACATTAGACGAAACTAGGTCCAAGGGGGAGTTTGTAGATACATGTGTCCCTAGTTTCTGAACTTAATGTAACATGTTTTTATTGTCTTACACATATGTAATTGTACGGGTACTTAATGAAATACAATATATGGTTGTGCTTATAATGTTGAATATTTCATTGGTTGGTATGCAATAATGCGTATTGAACTAACTATATAGGTTGTGATTGTAGGGGTTTGTTAGAACAAGATTCATAGTTTAACCATTTAAACTTAGTGAAAATGCAGCGGAAGCAAGCATTATAACATAGTTAATCAACTGAAAATTCGGGTTTCATCTTGATATTACGAAGTTATAAACAAACCCTTAAACATAGGATCTTTATATGTGAATAAACGCTAGCTATGATAACACAAAACAAACAATATGGATAGCCTTAATGAGGCTGTCAAAGACTACCTTTTCAGCAACAAAAAGGAAGAGATTGAAGAGGATGAGCTCCAAGAAACGACTAAAGGCACCAAAGGAGGTCCTCTCAAGCTTGCATACCCCAAGCTATATGACAAACACCTTCTTGCTAGGATTTGAACACCAAAAACGAAAGAAGAGCTGCTATAAACTCTTTCAGCCGCAAGTATTTCAACAAGAAGAGAGAAAACCTTTTTCTTGAGTTTTTGCATGTAAGAGAGAGAGAGAGAGAGAGAGAGGAGTGAATGAATGACTTGTGTGTTGTGTTGTTCCAAGAACACTAGGGAAAAGCAAAAGAACCCCCACTTGAAAGTGGGCGGCCGAATACATACATTGCAAATAGGTTTACCCCCTAAAACCTTAAAACAAGATTAACACATTAACAAGTCATTCATATAGGTTATTCATATAATTAACCTTTTAATTGAATAACACATACACACTCTCTTATTATTTGATGTTATTTAAGTAACTTAAATAACATTACAAACAACATCTATTAAACAAAATATCCATATAAATTGTTCAATCTCATATGCAACTTATTTAGAAAACCCATTTCTAAATTGGTGTATATTATATATTTAATTGTGTGATCATATCATCAATTAAATATTATTTGGTGTTTGCTTAGCTTGTTATTGGGTATGACCCGACTTGGATCATAATGTACTAACCACATCAATGTTCTATGTGTCTTGGGCATAAGAATTCAACAATCTCCCACTTGCACAAGATTCATAGAAGATTGATGCAAGCAGTAAATGCCGCCTAACAACGGTTTTACTACCCTTAATACGCATGACTTAAGCCATTCAATAACATCATCCCCTTCAAGTATCCAACTTGAAATGATTTAGGTGAATCAATCATTTATCCTTTTGTTACAGATGTCATGTTAAATCCAAGGACACAGAATGATCATTCCTTGTTGATTTAACTTATCAGGCCTTAGACATCTTGCCCTCAACGAATAAGAGGAACAAATTCCATCTTGAATACATACGTTTCTCACAAACACTTCGTGTCATGTCTGAACATAGCCTTACGTACTGTTCATTATTTCAGGGCAGTGAAGAACTAGCTTAAGGTATAACACTTGGTGAATATCAAAACCCAGTATGTATCTTAGGTCTAAGGATACCAAATGATATTCGCCTTTACTCAAATTTACTTATGATCAATCTGGAAGATTCCATGTAGTAAAATTTGAGATGCGGGTCAGTCCAATATTTGTATCCCACAAATATCGATGAACTTTGGTAGCAACCATTTGCTCTATATTCATTCCTTATGAATATCCACCAATCCAGATTCATAATAACGTTACCCTCATACTTGTTCCCACAAGTATGAACGACTACGGAAATTTAGAGTAAACAATTTACCCATGGATTAAACATGCTAAATTGGAACATTTGTTGAAATATTATAACCAAATAATTTATTCAAGTAGTAAGAGAGTTCCAAATATCCAAATACGAAATCACAGATCAAATCCAATCACTAGAATATCGAAGTCCCATGACACAGGTATGACCTTCATGCTTTGCCTTTTCTAGGAGCTTCGTAAGAGGATCCACAATATTTTGATCTGTGTGAACTTTGCGAATACATATCTTTCCTTTCTCAACTTCATCTCGTATGTAGTTGAATCTCCGCTCAATGTGCCTAGTCTTTTGTTGAGCACGAGGTTCCTTGATTTGAGCAATCGCATCCTCGTTATCACAAAAGATCTCTAGGGGGTCCTGAATGGAAGGGACAACCCCTAGATCAGCAATAAATTTCTTCAACCATGCAGCTTCTTGAGCTGCCAAGGAGGCGGCAACGTGTTCTGATTCTGTAGTTGAAAAGCCACCACATCCTGTTTAGAGCTCTTCCAAGAGACGGCTCCTCCATTCAGAATAAAAATGTATCCAGATTGTGATCGTGAATCATCACGATCGTTTGGAAACTCGCATCTGTGTAACCTTTTACAATGAGTTCCTCATCACCAGATCCATAGATTAGAAACATATCTTTAGTCCTCCTCAGGTACTTAAGTATGTTCTTAACAGCCATCCAATGACTGCTTCCAGGATTTTGCTGGTAACGGCTTGTCATGCTTAAGGCGCATGAAATGTCCGGCCGAGTGCATATCATTGCATACATGATGGATCCAATAGCAGATGCCTATGGGATTCCCTTCATTTTATCTTGCTCATCCTTTGAGCTTGGACATTGAGTCGTACTCAATATCGTTCCTCTTGAATAGGTACCGTACCTTTCTTAGAGTTCTCCATTTTGAACCTTTTCAAGATCTTATCAATGTATGCACTTTGATTTAGACCAATCAACCGCTTTGATCTGTTCCTATAGATCTTTATTCCCAGAATATAGGCGGCTAAACAAAATATCCATATAATTGTTCAATCTTATATGCAACTTATTTAGAAAACCCATTTCTAAATGGTGTATATATATATATTTAATTGTATGATCATATCATCAATTAAATATTATTTGGTGTTTGCTTAGCTTGTTATTAGGTATGACCCGACTTGGATCATGAGGTACTAACCACATCAATGTTCTATGTATCTTGAGCATAAATAATTCAACAGTGATTGTTTGAATAATATCTAAATCAATTAATGATTATGAAACATATTCAAACTTGATCATGTGAATTCTCATGCGATTGGCCCATGCTGAAGGACCATACGCATGAACAACTTCATGCTAATGAACCAGTCATACGAATGAACCAGGAGACTGGATCAGTCACATGATGTAACATGAGATTGACTCAGTCGCACGACTGAACAGTTAGTCGTGCGAATGGATCAACCGCATGACTCAATCGCACGACTGAACCATGAAAATGGTCTAGTCGCATGATTGAGAAACCGTAACCTATAAATACCACTTAAATCGTGGAAAAACTAGACACTTTGAATATTTCGATACCTAGACGTACCCTAGCCGTCCAGAGACCTCTAGCAACCTGTTCTAACTTCATAGATCGCAGTAGATCGATTGCTAATAGTTCTTAACGTTTAGATTCAATCTTTAATTGATTCAACGTGCGTTCTCACTGATTGGATCACCAATCAAATAGGATTCCACACTATTTGATTTGGTATACGCGTAAATCTGTTAGTATTCGTCCAGTACATGATCCCAACAACACCCACTTTCAACCTTTTTGTCCTTTTGACACTTTTTACCCCTCAACTTTGTAAATATCTTTTCTTTCTTTTTCTTCACTTAATTCTTTCTTACTAACTTTAAAGGAATAACCGGGTGTTACAATTTGTGAGCTTCATCTATAACCAATTCTCAGAGATTTCCGAACAACATAACCCATACCGTGTCTTCATAGCACGAAGACCATATGCTTTCTCCTGAAACAATTTCTTAGCTCCTTTGAGAGATGCACACTTGATGTTCTATTCCTATAATGCCACACCCTCAGCATTCTTAACCTATGATGGTAGGTTAGAATGAATCGTTAGCTGTAACCTATGGATACAACGAGGGTTTAGGGTTTACTTACGACTAAGGGCATTGGCTACCATGTTAGCCTTTCCCGGATGACACTGATGGCATAATCTTATTCATTCATCAATTCTAACCGTCGTTGCTGTCTCATGTTTAGTTCCTTCTATTCGTAGATGCGCTAAAGATTCTTATGATTAATGAAGATCGTAAACTTGATTCCATGAAGATAGTGCCTCTAGATCTTGAGTGGTGGTTGGGAGTTTGGTAGTAGTGGTGGTTGGGAGTTTGGTAGTAGTGGTAGGGGTTGTGGTAGTGGTCGTGGTAGCTGTGGTGGATGTGGTAGATGTGGTGGTGGCTGTGATAGTAGTGGTGGTTGTGGCAATGGTAGTGGATGGGGTCAAAGTAAATCTAGGCCTCTTACCCTTTTTGCCATAAGAGTGAGCCATCCTCTTCTTCCTGGAGCCTTTAGAGATAGAGACTCCCCCTTGGCTGCTGGGCTGGTCCGGGGTGTACGAAGGATTTGTATCAGCAGTAGCGGCATCCCCGGACTCACCTTGGCATCCACCAACCGCCCTGAGCCCTCTCTAGTGGTTATGACCCAGCTCCCCACCATCCGTATGAGAGGCTCCTCGTCCGACTCCTCGTCCTCATCAATCTGAAAATTAGGGTGGATTGGAACCGGCTCGGGTCCACCTGGACCATCACCTCCTTAACCATCACCGTGGTCATCATCGTTAGAGACATCGGAGGGTAGAGCAATAGGCTCAGAATCTAAGTCGCTATCATCGTGATGCTATTTCCTCCTAGCTGGCGCCACATAATCCTCCCGGGCTAGATGCCCAAACAGTTTCCTTACTGGGGGCTTCACCTGCTTGCCTCGGTATACCTTCATCCTCCCGAGGGTGGTTTCATCCATCACCTCTAGTGTAATTGCATCCTCACTCTCCTTAGACAAGCGAAGGAAGCTTCTGGTCTATGATCATCTGAAGGAATCGTGGGTACATGTAGAAGCCTTCCTTGCCTTTGGCCTCTATATCTCGACCTAGTAAGTGAAGATGATCCGTGAGAAACTAAACGGATGGTTCAGTACCAGAGCTATATAAGCATTTTGGATTTGGTCTGACATCTCATCAAAGCCTCCCTTCCTCGAGGCTATGCACTTGAGCAGCACATGGGTTAAATACTTGAATTGGGGGCACAATTTGCTCTTGTTGAGCACACCAGCGTTTATGTTCCCAACATACTTTGCCGAAGGAAACAACCTCGAACTATTAGTGGATGCAGTCTGGTTGGGTAGTCACCATCTTCTCCTAACTCTAACACCCTCCTCTGATCTTCCTCACTGATCTCATCTCCTCACCAAATATGGAACTCCGAATACGATGCGGTTCAGCAGACCTATCGACTACAGTGCTTTCCCAGAAAGCCTGCTAAATCGATTGATATGGTGTGCACGGGGTAGATATGGCCTTGTAGATCCTTGATCTACATAAGAAGGCAATAATCCCAGCGAAATCAGATGCATTCCGGGAGGTGACATCTAGATGCGTACAAAGGTTATTCTTTGTGGTTATAGTCCATCTACTCGCCATGTTTCTGTTGCACAAGATAAATAAACATTAGAGTTTGTGTAAGTGAATGACATTTGAATTTAATAGACTTGAATCATTCTTTTCGGTCGTGCGAATGGACAGTGCGATTGAGTCTTAGTCGTGCGAATGAGCTCAGTCATGCGAATGAACCTGCGACTTAATTGAGTCGTATGCTGTTCTATGCAGTTGAACCAGTCGTGCAACTGAATTCATACGCATGGTTCATTCATGCGATTGAGTCATTCGCCCATTTCAATCGTGCGATTGAAGTTCATCAGCGCGTCCATTCGCATATGTATCTGTACGGTACTGTAGAATCGGTTCTTGGTTTATATTTGATGTTAAACATTTAGGTTAAACTCATTTTACTCGCAATCAATCAAAACAACACTTAGTACTAAATAAATCGACGATTAAGTCCATGTTAGTGGTTTATTTTGACGGTTTTTTTCTCGGTTTAGTTTTCACCCATTAGGTCATTAGGGCTTGATTATACTGAGCATTTAGTTGATTTTAGTCTCGCATTACCTGTAGAAACAAAGCATAATCGTTAGTGTCATAAGTAGGAAACTAAATCACGGATATGAAATTTAGGCAGACTAACCTTGCTTTTGTACGATTTAAGTGCGATTTGGGGGTGATGAGTGTTTGTGACCGACTCCCCTCTATTTATACTAGGTTTTCCTTCTGTCATGCAACTGATCTTATTCGCACTCTTGATTCATGCGACTGGGGCTCAGTCGTGCGACTGGCTCAGTCGGTCACATTCAATCGGGCGACTAGTTTCAATCGTGCGACTGACTCATTCGGTCACCTCCATTTGTGTGATTGGTTCATTCTGGTGATCCAATTGTACGGATTGACCCATGCTTATGGTCCAATCATACGGCTGGTCCATACATGTGGTTCAGTCGTGCGATTGGGCTCATACGTATGATCTAATCGTGCGACTGGTCCATACTTATAGTCCAGTCGTGCGAATGGCTCATACTTATGAGTTTGACCTTATGACCTTTCAAACACTTAGCCTTTTAACTATAGATAAAACGTTACGATCGATGATCATCTCAGACATGATCCTTTTAACCTTTAAAAAAACTGTTGATCACCTCAAACGTGATCCTTTTACCATAAAACCGATTGGTCACCTAAGATGTTACCTCTTTTAAGTGAATGTTTCATAGATTGAATTCTGATGCATAGTCCGGCTTTTGCCTACTAAATGACTAAAAAATTAATAAATAAAACAACTAGAAAATTTAAAAACAAAATTCAGACATATTTTTGTATTTTTGATTAGCGATGGATTTTAAACCTATTAGAGTAATTCTAATCGATTTCATTTCCTAGACAGCACAACTTCAATTCTAGTTTATCATTTCTGGTACGATTCATTTTGGAATCATACAAGTATATCAAAATCTCTTGGGACTTTTTAATAAACAAATATTGTTGCTAGATCCTTGTTTTCACTGAAAGTCAATAACAATTTAAGGAAATCATACTAGAGCCACAAGATGCACACAATGATTTTGACTTTCAAGAACCGCAACTCACAATGATTGTTAGTATACTTTTCCTCTTAAATCCATACACAGATTTTTGACACACATTGGTGATGATTTAAGTTTAATTATTTCAACAAGCATTTGTGAATCCCACGCTTATATGGTAATCAACGTTCTTCAGGAGATTTTTGAGCGGTCTATGGGTATATTTCAAGAAGAAACTATTCTAAGAGCTTTCAAAGAGATGCCAAGCCTTAGGTTAGTGCCATCGTACAACAGAGAGGCGCAAGCAACAATGAATTTTAGAATATTTAGGTTATGCTTATCCTTAGGTCAGTGCCACCGCACAGTAGAGAGGCACACAACCTATCTTCTTGTTTGAGCAATTATTTTCTTTTAGCACATATCGTACCAACAACATAAGTTATTAGCTTGATTGCGTTTTTCATTTTTCAAGTGCTTTTCTCATGTTTTATGGTCGTCCGCACACATATGTGGCGTTTATTTTGCTCTTCACCCCTTATTGGAACAACGTTGATTGTGTTGACCAGGTATAAGATGGGAACCCACAGCAGGTTGAACAACTTAGTTTGCAATTGAAACCACCAATGAGGTCTATTTATCTATTGTGTTGAATCTACTGACACATCATATAATGAACTAGCAGCCTCTAGGTCTACTTTCTCTTTGTTACCTTGGAAGCCTACTAGTGTTACTGTCATTTTTCCTTTTATTTTGCTTAGACTTTTTAGACTTCAATTTTGAATTTTGCATCTTAATCAGTTAAACCTTTCATGAAGTCCCAAATAATCTGTTCCCTATGTTCTATCATTTTCGAAATACGTTGAATCAGTATCACAGATTTGATTTCTTTCATTTTAGCTAAGCTGTCCTCCTCCCTTGTTTTTTAAGTAATTAAATAAACTACTAATTTAATACTAATCTAACCTATTCTCCCCTAAAATTCTAAAACCGAAAATATTTTTTGACTTTTTGGATTTTATAGAAACAGGAAAATAAAATAAGAAAAATAAAAGAAAATAAAAATAATAAATTGTCGAACTAAGCATTTTTATCCTCTGTGATCACATCACTTTTCTTTTTCACGCCATTAACCTCTAATAGATATAAAAATCTCAGTTTATCAAATGCTTTTGTGTAGAGGTCGGCGCGTTGAAAATCCGTATTTATTTTAATGACATCGATTAGATGCTTTTCAAAACAATCACGTATAAAGTGGTACTTAATGCCGATGTGTTTAGTTTTAGGATGCTGGACTGGATTTTTTGTTACGGCTATAGCAGTAGAATTATCAACATAGATAGGCATGTTAGAGAATTGCAAACCGTAGTCCCGCATTTGTTGTTAAATCCAAATGATCTGCGAACAACAACTTGCAGCAGCAACATATACAGCTTCATAAGTTGATAGAGCAACCGATGTCTGCTTCTTACACTGCCAGGTGACTAAGCTTCTCCCAAAAAATTGACATCCTACAGACGTTGACTTGTAGTTCATTTTGCATCTGCCGTAATCTTAGTCAATATACATTGTAAGCTCAAAATCATTATCATGAGGATACCACAACCCGAGTGTTGGAGTACCCTTTAGATAACGGAAAATCTGTTTAACTCTTATGAGATGGTTGACTTTCGGTTTCGCCTGATATCTGGAGCAGAGACACGTCGCGTACATGATATCAGGTCGTAAGGCTGTGAGGTACATGAGGGATTCGATCATTCCTTGGTACATGGTGGCATCCACCAGATCACCATTTTTGTCGGGTGCCATGTGGTGGTTTGTAGGAAGTGGAGTCCTAGCTGCTGAAGCATTCTCCATATTAAACCGACTGAGGATATCGCCTACATACTTGGTCTGATGTAGAAATATTCCCTTAGGTGTCTGATCCACCTGTAACCCGAGAAGAACTTCATCTCTCCCATGGCACTCATCTCAAATTCAGCTTTCATTATTGCTTCAAATTCTTTACATAATTCTTCATTTTTGGAACCGAAGATTATGTCATCAACATAAATCTGAACTAGCAGTAAGTCACCATCTTTTTCTTTGATGACTAGTGTATAGTCAATCACTCCTTTGTGAAACCCGTGTTTCACAAGATGAGTTGAGAGTTTCTTATACTATGCTCTCGGGGCTTGATGGAGCCCATATAGAGCCTTATCTAGCTTGTAAACACTGTCTCGATGATACGTATCCTCAAATCCTTCTGGTTGACTGACATACACTGTCTCCCGGATTTCACCATGAAGGATGCACTCTTCACATCTAGTTGTTAAACTTTAATCTTCATATAAGATGCACAGGCTAGGAAGATATGGATTGCTTCCATTCTTGCCACAGGTGCAAACACTTCATTGTAATCAATGCCTTTGACTTGTCGAAATCCTTGAACTACAAGTCGAGCCTTTTTTCTGATTATGACCCCTTGGTCATCTTTCTTGCATTTCAAGACCCATCTAGTGCCAATGACCTTAGCACCTTTTGGTCTATCTACCAGTGTCCATACTCCTAACTTCTTGAATTGAAGAAGTTCTTCTTGCAATGCACTCACCCATGCCTCATCATTTAAGGCTTCACTTACATATTTTGGCTTAAATTGAGACACAAAACATCGATAAGCACCATCATGAAGATAGCCTTCTTCCATGACTGAGGCATAATCAGCTGAGTATAACTGATTTGTTGTCTGTACTCCCGATTGTACATCCCCTATGACGTTGTCTAGAGGATGATATACATTAAGTCGAGATCTGGGAGTGGTTGGAATAATTACTTCCTGATCCAGATTTTGAATTCCTGGTTTAGTATCTGTAGCTGTTGGAGTGCGAGGTTCCGAAGTGTCAGAGGCATCAACATCTGATGCTTGTGTACTCTCAGTAGCAGAAACCTATTTCTCCTGATCCACCTAATAATTCTCCACTTCTTTATCGTCAGATGAAGAGTCACTTACCTCTAATGCTCCCCCTAAATGACTAGAAGACTCACCTTGTGAACCTGATGTTGTTGAGTCTAGTAAGGGTGTGTTTAAGACATTGTACAAAATCTTGGTTGATAAATCATCATCAGGATGGGAGAGAAGAATGTTGAAGGACTTAAAGAATCCATCATAATCGAAGAAGAATGCGGGTCCTTTTCCAGCAGGGGGTGGTATATCTCTGAACGTCGACGTTGCACCACACTTCTACTTGACCCGTTGAGTTGTTGTAAACTGACTGGGGTTGAGTAAGATTGAGATTCTTACTGTGAATCAAATATGATAATCAAGTCAGTGATTGAATGGCGGAAACAAACAATCAAAGAACATTCAATGCAAGAAAATTACTCATAAATGCTTTTGTATTGTATATATGAAAATAGATGAATTGCAGAGAATAATTACAACAAAAATTCTCTATCTATCAGCCGTCACCTCAAGTACGAGGTTATCTATTCTATTTATAGGCAGACAAGATGCCTTTTACAAAATGACTAAACTACCCCTGAACTATTACATTAGAACTAGTCTAAGTCTTCATCCGCATCTTTGCTTGTTCATCCACATTGACAAATGCGGATGAGTTAACTTGATCATCATTTCTTCACTTGATCATCCGCATTAGTATGTTGGTCATCCGCATTGGTGAATGCGGATGAACAATACTTATGCGTATTTGTTTGGTCATCCGCATTTGTCTAATGCGGATGAGCAAAGTCTTGTCCGCATTAACTTTTAGTCTTCCGCATTTGTCAATGCGGAAGAGCAAATACTTGTTCGTATTTGCATTATGTCTTCCGCATTGACAAATGCGGAAGAAAACACTTGTTCTTTTTCTTAGCAGAATTTTCATCTGCATTTCTTCTTGTCCTTAAGGGTTTCCAGCAAAGCAATCATCAAATCACCCATTGAGTTGGCATGTATGATCCTTTCAGGGTGCAACAATACTCCCCCTAAGGATTATACAACCTAGTTTTCTTCAATGTTTGGGAGGTGATTGATGTTGTGATGATTCTGCTGGGTCTTCTGGTGGTGTAAAAGGTGTTGCTTGACCTAGATCCAAAATTGCCTTAATCATATTAACAAAATCTTGAGTATCTGACATTTTATCCTTGCTTAGTACATGAATCTTCATTCTGCTCATATTATGAATGGCTTCAAGTGGTAGTTTCTTTAGTGAGATTGGTTCCCAAATAGACACCGTAGATAACCCATCCCTATGAATCAAAAGAGAACCATCTACATCAACTTCAAGTTTGACAATGTTGCCTAATTGTAGAGGTATCTTCTTCTTCTTCCTTTTCTCCCTCTTTGCACTAATATGATCATAAGCCATCTTCAATATTTTGATACACTTTAGAAAGAAATGTAGATCTTCTTGACCTAATTTGTTGATATCTATCTGAAGTGCCTTGTGTATATGTATTAGATATACGATTGATCCAGTAGTCTCACTTCATAGCCACTGAACAATCTAATTTCAGCACCTTCTTTGCCTCCCCACTTCCTCTCAATCACTAATTCATATGTCTTCTCATCATAATAAACATTTGAGATTGGTGTTGAGGAATGTGTACCAGCCACTATTTTTCTTTACAATGATTTAGTAGGTTTCACTCTAAGTTCTGGAAACACTACTTCTTCAGCTGGTTTTGTCTGTTTCATCTCCAGAGGGTTCTTGAAAGTTTTGTCTTTTACCATACATGTTGCTTTTAATGAATTGAAGTTGTTGGTTTTCTTGAACATTTTAAGTATACCTTCAAATTCATATCCTCTAAACATGGCATTATGGTTGATCAACTCCAGATTAGCCAGTTCTTTCAGGTCATGAATCTCAAGTGCATTTACCAGAGCAGAGTACTCTGTAAAAAATTGCACTAGACCAGAGATCCTTTTAACCATAAATATATTCCATGAACTATCATACTTCTAAGCAATAATTCTTTGGTCTATTTTGCCTTTTGGAGTAGATACACCTCTGATCATCTCAGTAGTGGTCAACCCTTTTTGAAGTTTCAGTTGGGAGGGTTCAGCAAACCACTCTGGATATTTATGAATAATAGGTGCCAGATAGTCTTGATCTTTATGACTAAGCTGCATGCCTTGTGTAGAGACTCTTGATCCTGGGTTTTGATTGAGCACTTCTTCTTCTAACTTCTTTAACTTTTCTTTCTTTTAATTTATTAACCTAAGTGTTGTAGCTTTTAGTGAGTTAGTCTTCATGTTTGCCAATATTCTTTTAGTGAAGCCTTGACTGGTGAGGTAATCCTTCATTTCCCTATCAGTCATGTTATAGGGATCAGGATGTAGAGATTCAGGAGTTGGGGATGATTTCTTCATTGAAGATAGTTTGGGTAATGGAACCTTTCTTGACAATGGTCTTTCATACACTGTTGTGGTTGGTTTCTTCTTAGAAGACTCTTTATGCACTTTAATATCTTTGGTGATTGATTTTTCATACTCTGTTTCTACATTTGGATCTAGCAGCTTTTTCACTTTTTCTTCCTCTTCCTTCATTCCTTCATAGGTCATCCCAAAGACTTTATCTGGATCATACCCATGATTGATCAAAAACATTAAATCATCAGTTTGAGCCTTTGACACCATTTCTTCAACTGATTTTTCAGGTTTCAATGGACTGTCCATATCAACATCCTTTTTATCATCATAACCTCCAGCTATCTCTCCTTCTTCTAGATCAATGGTAACAGCTTGTTCTTTAATTGAGCTTCAGCCTGCTCATGTTCTTCAAGAAATTCAACTATTGCTTCCAGGCTTCTTGGATCATCTTTCTGTTTCTTAACACTTTCTTCTTAAATCGCTGGTCTTTTACCCTTAGCCTTTTCAGCTAGATATTTTCTCTTTCTTGAGTATGTTTGAAGTTGTGGACTTGAAGTTTCAGCCTTTCCAATCACTTCAAACATTTTTTTAGGTGTGGTTTGTTCTTGAACATTAACTTCTATTTCCTCTTTCTCTTTTTCCTTTTCTTTTTCTGTTTCCTTTTATTTTTCTTTTTCCTTTTCACACATTTCTCTTATCTTTTCTTTTTGTTCTTCAGTCAGTGACATAGCAGGACAATCTGCATGCTCAACTCTTTCTCCAAAGGAACTGGAGATTTGGGAATGATCACAATAGGTTTAGAATCAGTCCTTTGATTGTTCATAAATTCCCAACAATCATCATCTACACTGAACTCTTCAGATGTAAAGATATCTAAAGCATTGAAAAGTTTCTCAAATTCAGATTTCTCAGTGTGAGTAGCATTTGTTTTTCCAGAGTAAATCACCATCTCTAGACTTTGTTCCTCATGCTTTGTTGACTTGTATCTTCTTCTTGTTCTTTATTGTCAGAGACAGACTAGTTCTCATCATTATCACCTTTTCTTGTTTATCTTTCCTTTCATCAGCCATAACACTTCTTTGAATCTCAATTATCAGCTCAAGTTCAGAGATCCTTTTGTTTTGGCTATGAATTTCTTTTTCAAGATTAGAGATGATTTCAGCTTGTTCTTTAATAATGTTCTCTTGTTCTTCCATTGCGATGGTTTGAATAGCAAGAGTGTTAACATGGCCACTCAATTCTTCTCTTAAATGATTGAGTGCAACTTTTAAGTTTTCAATTTCTTTCTCTTTCTCCTTCTTTTCAGCTTCATGTTTTTCTTTAAGCTCTTTTAATTCTTTCTCCTTTTCATCAAGCTCTAGAATTCTATCATCAATGATTTTATCTCTCCTATATAAAATCCTTTCCATCCTTTCCACCTTTTGTAGGAGCTCAAATATAAGTTCATCTTTTTCATCAGGCCTGTTTTCATTGGATTCAACAAAGCTTTCTGAGGGAGCAGTCTCAGAAGTTGCTTTCTTTACAGGCATTTGAGCATGGTTATCCTCCTCATCTGAAGATGATTTGGATGCTTTAGAAGTGCTAGTTGAGTCCCCAACTTCAGTAGTGTAATCATGGTTGGCAAAGGTTGGTTTAGTGATATTGGTGAGTGATGAGATGGTAGTATTGGTGATTGATGAAATGGTGATATTGGAGAGTGATGATGTGGTGATATTGGAGAGTGATGATGTGGTGATATTGGAGATGGTTGTGGGGTTGTTTGTGGTGTTATTTGTGGTGTTGGTTGTGGTGTTGGTTGTGGTGTTGGTTGTGGTGTAGGTTGTGGTGTAAGTTGTGGTGATGGTTATGGTGTTGGTTGTGGTGTTGGTTGTGGTGTTGGTTGTGGTGATAGTTGTGGCGATGGTTATGCAGTAGCTTGTTCTTGTCCTTGAACTTCCTGATTTATCTGCTGAATCATCCATGGAAGAAGAGGTGAGTGAGCCCAACTATAAAAGTTTCTTGGATCCCTCTTCTTAATGTATTTGTAAGATCTTGCATCAAAGTGAGGAATATCAAACACTGGTCCCTCATTAGCAATATCATGGAATGATTCATTGATCAGGCAATGAATGAATCTTGGATACATTAAGAACTTGTATCTTCTCCCTTCTTTAATGTTTGAAATCAAGCCGTTGAACACATAGGTAGACATATTGAATGCCATGTTAGTGTAGAGAGCACAGATTATGATATGATGACTGGAATATCATTCCATCCTATCTTTATCTTGGATAGGTAGTGTTGAAACATATGAATTAGGAATCTCCAATGTAGATCAACCAATCCTTTAACAATTTGTTTTGCTTCATATCCTCCTTCATAACCAATTTCAGCAAAGAATGTGGTTATTTCTTCATCATCCAGCTCCAGAGGTGCATTAGCATCATCACCAAATTGTAAGCATCTTCTAACAGAATCTTCAGTGATGCTCAGAGTGTGATCATTGTTAATTCTCCCAGTTAATGTTCTAACACCATCAGCTTCAATTCCCTCAGCTGAGTTCAAAAGGACAAAATGAGATTCTCATAGATGGTGGGTCTCACAGTGATAGCATAGGCTACCCTTGTGGTAGATAAGAATCTGATCATATCTTTAAGTCCTTCAGCTTCAGGCACATTAGGTTTAAATAACCGCTGACATTATGGAGCTTGCTCCATGAAAGATTTGCCATGTAATCTGCACAAGAGACATGTGTGTCAGTTATCAGTTTGACTTTAAATGGTCAAGGATGAACTTTTGTCATTTCTGTTTCATTGTTGTCATAGCAAATGGTGAGTTTGTTATTCAACAATCATAGTTTCTATGTTTGAGCCATTAATGAGATGTTTCATTGATTTGTTACACAATTTTCATTTTCATCATGCTCTGTTCTTAAAACAAACATGAATATCAAGGTTTTCATGATGAGAAGAATTTCTGTTGATTTGCATGCTTATGAAGTCGAAAAGGTGTATTATGTTACATCAATAAGACATGGTTTTGTGTTCTTCATTATCAGTTGGTTCATTGTTTGATTTAGGTTTAACAGTCTGAAACTTAGGTCATGATTAAATTTTTTATGGAAATTTCACCTTGTTTCCGATACAAATGTGGTTTCAGAATCGATAACAAGAGCGGATCGAGTAGAATCACATGAAACTCTTTGATTGTTTATGATGAATATGATCGAAGTGGGTGTACTGTGCGTTTGCACTCGTCTCACTATAAAGTCTCTCAATTTGAAAAGTATTAAATGACCCGTTTAAATTCCTTTAAATAGTCAAATAATAGCTTTTACAAGATTTTACAAGTTTAAGAGCAAATGCGGTCACCATTGTAGCAAATGCGGAAGGGTAAATTTTTTTTTTGAGTTTTGGTCATCCGCATTTGTAAACTGTAGCAAATACGGAAGACAAACTTTGGACTTTGACTATCCGCATTTGGTCACTGTTGTAAATGCGGAAATTTTGTTACTTTTGATTTATTCTATCTGCATTTGTTCATGGTTGTACATGCGGAAGAACTAAGTTCATCAGCATTTATTCACCGTAACACATGCGGTTGGCAAAACTTATTTAGCATTGCTCACTGTAGCAAATGCGGTAGAATAAAATCTGTCAGCATTTGCTAACTGTAGCGAATGTGATAGAATCAAATCCAAATTTACTTGATCATCATTCATTCACAAGATATTGATCACTTAATTATCTCTACTTGATCATACATGAGCATTGAAGATGTGTATCCACAAATGCGGATAGATAAAACAAATGTGGAAGTGTAAATTTCATCTGTATTTGACAAATGCGGATGAACACTTGAAATTATTTTATCCACATTGGCAAATGCGGTAGAACAATTCTTGTTCCGCATAGATTTTAACACTTCAAAATTTCATGTATACTTGTAATACACTAATGCGGTAGAGTAAAATCATTGTCCGCATTAGTTGCACTTGAAAATATACTGTTACCCGCATTGGTTATATGCATGGGTTACCTTCACCCACATTGACCAATGCACTTACCTGCTTTAACTTTTGAACTTAATCATAAGTTAATGTGTTTGAATTGATTATTCATCTTATGAAGGCTTGTCCTTGATTGATTTTTCTTATGAAGTTAACCGTTGAAGTTGTCAATTTTTGCTTGGATTAACAAGTGATACAAGTTTGCCAATTTTGACAGATCTTGGACTTATCATGCTTCTAAGAATCTACATAAGCTGAGATATAATGGATGACTTTTTGCAACAACACCAAAATTCTTCTTGTTTTGTTTTGAAGGTAAGTTAAGTTAATAAACAAAAATTTGGACTTATTCAAAAATTTTAAATTACTCCCCCTAAAGTTTATATCCACATTTGGATAGAACCTTTAAAGATTAATTTAGTTTTGAATTTTATATTTCTTATTAATTATGAAGAGAATTATCTCTTTTGTTGGGATCATATCAGTCTTACATTACACTTGTGCATCCTTTATGATTAAATGGACATATTCATGAACTTGGAGATTGAAGGTATGTTTGTCCTCCTAAACTCATACCAGGTTGATATTTTGATGCAAATGATTTTTCTCATGTTTTGGTTGATTTAATTATTCAATATGTACCTCACACACAAGCATGGAATGATCAACAATCCTATACAATGCATGGTAGAACTTTTTCATAGCTTTTCTTACCAGGTCACTTAAGTTATGAAATCTCATTTTCATTGATCCTCATTGGGATTCTTTTACTTTGATCCTTTTTCATGATGATCCACATTGGGATTCTTTTCACTTCACTTTGGAAGGTGATCCATGATAGGATTCTTTTGTTCATTCACAATGTATTACTTTTGTTGATTCATCCAATTTTGGATGTGTTCCACATTGGGAATCTTTTGGATCATAACATCTACACTATGTGCAAGTTTGATCTGGTCTTTGCTTAGCAAAACAAAGATGGAACATGATGTGGTGAAAGAGATTCATAAAGTATCATTACCTGGTGGGTTTAGGTTACTACACACACATGCATTCAGATAAGCCAATAAATACCTGTAATTTTTGATGAGTGTTTCACAATTGAATAAGTCTTTAATTCATCACTGCATCTATCTTTTCTTCCAAGTCGAGCCTACTAATATATCTGGGGTTGAGTAAGATTGAGATTCTTACTGTGAATCGAATATGATAATCAAGTCAGTGATTGAATGGCGGAAACAAACAATCAAAGAACATTCAATGCAAGAAAATTACTCATAATGCTTTTGTATTGTATATATGAAAGTAGAAGAATTACAGAGAATAATTACAACAAAAATTCTCTATCTATCAGCCGTCACCTCAAGTACAAGGTTATCTATTCTATTTATAGGCAGACAAGATGCCTTTTACAAAATGACTAAACTACCCCTGAACTATTACATCAGAACTAGTCTAAGTCTTCATTTGCATCTTTGCTTGTTCATCCGCATTGACAAATGCGGATGAGTTAACTTGATCAACATTTCTTCACTTGATCATCCGCATTAGTATGTTGGTCATCCACATTTGTTAATGCGGATGAACAAATACTTATGCGCATTTTTTCGGTCATCTGCATTTGTCTAATGCGGATGAGCAAAGTCTTGTCCGCATTAACTTTTAGTCTTCCACATTTGTCAATGTGGAAGAGCAAATACTTGTCCGTATTTGCATTATGTCTGCCGCATTGACAAATGCGGACGACAACACTTGTTCTTTTTCTTAGCATAATTTTCATCTGCATTTCTTCTTGAACTTAAGGGATTCCAGCAGAGCAATCATCAAATCACCCATTGAGTTGGCTTGTATGATCCTTTCAAGGTGCAACATAACTCTCTTATACGGTATGTTGTATCCTAGAAAAATTCCTTCTTCAGCCTTTTCACTAAACTTCCCTGACTGATTTTTCTTCAGCAGTGTACATGGTACGCCAAACGGTTCGAGGTACTCTAGATTAGGTTTACATCGCTGGAGCAACTCGTAACACGTTTTACCATGACGTTTGACCGCTAGGACTCGATTTAGTGTGTAACATGCATTGGCAACTGCCTCATTCCAAAATTGGATGGGTAGTTTCAAGTCTGCTAGCATTGTTCGTGCTGTCTCTATCAAACTCCTGTTCTTCTGTTCAACAACTCCGTTCATTTGTGGAGTGTAGGCAGATGTGAACTGATGGACAATTACTTTCTCTTTGCACAATGCCTCCATCCACTAGTTCTTGAATTCCGTGCCGTTGTCTGAGCAAATCTGACGTACTTTCAGCTTGTAGAGAGATTCTAATGTGGTCACTAGCTGTTTGAATGATTCAAATATTTTTGATTTGGATTTGAGAAACATTACCCAAGAGAATCTGGAGTAGTCATCAGCGATTACATAACAGTACAGATCACCAGCGATGCTCTTGGTGCTCACAGGACCAAACAAATCCATGTGTAGAAGTTCAAGAGGCAATTCAATTATATTTACTTTCTTTGCCTTATGAGACTTCTTGGTTTATTTGCCTTTCTTACACGCTACACAAAAATCCAGAACTTGAAAATCCTTAACATTAAATCCATTTACTAAATCATTCTGAATAAGATGATTCATCTTCCGTGGATTTATGTGTCCCATTCTCCTATGCCAGGAGATCGAGTCCTTCTCAGTTGCCTTTGACAAGAAGTATTGAACTTGATGATCGGTTGTGGAGACCTTTGATAGATCCAAGACATATAAGTCATTATATCTTGAAGCTGACATTAGGATTTGGTCCTCCGGGATAATGTAATCCTTCTTCAACACATAACACTTCTTGTTGTCAAAAACAACCTTGAATCCTTTGTCACATATCTGGGATACAAAAAGCAACCCACTGTCCATTTGAGGGTGAGGGCATATTTGAAAGGATGGATAGGTTCCCGGTCATGTGCGTAGATGCCCCACTATCAACAATCCAAGTGTTTGTGATAGCACTGTAACGGACATCCTGCACATTCAGAGGAAATTATTAGTTTAGGTTAGGGACCCAAGCCTTAACTGGCTTGGGTGACCCAGAGGAATCACACATCATGAACTCAACCCACTGTCCATTTGAGGTGAGGCATATCATTCTTCTTAGTGTTCTTAGTATCAGACACTTGACTTGACTTTTCTTTCTATAAGCCAGTTTTGTGTAAGGCCTGTTTGTGATAAACAGATGACTGGCTTACATTTTGAACTTTAGGTTCATTACTTCTTTTTGGTGGAGTAAAAAAACTCCTTTTTGAAGAACTTTGCTTAGTATCATAAAGTTCAATTTTCTTTCTTGGTACCTGATAATAAGGACAATGAGAAACGATGCGTCCTCTCTTTCCATAATTGTAGTATGATCTACCTTCTACATGTTAGGAAAATTGTCTCTATGGGAAAGTGTGTGATACAGGTGTGACTTTAGTCTGGTTGGGTTTGGACACTTCTTGTTTAGATATTTTTATTTCTTTAACAAAATTCATTGTTTGAATGTTTTTAACATCTTTAGCCTTTTGTTTATTTGGACTGTGACGTGGAGCACGTGGTTGGTTAACTAGTTTGGTCGTTTTGGGTTCAGAAATAGACATGTTTGAACCTGACTTTACATTAACCTTTTCAAATTTTTTTTCCAAATTCACAATAGGCATCTTACCTTTAGATTTCAAAGTGGCCTCCTTTTGTTTAGTGACAGATTCCACCGGTTTATTTGTGGAATCTGGATCACTAACTAGAGGAGTGGACAGTAGATGATCCTTAATTGGATTGTTATTTACTGGTCTATATTTAGCATTTAACAATATCTCATATGGTGGTGGAACCACTTTGTAACCCAACCCTTCCCTATTATTTCGTTCTTTCGCTAAGTGTTGAACTATGTAAGAAGAACTGGTCCAACTATCCAATTTTGTTTTAATGAGTTGACTTCGACTTCTAAAACTGCCTTTTCTTTCGTAGTTTCTTCCAGGGAGTTTAAATAGAACTTTAGTCATTGGCTTGATTAAAAGCAACAACTTCGGTTTCCTTAGTTGTTTATTTTCTCTTTATAACTATGTTTATTTTGTTTTAAAATCCGATTAGCTTCTGTGCATAGTTGTAAGTCATTTACTAAGCTATCATAATTGTCTAATAACCTAGCAAACTTAAGATCAATGCTTTCCCTACATTTGTTACATTCATTACAAGTATGATTTTCAAAAAGTTGGTCTTTGGTACTTACCTGTGATGATTCGGTTGAATCAACCATCAATGCAGAGTTTGACTCTTCAGATGCTGAGATTCTGAACATGTCGTTCTGAAATCATCTTCAGTTAGTGATTGACCACATTCGTAGTATCTTCATTATCGACATCCCTAGTTCAACTGTGATTTCACCTTCACCTGCAATATCATCATCCAAACCCTCGACATTGGCAATGTTCGATTCACCCGAAGACACAAAACTGAAGGTCCAATCCTATCCTTCGTCACCTTGAGCAGTCAAGGCCTTTGTCTCTTTGCTTGACGAGGTAGCTCCACTCGTCAGTTTGTCTTGACGGTTAAAAGACAAGAATGGATTCCCATTACCTGTCTTCTTGGGCTTTACACATTCATGTTTGAAATGCCCCTTTTCTCCATAGTTAAAGCAGGTAACTTTGGTTTTGTCTAAACCAAAGGTTGTATCTTTTGTGGCTATCAAGTTCTGTCCAGTCTTCTTCACAAACTTTTTTGCTCTTCTGATAGCACTCGCCAAACCCCATATATATCCATTCTCTCTAGTTCATTCTCGTCCACCTGCTCATAATCTTCATCCGCCGGATGGCAATTTCCGATCTTTCCTGCAACTAGACCATCATAAGAATGAACAACCACTGCTAGAAGGTCCATATGCTCCTTTGCAACCTCCACAACAATATTTCCGAGATTTTCGGTCTTCAACTTAGTAGCATTTGCTTCAGGTGCAATATGTTGGGTACTAGATGACCTTGACGTTTCAGATCTTGAAGCTGTGGTTTGAGAATGAGCGGTTGAACTAGATACAAATGTTGTTTGAAGTGGTGCTCCTGAACTAGTTGGCGTGGAAGAGGAGTTATAGAGTGAAGTATTCTGGTCATAGGATCCTTTCTGTGACCTATACTTCATCCTTAGTTCCTCCTCCCTCAATTTCAAGATGAAGTCGCTTATGTCTAATTTTCCCGGTATATTATTCTGTCATAAGTTAGACACAAACGAGTCCCACTTCTCAGGCAAACCATCGCCAAAGCTTGAGACCTTATCTTCCATTAATGTTGTGACCCCATGAGTGTGTAGCTCACTCATTAGATGGTAGAACCTGTCTATAACATCATCCTAGCTTTCTTTTCCCCCATTGAAGAGAAGTTATCAAACTCCTTCTTCAGAGCCTTTGCCTTTAGATCTTTCAACGTTGCATTCCCGTCATATTGTTTCTCCAAAGCTTCCCATGTTTGTTCTCAGAAAACTGATGGAATATGTCTTTTGGTATTGACTGAGTTAACAGGGCATACACCTTTTTTCTGCATTATACTTTGCTTTTTAACTGTCAGTCATTGTTGGAGCTGTAAAAGATAGTCTACATTATTAACACAGTGAAAATCAACAAAAGTCGACATCACGGTCAAAATCAACAAAAGTCACACCCAACACGTTCGAGACGAGGAATCGAGACGAGACGTTGAAGATTTAAATGACTTGGAGTTTTATTGTAATAATATAGTGTGTGTTCTTGGAGCTTTAACATCATCATCTAGCATTTAGCATTTTTCAGAACGAAAGTTCAAAATTTCCGGAGAAATTACAGTTTCGTCCACCGAAACTCCGTCGAAATTCCGGCGAAACTGCATATTTTCCGGCCAAACTATCACTGCGAAATAAAAAAAATTATTCTGTGAAATTAAAGCTTCATCTTGCAAAATTAAGAAAGTTAATTAAAATGCGAAACTACAAACTCATGTTGCGAAATTATATTAACGTCAATATCTTGTTATGAAATTAGCATATCGAGGAGGTGAGAAAGTTCAGCACTTTTCTTTTGGTGTCTGCAACTTCTTTCTCTAAGCTTTCCTTTGCATATACTGCTCTCACCTCATGAAATATTCGATGTTCACAAAATAAAACCTTAAAACAAGATAGATGAAGAACACAAGTTTACATACGGATCGAAAATAAAAAAAACCTAACACTGGTCTAAATCGCAAGTTTACATACGGATCGACACAAGCTTCGCCTTAACCACCAACGATTGCGACGGAGGCACCATCCCCTTCCCCAACATCTTGAAGAACCGTAGCTGCCTGACATCATTGAAAGAAACACCAGATTTAGTATACGGTGTTGTTTGAAGGTATCTTCGAGCACAACCGCCTGATCCTTCAATAGCCGGAGCTTCTTCCTCACTTCCAGAAGCATCGGTGGCGGAGATAGATGACAGAAACGATGAGATCAGGTCGGGAGTTAGGGTTCAGGCGATTGACTCGAGCGGCGACGGAGTGTGTATCGCGATCTGATAGCTTGTTGATGCATGTGAGGACTCGATGCTTGAATTCGCATGTGGAGGATTGAGTGGTGGATGAAGGTTTTTGTTGTTGCCATTGTGGAGTGTGTTGGGGTTTTCCGGTAGCATCACCGGTGGTCGAAAGTGAGCAAATACAAGAGGTGGAGAAGATAACATATTCAACTGTTGTTCTCTCCTAGTGTATTAGGGTTAGGGTTTCTTTTGACTTTTTGGGTTTTTTGTTGTAAATATTGGGCTAATTTTTTTTACAAAAAGTATGTGGGCTCATTAAAAATCAAAAAATTTGGGCTAACAATTTTATGATTATTAACAATTAGGCTAGTTATAAGATTAATAACAAATGAGGTGTGTGGTATAATAATAAATAATCAAATAAAAATTGACTAGTTGGGATTAATGAGTTCAAACCGATAAAGAAATATTCAGCTTGACCTGAGTTGCTAAGATTTTCTAGCGTGACATTTAAAAATAATATTTTTCCTGGGGAGAATTATTCTAAATTTTTTGGGAAACATATTTTTGGAGTGTTTAGTTGTTCACAATTTTTAATAAAATGTCATCATCAGAAGATTTTAAATAAGATAATCTCACAACGACAAAAAGCCGTTTTGACTCTTTTGCAGCAATGAAGAAAGAAAAATTGTCAGATTTGATTGATTGATTCTTAAAGGTGGCAAATAATCTAAAGAAGCATGTTCGTGATCTCAGTAATCATGAACAAATTCAAAAACTTTTTGAGTCTCTTCCGTCTACATGAAATCATCAAGTTAAAATGCTGAAGCAAGAAATAGGTTATGTCGACACAAAACTTATGGATATGATCAACAAACTAAAATCTCTCGAGCTGGATATCGAAAGAAACAAATTTCAGCAAGCCGTGTTCCCACATCAAACCCACGCGCTTAATACTAATTTTGTTTCTTCTGTAACAAGCATACTTGATTACAAAACATAGATGATTGAAAAGTTAAAGTTATTAGAACTGACTCGGATCTAAACTCTGAATTCAGAGAAACTATTGAAGAGAATCATGAAGCTTTAAGAGTCGACAATGACAGTAAACTGAAGTCTGTGAGAACCGATGATGATAAGGATGAAAAAGCTCATAACATAAAGAAATAATCTGAGATTGATGAGATGCTGAAGGTAAGAGAAGAGGAACAACAAAAAATCACAAGGGTTTGCAACTGTGAAAAGAGCTTAGCTGTAAAACGAACTATCATGGTCTTCCTTATAAGACTGTTCAGGATATGTATTCTTCATCTTGCAAAATCAGATTATTTGGGATTTATAAGGCCAACAAATTGTTACTAGAAAATGAAAAGGAATTAAAAATAATCAATCAGGAATTAAAGAAAATGAAATTGCTTTTTCAAGGAAACTTAATGAAGCATTGGCTGAAAATGATCTTTTAAGAAGAACCATTTTGGGAGTTGAAATTAATATTTTGAGAGAAAGGGTTGTTTTAGCTCAATTTGAAACAACTCAGCTTCAAACAAAGCTTGATAAATGGACCCTTTCACACATGAAAAAGGATGAGCTTATTGCTAAACAATAAGGGGTGCGGGTAAAACATGGGATTGGATATAAATCTGATGGTGAAATTGTATATTAATTTAGTTCCACCTCCTTCTACTATATGTTATTCACCAATCCCCAGACCTCATTCAAAAAATGATTTGATTATAGCTGTAGAAACTAATCATTTAAATGCAAGTTTAAGTAGTGTTAATCTTAAAGAGGTTAGAGATGTGTAGGATTCTCCTATAGGTTTGGGATTCCTCAGCAAAAGGTCTGATAAGAAGATTAATGATGATTCCAATTCTGATGCTCCAACACCAATATCAGTTGCTTCTCTAACTTTCTTCAACAAATTCAAATCAGGTAACATTTCTTCGTTTGTTCCCGTCAGGTTTGTCAAAGAAGGAACAGTTGTTGAATCATCAGGCAATTAGAATCCTATAACCAAAGCCGATACAATAGGAGGTGTCAATCAAGATCCTTTGGAATATTTGTGTATACGAGACTGGATAAGCTCAGATGATGAATCAAACACAGAGGAGCGTGTTGGTTCCTCACAAATCAAGATATCTCCTGACATTTTCAAGTATCAAAAGCTTCCAAAAGCTGAATTAAGACCAATACGGATCTCTTTCCAATTGCAAAACAACCCAGTCAGTCAATGAAGATCTCATTCCCTGTTCAGCATGGAAAATTCAGAACAAGCAAGAATCTACTACAAGCTCAAAGCAATCCTCATCCCCACCTGCACAACACGGGACTACAAAGAATCAAAAGCCTTTCAAGGCTTGTTTTGAGTGTGGAAAAGAAGGTCATGTGGTAAAGAGATATCCTCAAAGGCTTGATACGGATGGTAGGCAAAACGAATTGCTTCTCCAGCTATAAGTCTACAAAGAATGTTCCAGATGGTAAAGGCACACAGGTTGCTTCTCTAGATCAAGAGGTAAAAAGCACACATCTTAGAATGGTTGGATGAAAAACCCTTAATCCAAACCTTTTCATGTGAAGCCGGTTTCACATGATACAAAGATGAAAATGACCAAAGGTTCAAAACCAAATTCTTTTCCTTCCGGTCTTAAACAGAAAATGATTTACAAATTTAATTCATTCAAATCCAAATTAATTATACCGAAACAAATTTGGCAAATTAAAAAGAAGGATACAGATATCCCATATTGTTTTAATGGTTGTGTGCAAAAGCAGGTTTCTTGTATTGATGAAAAAGGAACTTCCAGGACTACGATGGCCTAATTAATCTGTTTATGAGTGCAGGAACAATACAAGAGGACTACTAGTAACCCGTTTTACATACAAGAGATTGTTCCTAATTCAAATATGTTTCTCAATCATTACTTGACTAAGATCTATTCAAACAACCACAAACCTATATAGTTGGTTCAATATGCGTTAATAAATGATAAACATTAAAACATACACTGAAAATTAAACATTAAGATCAACAACCACATATTATGTTTTATTCTACGCATTCGTTTCATTATATTTAGGACATGACAAACATATTACATTAAGATCGTAAACTAGGAACATATGGATCAACAAACTCCCCCTTAGACCTAGTTTCCTTCATTGTCTGGCATCCTTCATTAGCTCGTCAAACTTTTTATGCCTCTCCTCGACTGTGATTCCAGCATGTATCTCGAATGCAAAGCAGAGTCTTATCACATTCTTAAACTAGAGAACCTGTACAATATCTTGCAGATCATAGAATAATGGCCACCTATATAAAGTATAAACATCACTAGCTGACAGGTTGGTTAGCCACATTGGGTCAAATACCCGGATGGTCTCCATTTGGCGCTCTTTCTATAATACTATGACCGCTTCTCCTGTTCCCCAGTCATAATACCACCACTTGATGTCGGGAGTGAAGTCTTGTGGCATTTTCCTCATGGGGATCTTTGACATAGTGTGCGGAGGACTCAACTTCAGCACCACTTTGGGTTTCCCAGTCCTTGGGTCCACCTCCGACCTTCGAATGTACCTCGTAGGTTGTTAAGGCTTAAAATTAACCCATTGTGTGTGGTATTCTTTCTTCAACGTAGCTTCAAACCAACCGGACATCTTCCTGGGGTCAACATATAGTAGGTTCAGGTGTGCCAACTGGTTGAGCTTAAAACCAAGGAGAGTCTTCAGATCATGTGGAAATCAGAAGTACTCAATTCCCTTCTCCCTCTTCACTGCATACACATTTAGATCCTCAAAGTAAGCCCATGCTATAATCTTGCCAGACACCTTAAGATGCTTCTTTACTTTGTAGAGCTTGGTGTAGGCACTCGATTTTGGTGCTGTGCGTTGGGCATGGATCTCTGCAAAACAGCCGCCCATTCAGCCTTTTTGTTCTCAACATCGGCGTCCGAGGCATG
>CM046442.1:85133566-85418411 GCA_025506515.1 Flaveria trinervia
TTGAAGGGTCATCCTTGCCTGTTCTCCAAGCCTCTCCTCAGAATCTAAACTGTGGCATAGAAGGCTAGGTCATGTAAATCTCAAAAACATGAATCAGCTGATCCACAATAGTTTAGTGAGAGGTCTACCAATAAAGGAGTTCCACTGTGATGAAACCTGCATTGCTTGTTTGAAAGGAAAACAACACAAAGTCTCATTCCCTCCTATTGAAGAACCTAAGTCCACTGCCTGCTTGCAATTACTGCACATGGATCTATTTGGTCCTGTGAGAGTGATGAGCATGGCCAAGAAGAATACTATCTGGTAACTGTGGATGATTACTCCAGATTTGTATGGACTTTCTTCTGCATTCAAAGGATGAGGTTGCTTAGACGATTTTGAACCTTGTGTTGTATGTTGAGAAGCACTATTCCCTATCAGTCAAGTGTCAAGAAGGTGATAATGGAACAGAATTTAGAAACCATACACTTGATGATTTTTATCTCTCAAAGGGAATCAAGAGGCAGTTTAGCATCCCAAGGACTCCAGAACAAAATGGAGTAGTGGAGAGAAAGAACATGACTCTAATTGAAGCTGCAAGGTCCATGTTGGCTGACTCTGGTTTGCCATTGACCTTTTGGGCTGAAGCTGTCAACACAGCTTGCTATGTGCAGAATAGAGTTGTAGTAATCAAGGCTGATGAAGACTCCATATGAAGTTCTACATCATTTGGCTCCTCTAATTTCTTTCTTCAAATCCTTTGGGTGTCCTTGTTTCATTCTCAACACAAAGGATCAACTCCACAAATTTGATCCTAAGGTGGATGCAGGGTATTTGTAGGTTATTCTTCCACATGCAAGGCTTACAGTCTTCAACTGCAGAACAAAGATAGTTGAAGAAACCTTGCATGTGAAATTCAATGAATCTCGTAAGGATAAAATTCCACAAAATCCTATGGAGTTGTTTGATCTGGATATACTGCAATATGTTCCTTATCAATCTCCAGCTATTGCAGATCATGTGAATAAATCATCTTCTGCAATAAGTCTTCCACCTGGTGGTACTGAAGATGATGATGATATCAGTACTCACCTTTTCAAGTTTAGTGATCAACTGCCTGATTCCACTAAATCTGATGTTCATGTAGCTTGAGTAGCTTCATCCACAACAAATGCTGATGAGATTTCTAACTCCTCTACATCATTTGAATTGCCATCTCATACTTGGTTTCAAAAGTCTGGATCAACATCTATTGCTACTGAACCTGCTACAAACACTTGCACTGATCTTATAGTGTACCAAGAGCTGAAGAATCACCCCATGTCTCAAATCATTGGTGATATCAATGCTGGTGTCTCAACTAGAAGTCAATTGTCCAACTTGTGCTTCTATGCTCTCTTCATCAGCCAGCTAGAGCCAAAGAACTATCATAGCTTTAAGAGACAATGGATGGGTTGAAGCCATGCAGCTTGAGCTACTTCAGTTCAAAAAGCAGCAAGTGTGAGAACTGGTTCCTCTACCCCCCCCCCCCAGGTAAGTGTGCAATAGGCACTAAATGGGTGTTTAGGAATAAAACCGATAAAAATGGGCTTATTGTCAAGAACAAGGCTAGACTGGTTGTACAAGGGTTTTCACAATAAGAAGGTATTGATTATGATGAAACCTTTGCCCCTGTAGCCAGACTGGAGGCAATAGATTGTTCTTAGCCTATGTTGCGTTCCACAATTTTAAAGTTTTTCAAATGGATGTCAAAAGTGCTTTTTTATATGGAAAAATAAAAGAAGAGGTTTATGTGTGTCAACCACTAGGTTTTGAGGACAATAAACATCCTGATTGGATGTATAAACTTGATAAGGCTCTTTATGGGTTGAAACAAGCTCCTAGAGCCTGGTATGAAACACTTTCAAACTTTCTTCTTCAAAATAATTTCACTAGAGCTCCATAGATAAAACGTGTTTATTAAGAAAGTGGATCAGCATAAGCTAGTTGTTCAAATTATGTTCATGATATAATTTTTTCATCCTCTGATCCCCAGTTGTGTGATGATTTCAAGTTTAATGAAGCAAAAGTTTGAAATGAGTGCAATGGGAGAATTACAGTTCTTTCTAGGCTTGCAAATCAACAAAAAAGCTGATGGAACCTTTATTCATCAGACAAAATATACAAAAAATCTTTTGAATAAGTTTGATTTACAAAATGTAAGCCCTGTTCTACTCCCATGTGCAACACACAACTGGATGCAGATCAGAAAGGTAAAGCTGTTGATGAAACACTTTACAAATGTATGATTGGGTCCTTGATGTACTTACTAGCTTCTAGACCAGATATTATGTTTGCAACGTGTGTTTGTGCTAGATTTCAGGCGCTCCTAAAGAGTCTCATTTGATTGCAGTCAAGAGGATCTTTAGATATCTGCAAGGTACACAATCTCTAGGTCTTTGGTATTCCATTGGACACTCTTGCAAATTAGTTGCTTTTTCTGATAGTGACTATGCAGGGTGTAAGTTAACCAGAAAGTCAACTTCTGGTGGATGTCAATTCCTAGGCAACTGTTTGATTTCTTGGCAGAGTAAGAAACAAACATCTGTTGCTACATCCACTGCTGAAGCAGAGTACATTGCTGCTGCAAGTTGTACATCTCAGGTACTCTGGCTTCAGAACCAATTATTGGATTATGGCATTACAGAGACTAAGACTCCATTGTTAATGGATAGTGCTTCAGCTCTGTGTATTGTCAAGAATCCAGTCCAGCATTCTAGGACCAAACATATAGAGATCAGACACCATTTTATTAGGGATTGTTTTGAAAAAGGTCTGATTGATCCAAAGTTTGTGCTAAGTGCTGATGAGCTTGCAGATATATTTACTACGCTTTGGATAGTTCAACTTTCCAAAACCTTGTGTTAAAGCTTGGTATGCTACAGCTAGAATAAGTGACACCTACTAGTGATTCAATAAACAAGTACTGATGATCATTAGTACACATGTCACAAATAAGTACTGCTAAGTTTTATTCTCAGTTGATTAATAACTACTGAAGAATTAATTACCTTAAAAAGTATTGTACTTTCTATTAAAAGAAACTGATGCAGCTACAACTACTGATGTAGTTATAACTACTGATGTTAGTAAAACAAATATAAGTACTGATGTCCTATGAAACAACTGAAAACAGCTAAAAAGTCTGATGAGTAAGTATTGAGGATAGTATGAAACAGCTGAAAGGCTAAGAATTGACGAAAACTACTCATGAGAATTTTCTCTTCAGTCGTTTCCACAAACTGCTGTTTCACCTTAACAGCTGATGACAAAACATGTCTTCAGTAGTTTCACAACTACTGATGACTAACACCAAGTCTTCAGTTGTTTCTTACACCTGAAGACAAAACCAAGGTTTTCAGTAGTTTCATAACTACTGATGACTAAAACCAAGTCTTCAGTTGTTTTCAAATGTCTGATAGTTAAAACCAATTCTTCAGTTGTTTTCAAACAACTGATGACAACACAAAAACTTTCAGTCGTTTTCTTTTCAGCCTTTTCTTACCCTACAAATACCTGCACTTATAGTCGAACGTTTCATTAGCCGTCTATTCTTTCTCTCTCAACAATGGCGCCATGAAACTTAAACCTAGACATAACTATGTTGCTACCTCTCGAAATCGGCCTTCTGGAACAAATTTGATTATGCCATCGATCTTATGGTGGATTCCCAATACCGAACCGCTTTTCTTTTGAATCCTACCATATACCCCGAATCCTTAACCAATTGTTGTCCAACGTCTTTGTAACAACTGGTGACAATGATAGCCAACTCACTCCAGTCGTTGGTTAACCAGAAACTGGTGGTAATCACCCCTGACATCATTCGTAAAACCCTAAACTTGCATGATGCCACCTATGTTGTAGAATACCCGAAAGGCACCATCGATATGTCTTTCATCAACAACTAGTATGAAGGAGACTTAAGTGCTACAACCATTCTCAAAAAGCACTTCCATGATGCTGAAAGACTTATCTTCCAGATGGTAAATGTTTGCCTTGCTCCAAGACATCTTCATGGGATCAGATGTCCTACACGATGGCAACAGGTATTGTACTCTATCTTTGAACAAAAATCTAAATTTTTCTCAGATAGTGTTTATGGAACTTAAGGATCTGGCTCAGAACCTGTGTCAAACAGATGGCTATTATATCCCAGGTTTCTGATGGCCATAATTTAAATCAATTAAATTCTGACGGCCTGTTGGTCTGGAGTCCCTGCTCCAGCTGTCTTAGCTGAGGTATACTCGAGACATACGCGGACCCCACTCTCAAAGGGGCTGCCCGATTGCTCAAACCCAGCAGAGGGAACCCACAACCTCCACCTCCAGATCCAAGTCCCCACCAAACCCAAACTCCAAAAGCCCAAAAAGGCTACTCAGGGAGATGAGTCCCCTGATGATCCCCTCTACCACCAATACAGGAACATATACTGGCTCTAACCCCCCAGTTATGTTAGAGACTCAACCTGCTGAAACCGCATAGTATCCTCTCTACAGGATCCTGTTGCAACCACACTAGGGGAACCCACACTACTGGAACCTATCTCAGTTGAGAAGGTTACCATTGAAGAGCACCTCTCACCGGGTGCAATCTGCTTCTGACCAATCTCCCACTGCAACCGCCCCTCAAAGCCCAACTCTTATCGTTGCTAAAGTGTTGAGTCAGCTGCATTCCTCACCCCCTCCCTACAAACCAATTCCCACTAGGCATACCACAATAATTGACGGGGAGGACCAAAGTGTTGCTGATAACCCCCGGCACAGGGGTTATAATGTTCAATCTCCAAGTGTAGAAAAGGAGGTTTGAACTTCTGGTCAGGATGCCACTTCTACTGATTCAGAAAATAACAGGATGAAGTTGGTACCATATATAAGACCTCACCAGAGGCAACTACAATGAAGGACAAAGTCCTGAGGCAGGAGGTCCCCAGAACCAAGAACAAGGGGCACATGCATATCTGATCTACACTCAGGGCATGTACATCCTGATTTAATCAGGAGGTCAGATGATTCAACAAAGATTGATGATGACTTGGGCTTTTTCTTTGATGTCTTAGCCCATAACACCATCCTTGAGACTGAGGTGAGCAGACTCAACGAACTGCTCGCCAAAATGTCTCAGGATAAAAGTCCATCTGCCCCCAATAAACCCCTAGATGGCACCTTCATTTGAAGGTTCACCAAACACTCAGCCACCACACTTAACTAAGCCACCAGCCCCTGTTTTTAGCACCAACTCTCAGGGACAGAACCCTCTGAGCAGATGGTTGCCACCTTTCAAAACTCCTTACCTCTCATCTCTCCCATCATCACTGAGATTGTACATAAAGCCATTGATGAGAGGATCTCCTCAATCTACAAACACTTGTTGATGATGCTGTACAAAAGTCACTTTCTGCCATTCAAACCCCTGAACCCATGCACCCAAAAAGGGGGATTCTAAGGCAGTAAAAGAAAGAAAGAGAAAGAGAGTGGTTGATGAGAACCACACAAGAAAAAGAAAGGAGCTAGAGAAAGAGAAACAACTGATCACTTATAAAAAGAAGAAAAGTGCAAACACAAGAGCCTGTTGAAGAGAAATTCTTAGAAGATCTGGTTAAAGAAGCTGATGAAGCTCATAGCAGATCTATGGATAGAATAATAGACCAACTCTTTAGACAGGGCTTTGATACAGCCACTTTAGACATTGAGATCAGAAGGCTGGAAGTTAAGGAAATACAAGAAAGATGGGCTAGTTACAGTGTCATGGATAGGGAAAGGTTGGGATATGATCAGATTTATTGCAAAATACTTGGGAAGATCATTGATTGAGATCAAATCATGGACCAGAGACAGTATTCTGGCAATAACTACCAGAATCTGTTCTTCTGAAGCATTCAATAAAGGGTTAATTATAGAAGCATTGGATGAGGCAGGTGTTGGGAAAAGAACTGATATGGCCAAGCTCTCCAAAGCAAAACTTACCACAAAAATGCTAGATCAGCCTTCCCTAACTCCACTCATAAACAACCAACTCCAAAACTTGCCAACCCTATCCCTAAACCAAAACACTCACAACTCAACCCACAAAACCAATCCATTACCTCAAAAACCACCTCAAACCACACCCAGTGATGCACCTAGAAGGAGGAAAGGGTGTTGAGGGTAGAAGAAGAAGAAGAAGAGGATGATAATGAAGATAGTCTGCCAATCTCTGCTATTCTCAAACTTAAAACACTGAGCTCAGAAGTCAGCAGATGATTACACCTGACTTGCAAATGCAAATGGTGAAAGTAAGATTGAAGAAGCAGAACAGCAAAAGCAGCATGATGAGCAATTTCTCAAAATGGTTAACAGACTTCCTCAGTCCCCATCCATTCAAGAAATAAAGAAACAAGCTCTGAGGCTGTACACTCTTAGGCATACATTCCAACATCAAAGAGAAAGAGTGGGATTTGGCCAGACCCCAGGGTAAGTTCCAGAATTCATAAGAAAAACATACCAAGTAGATATCATGGCCAAGTGAAAAAGACTTTGAATGCTACAATTAGTTTGGCTATGGTAGTCTCACCCTGGGAAATTATTGAAGAATTCAAGAGATCACATAACTCAAAGACAACCCTCAATCTATACTTGAGAACAAAATGATCAAAAAGGGGTTGTTATACAAGAAAATTGAAGATCTTCAAAAGAGTGAACTCCAGTTGTTGCTAGAAGGCTCTCATCCAGATGAATTCGCATACAGAGAGATCACAACTGTTGAGTTGAAAAATGGGAAGACAGTTAGATATCTGTCTGAATATTATGGGCCTGAGTTCTTCCCGGCCTGTGCTTACATGATTACCTCTGAAGCTGATCAATAGGGTGTTTCTGCCAAAGAATAAGTGGGATCATCAATAAACTTAGAGGTTTTGGCTGCATTGGTTCAGGGGGAGTTTGTTGGACCAAAAGAACCAACGAGCCTGATCAGAAAAATCTCTAAGTCCCACAGACATTACAACTGTGAAGACAATTACAACAGATGAAGACATCAGCTGATTACAAGGTCTGAAAACAAAGTCTGAAGACAAAATCTGAAGACTTCTACTGAAGACAAGTCTAAAAGTAAAGTACTGAAGACAAAGACTGAAAGTAAAGTACTGAAGACAAAGACTGAAGACAAAGACTGAAGACCAGAGTGATCAGTAGTTGTCACAACAGCTGAAGTTATTAACTTTAGTAGTTGTGATGGTTTTCCTTTCAGTACTTGTAATTTAGTTTTCAGTAGTTTATAGTTTCAGTAGTTTTATGTTTTTGTACTTAGCATTCTCTGAGATGTGATCAGTTGTTAAGAACATTCTCAGTAGTTTGCATAGTTTCAGTTGTTTGTATAATTCTGTTAGATGTCACTATCAAGTGACATCAGCAGACGTCACATTCCTTATATAAGGAATGTTGACTAATTGTATTGTGTGACTTGAGCCACCACGAAAGCATTTGAATGAATTTTCCTTTTTGCAGAATTCTCTCTCTTTCTATAACTGTGCACTATTCCATTGAATATCAATTGTGTTCTTGCAAAATTGTTTAATTCATTGATCGAATTCCGCTGCAATCTACTCTAATCAATACGAACATTTAGCACTTAAACCCTTTTTTTCCTGTTGAAATAACATATGAGCATTTGATCATCTCAGACATGATCATTTTAACTTGAAAACTTTTGATCACCTCAGACGTGATCCTTTTAAACAATTAGTCACCTCAAACGTGACCCTTTTTAAACTTTGAAAACACATGTGGCCATCTCAGACATGACCCTTTTAGGTGAGTTAATCCCATACTGATTTCATGATATAGTCTGACGAACAAACAAACTAAAATGACTAACTAACTAGACACTTAAACTAAATACAAAATTAAAACTTGTTTTTGACTTTTTGTGAGAGATAAATCCGAAGATAGATATCTACTGGATTTGGTTCCAGAATAGGCAGCTTCAATTTAGTTGACCATACCTGGACCAATTCAATTTTGGAATCATACAGGAAAGTCAAATCATTTTGGACTTGTTATCAAAACCTTTTGATGCTAAATTCTTGGTTTTCATCAGAGTCATTAGCAAATTTAGGAAATCACACTGGTACTATTAGATTCCCTTATTAATTTGAACTTTCAAGAATTGCAGCCACAATGATTGTCAGTATATTTGTCCTCTTGAATCCATACACAGACTTTAGACACAAACTGTTGATAGTTTTAGGTTTAATTATTTCAACTAACATTTTTGGATCCCACACTTATATGGTAATCAACATTCCTCAGGAGCTTTTGAGTGGTCTACGGGTATTTTTACTAGAAGAGACTAGTCTTAGAGCTTTCAAAGAGAAGCCAATCCTCAGGTTAGTGCCATCGCACAGTAGAGAGGCGGCAAACAACAATAAACTCTAGAATATCTAGGTTATGCTTATCCTCAGGTCAGTGCCATCGCACAACAGAGAGACACACAACCTATCTTCTTGTTAGAGCAGCTAATTTTTCTATTGCACAGAATGCACAACAACATATGTCATTAACTTCATAGCATTTGTCTCTCATTTTTTTCGTGCTTTGCTATTTTATGGTCATCCGCACACATTTGTGGCGTATACATGCTCATTACCCCGTATTGGAATATTGTTGATTGTGTTAACCAGTGATAAGATGGCAGCCCACAGTTAGTTAAACAACTTAGTTTGATCTTGAGAGCTCCAGTCAGGTCTAATCATCTATTATGTGAATCTACCGACATATCATTTGTGGTCTAGCAACCTCTAGGTCTACTTTCTTTGTGTTACCTTAGTAGTTACCAGTTTTGTTAGGATCAGTGATCTAAGTTTGATAATTAGAGAGTATTGCAGCGGAATTCGAACAACGAATTAAACAATTCACAAGACACAATTGATATTCAATGTAACAGTAAATGTTATAGAAAAAGAGAATTCTGCAAAGAGATATTTCATTCATATGCTTTCGTGGTGGCTCAATGTCACACATTACAATTAGGTCAACATTCCTTATATAGGATATGTGACGTCTGCTGATGTCACTTGATAGTGACATCTAACAGAATTATTCAAACTACTGAAACTATGCAAACTACTGAGAAAGTTCTCACAACTATGATTACATCTCAGAGAATGCTAAGTACAAGAAACATAAAACTACTGAAAACTAAACTCCTGAAAATATAACTACTGAAAAGTAAATTACAAGTACTGAAAGGAAACCATCACAACTACTGAAGTTGATAACTTCAGCTGTTGTGACAACTACTGATCACTTTGGTCTTCAGTCTTTGTCTTCAGTCTTTGTTCTTCAGACTTTGTTCTTCAGACTTTTACTTTCAGACTTTGTCTTCAGCTGATAGCTTCAGACTTTGTCTTCAGTACTTTACTTTCAGACTTTGTCTTCAGCTAATAGCTTCAGACTTTGTTTTCAGTTCTTTACTTTTAGACTTTGTCTTCAGTAGTAGTCTTCAGTCTTGTCTTCAGACTTGTAATCAGCTAATGTCTTCAGCTGTTATGATCTTCTTTAGCAGTTTTAATGTTTGTGGGACTTAGAGGTTTTTCTGATCAGGATCATTGGTTCTTTTGGTCCAACAAACCCCCTGAACCAATGCAGCAAAACCTCTAAACTTATTGATGATCCCACTTATTCTTGGCAGAAAACCCTCTTGATCAGCTTCAGATGTAATCAGTTAAGCACCGGCCGGGAAAAGGTTTTAATCTTTTGATTGGCTAAGTATGGAAGGGAACTCTATTTCGGGGAAACTGAACACAGAGTCTTATCCCAACCATGAAACCTAATTCCCATGAATGAGTCTATAAGACTCACTAGCATAGGCCTCAAGGAGAACAACTTGTTCCTCCTTGGTGAGTTCTTCTGCTTCTCCCTCGAAGAAGAACTCTGGGCCATAATATTCAGACAGGTATCTCACTATCTTTCCATTTTTCAACTCCACAGTTGTTTTCTCTCTATATGCAAATTCATTAGGGTGAGATCCTTTAAGCAACAACCGGAGTTCACTCTTCTGAAGATCTTCAAGTTTTTTGTATAACAACCCTTCTTGATCATTTTGTTCTCAAGAATAGATTGAGGGGCTGTCTTGGATTTGTGAGCTCTCTTGAATTCTTCAATGATTTCCCAGGGTGAGACTACCATGGCCAATGTAATTGCAGCATTCAAGGTCTTCTTCACTTGTCCATGATATCTACTTAGTATATTCTTCTTATGAATTCTAGAACTTACCCGGGGTCTAGCCAGATCCGCACTATTTCTTTTTGATGTTGAAAAGTATGTCTAAGAGTGTACAGCCTCAGAGCCTGTTTCTTCATTTCTTGAATGGATGAGGACTGAGGGAAATCCTTATCAACCATCTTGAGAAACTTCTCATCATGTTGTTTCTGCTGTTCTGCTTCTTCAATCTTACCTTCACCATGTGCATTTGCAAGTCAGGAGTAATCACTTGTTGACTTCTATGCTCAGGTGATTTGAGTTTGAGAATATCAGAGATTGGCAAACTATCATCATCATCATCCTCTTCTTCATCTTCTTCCCCTCAACACCCTTCCCTCCTTCTGGGTGCATCACTGGGTAAGGATTGAGGTGTTTTTGGGTAAAGGGATTGGTTTTGGGGGTTGAGTTGTGGGTGGCTTTGGTTTAGGGATAGATTTAGGAGATTTTAGAGAAGGGTTGTGTTGAGTGGGAGTGTGAGAAGACTGACTTAGCATTTTGGTGGTGAGTTTGGCTTTGGAGAGCTTTGCCATTTCACTTCTCTTCCTGCACCTGCTTCATCCAGTGCTTCAATTATCAACCCTTATTATAGCCTCCAGCAGAGCAAATCTTCTTGTTATTCCAGGATACTATCTCTGGACCAGGCCTTTATCTCTATCAATGATCTTCCAAGGTATTTGTCAATGAATCTGATCATTATCTCCAATCTTTCCCTTTCCAACACACTATAACGGCCCATCTAGCTTGAATCTCTTCTATTTCCAGCCTTCTGATCTCAGTGTCTAGTGTAGTAGCTGTGTCATGACCTTGTCGAAAGAGCTGATCTATAATTTTATCCATGGATCTGTTGTGAGCTTCATCAGCATCTTTGACAAGATCTTTTAAGGATTTATCTTCATTAGCTTTTGACTCAGCACTTTTCTTTCTTTTATATGCGATCAGCTGTTCTGAGATCAGTTCTTTCTCCACCTCCTTCTCTTTTGCAGGTTCTTTCTCATCATCAACTCTTTTTTTTTTGTCTTCACTGCCTTAGACTTGGAAGTCTCCCCTTTTTGGTTGCATTGGGATCAGGGGCTTCAAAGGCAGAAAGAGATTTGTGAACAGCATCATCAATGAGGGTTTGTAGATTTGAGATATCCTCTCATCAATGGCTTTATGCACTATGTCAGTGATGATGGAGTGATGAGAGGTAAGGAGTTTTGAAAGATAGCAACCATCTGCTCAGAGGGGTTCTGTCCCTAAGAGGTGGTGCCAAAAGTAGTGGTTGGTGGCTCAATTACGTGTGTAGGCTCAGTGTTTGGGGAACCTTCAATGGAAGGTGCCATCTGTGGGGTTTGTGAGGTAGATGGACTTTGATCCTGAGACATTTTGGCTAACAACTCCTTGAGTCTGCTCACCTCAGTCTCAAGGATGGTATTATGGGCTAATACATCATAGATAAAACCCCAGGTGATCATCAGTTGTGCTTAATCACCTGACCTCCTGACTAAATCAGAATGTACATGCTCTGAGTGTAGATCAGTAGAAGCATGTGCCCCTTGTTCTTGGTACTGGGGACTTCCTGCCTCAGGACTGCGTCTTCATTGGCAGTTGCCTCTGGTAAGGTCTTATGGATGTTACCAACTTCATCCTGATCATTTGCTGAATCAGTAGAAGTGGCAGCCTTACCAGATGTTCTATTCTCTGTTTCTACACTTGGAGAGTGAACATTGTAACCCCTGTGTTGTGGGTTATAAAGCATTTTGGTCCTCCCCCTCAATGGTTGAGGTATTCCTAGTGGTAAGTGGTTTCTGGGGAGGCGTGAGGAATGCAACTGACTCAGCACTTTAGCAATTATCAGTGTTGGGCTTTGAGGGGCGGTTGCATGTGGAGATTGGGCTGAAGCAGATTGCACCTGGGGTGAGAGGTGCTCTTCAATGGTAACCCTCTCAATTGAGATAGGTTCTAGAAATGTGGGATCCCTAATTGTGGTTGCAACAGGATACTGTGAGAGGATACCTATGCGGCTTCAGCAGGTTAGGTCTTGGACATAACTGGGGGGTATAACCAGTATGTATTTCCTATGTTTGTGGTACAGGGGCATCCTCAGGGGACTCATCTCCCTGAGTAGCCTTTTTGGGCATTTTGGATTTGGGTTTGGTGGGGACTTTGGATCTGGAAGTGGAGGTTGTGGGTTCCCTCTACTTGGGTTTTAGCATCCGGGCAGCCCCTTTAAGAGTAGGGTCTGAGTTATGTCGGGAGTATACCTCAGCTAAAACAGCTGGAGCAGGGATCCAAGACCAGCAAGGCCATCAGATTGTAATTGATTCACAATTATGGCCATCAGAAACTGGGATAAAGTATCAATCTATTTGCCACAGGTTTCTGAGCCAGATCCTTTAGTTCCATGAACACTATCTCAGAAAAATTTAGATTTTGGCGTTCAAGGATAGAGAACAATACTGTTGCCATCGGGAAGACATCTGATCCCAAGAAGATGTCTTTGATGCAAGGCAGACATTCACCATATGAAAGATAAGTCATTCAGCATCATGGAAGTGCTTTTTAAGTATGGTTGTAGCACTTAAGTCGCCTTCATACCGTTATGGATAAAAGACATATCAGTGGTGCCTTTCGGGTATTCTTTAGGATAGGTGCAATCATGCAGATTTAGGGTTTTGCGAATGATGTCGGGGTGATGAAGCACCTGTTTTTGGTTCACCAACGATGGAGAGTGATTTGTCTATCATTCTCACCAGTTATTACAGAGACGTTGGTCCAAAACTAGGATAAGGAGTCAGGATATATGGTAGGATTCAGAAGAAAGGCTGTTCTGTATGGGGAATCCACCATAAGATCGATGGCAGTGTCAAATTTTTTCCAGAAGGCCGATTTCGAAAGGTAGGCAACACAGTTGTGTCGGGGTTTGAGTTTCATGGTCGCCATTGTTGAGAGAGAAGGTTTGAAAAAGGCTAATGAAACATTTGTCTATAAGTGCAGGTATTTATAGGTAAGAAAAGGCTGAAAAGAAAACGACTGAAAGTGTTGGTGTTGAATCAGTTGTTATGAAAACAACTGAAGATTGGTTTTAACTATCAGACGTTTGAAAACAATTGAAGACTTGTTTTAGTCATCAGTAGTTGTGAAACTACTGAAAACCTTGGTTTTGTCTTCAGCTGTTGTAAACAACGAGGACTTGGTATTAGTCATTAGTAGTTGTGAAACTACTGAAGACATGGTTTTGTCATCAGCTGTTTAGAGTGAAATAGCAGTTTGTGAAACGATTGAAGTGAAAATATTCATCAGTAGTTTCGTCAATTCTTAGCTTTTCAGCTGTTTCATACTGTCCTCAACACTTACTCATCAGACTTTTAGCTGATTGCAGATGTTTCATAGCACATCAGTACTTATCTGTTTTTACTGACATCAGGAGTTATAACTACATCAGTAGTTGTAACTGTATCAGTTTTTTTTAACAGAATTAGTACATATTTGTGACATGTTTACTAATGATCATGAGTACTTTTTTACTGAGATCATCAGTAGTTATCACTTATTCTAGCAGCAGCATACCAAGCCTTAACACAAGGTTTTGGAAAGTTGAACTATCCAAAGGCTTAGTAAATATATCTGCAAGCTTATCAGCACTAGGCACAAACTTTGGATCAATTAGACCTTTTTCAAAACAATCCCTAATAAAATGGTGTTGATCTCTATATGTTTGGTCCTAGAGTGCTGGACTGGATTCTTGACAATGCACAGAGCTGAAGCACTATCAATTAATAATGGAGTCTTAGTCTCTGTAATGCCATAATCCAATAATTGATTTTGAAGCCAGAGTACCTGAGATGTACAACTTGTAGCAGCAATGTACTCTGCTTCAGTAGCAACAGATGTTTGTTTCTTACTCCGCCAAGAAATCAAATAGTTGCCTAGGAATTGACATCCACGAGAAGTTGACTTTCTGGTTAACTTACACCCTGCATAGTCAGTATCAGAAAAAGAACTAATTTGCATAAGTGTCCAGTGGAATACCAAAGACCTAGAGATTGTGTACCTTGCAGATATCTAATGATCCTCTTGACTGCAATCAAATGAGACTCTTTAGGAGCAGCCTGAAATCTAGCACAAACACAAGTTGCAAACATGATATCTGGTCTAGAAGCTGTTAAGTACATCAAGAATCCAATCATACATCTATAAAGTGTTTCATCAAAACTTTACCTTTCTGATCTGCATCCAGTTGTGTGGTGTTGCACATGGGAGTAGAACAGGGCTTACAATTTTGTAAATCAAACTTATTAAAAGTTCTTTTGTATATTTTGATTGATGAATAAAGGTTCCATTAGCCTTTTGTTTGATTTGCAAGCCTAGAAAGAACTGTGATTCTCCCATTGCACTCATTTCAAACTTTTATTTCATTAAACTTGTAAAATCATCACACAACTGGAGATAAGAGGATGCAAAAATAATATCATCAATATAAATTGAACAAGTAGCTTATGCTGATCCACTTTCTTAATAAACAAAGTTTTATCTATGGAACCTTTAGTGAAATTATTGTTAAGTAGAAAATTTGAAAGTGTTTCATACCAGGCTCTAGGAGCTTGCTTCAACCCATAAAGAGCCTTATCAAGTTGATACACCCAATCACGATGTTTATTGTCCTCAAAACTGGTGGTTGACACACATAAACCTCTTCTTTTATTTTACATATAAAAATGCACTTTTGACATCCATTTGAAAAACTTTAAGATTGTGGAATGCAGCATAGGCTAAGAACAATCTAATTGCCTCTAGTCTGGCTACAGGGGCAAAGGTTTCATCATAATCAATACCTTCTTCTTGTGAAAACCCTATACAACCAATCTAGCCTTGTTCGTGACAATAAGCCCATTTTCATCAGTTTTATTCCTAAACACCCATTTAGTGCCTATTGCACACTTACCTGGGGGTAGAGGAACCAGTTCCCATATTTGCTGCTTTTTGAACTGAAGTAGCTCAAGCTGCATGGCTTCAACCCATCCATTGTCTCTCAAAGGAACATGATAGTTCTTTGGCTCTAGATGACTGATGAAGAGAGCATAGAAGCACAAGTTAGACAATTGACTTCTTGTTGAGACACCAGCATTGATATCACCAATGATTTGAGACATCGGGTAATTCTTCAGCTCTTGGTATACTATAAAATCAGTGCAAGTGTTTGTATCCGGTTCAGCAGCAGCAGATGGTGATCCAGATTCTTGAAACCAAGTATTAGATGACAAGTCAAATGATGTAGAGGAGTCAGAAATCTCATCAGAATTTATTGTGGATGGAACTACAGAAGCTACAGGAACATCAAGTTTAGCAGACTCAGGCAGTTGGTCACTAAACTTGAAAAGGTGAGTACTAATATCATCATCATCTTTAGTACCACCAGGTGGAAGACTTGCTGCAGAAGATGATTTATCCACATGATCTGCAACAGCTGGAGATTGATAAGGAACATATTGCAGTATGTCCAGATCAAACAACTCCACAAGGTTTTGTGGAATTTTATCCTTAGGAGATTCATTGAATTTCACATGCAAGGTTTCTTCAACTAACTTTGTTCTGCAGTTGAAGACCTGTAAGCCTTGCATGTGGATGAATAACCTACAAAATACCCTGCATCCACCTTAGGATCAAATTTCTGGAGTTGATCCTTGTGTTGAGAATGAAACAAGGACACCCACACGCTTTGAAGATTGAAATTAGAGGAGCCAAATGATGTAGAAGTTCATATGGAGTCTTCATCAACCTCTGATTTACTAACACTCTATCCTGCACATAGCAAGCTGTGTTAACAACTTCAGCCCAAAAGGTCAATGGCAAACCAGAGTTAGCCAACATCGACCTTGCAGCTTCAATTAGGGTCCTATTCTTTCTCTCCACTACTCCATTTTGTTCTGAAGTCCTTGGGATGCTAAACTGCCTCTTGATTCCTTTTGATAGATAAAAATCATCAAGTGTATGGTCTCTGAATTTAGTTCCATTATCACTCCTTATACATTTGACTGATAGGGAATACTGCTTCTTAACATACAACACAAAGGTTATAATCGTCTGAGCAACCTCATCCTTTGAATGCAAGAAGAAAGTCCATACAAATCTGGAGTAATCATCCACAATTACCAGACAGTATTTCTTCTTTGCCATGCTCATCACTCTCATAGGACAAAATAGATCCATGTGCAGTAACTGCAAGCAGACAGTGGACTTAGGTTCTTCAATAGGAGGGAATGAGACTTTGTGCTGTTTTCCTTTCAAACAAGTAGTGCAGGTTTCATCACAGTGGAACTCCTTTAGTGGTAGACCTCTCACTAAACTATTGTGGATCACCTGATTCATGTTTTTGAGATTAACATGACCCAGCCTTCTATGCCACAGTTTAGATTCCTGAGGAGAGGCTTTGGAGAACAAGCAAGGATGACCCTTCAAATCAATCTTCTTTGACAAATCCAAGGCATACACTCTTCCAATCCTGTGGCCTTTAGGAGAGTATGTTCATCCAATACCTTGTCAATCAGCCTTAGAACTTGGGAAGACAAAATCCTGCAGTTCTGGCTTGTGAAAAGTGCAACTTGCCCTTTATCACACATCTGACTGACACTCAACAGATTATACTTGAGATTCTCCACATGATTAACATCATCAAACCTCATTTGTCCATTAGACACATATCCTTTCCCGATGATGTAACCCTTGGCATCATTACCAAATGAAACAAATCCCTTCTTTCCTTGAGAGTAGTCATTAAGAATAGAACTGCTCCCAGTCATATGCATAGATTCTCCACTGTCTACATACCAGATGCTCCTTTGGCATGCTGAAGAACCCTGAGTTACCTATGATGAAGATGCATTGGAGCATGAACTATCAGTAGATTCCAGGGCCATGAGAGCTAGATTCCCAAAAGGATGTTCACCACCATGTTGACCATCACCAGCAAATAATTGCTCATTACTAGAGAGATCATCCGGTAAACTGCTCCAGTCAACAATACCAGGGGTGAAAAAGCTGTGATGAGGTTGTGATTGAGATGATTGAGATGGTAGAGGCTCAGGTAGAGCTTGAGGTTGTTGTGCATTAGGAACTTGAACGGGATTTGGGTGTGGCATGTAATAGCAGGGATATGGATATGACATTGGACCCTGAGGGACAAAATATGTAGGAGATATAGGTTGTGAATGATGACCAAAACTAGCAGGATGTTGCCCTCTGTTTTGTGGACTATTGCTTGGAAAAGTCACAAAGGGTGTAGAGGAGTTAGATCCAGATGTTCTACACTCTCTTGCAAAGTGTCCAACCCTGTGGCATTTGTGACACCTCAACTTACTCTTGTCAAAACAAACTTTGGTTTTGCCAGAGAGTCCTGGAAATTTCCTACCAGTTCTCTTGTAGAACTTTTGAGATCTGATATTAATAAAGGCCATTTGGCTCAGAATATCCGTCTCTTCTAAGTCATCATCAGCAATACCCTTTAATCATCCATAACGAAACACAAATTGTCACTATTACAGCCTGACTGACTGTCAACACTAACAAATGCATGATCTGAACCGTTTGAGGAGAAATATATATGCTCATTATAATTGCTTTCTGATGCAGCATATTCTGACTCATGACCAACCAAGGTAGTGTTCCCTGGTACAAAGTTATGAGTGAGCTTTCCTGATGATGCCAGTTTCCTTTTCTACTCTATCTCTCTTTCAAATGTAAGCAGTTTCCCATGGAGTTGGGTGAGAGATAGACTATCCAGATTTGCACTGGAGCGTAGGACAATGGTATATGTGTCCCATCTCTCAGGCAGTGATCTGAGGAATCTGTTGTTCATCTGACTATTAGTATTTTCATGTTTGACCATTTTCAGCTCAGAGATCAAACAAGAAAAATGCTCAAACTGTTTAGTCAGTGACTCACCCTTCCTATGAGAGAATGTCTCATATTGTTGGGCAAGGATTTCTCTATTGTTTGCTAAGACCTCAACTGTTCAACCAAATTGTTCCTTCAATGCATTCCAGAGGTCATGAGCAGTTTCATGATGCATAAGCCCAGAATAGATTTCATTCGGCAGCGCCATGGCCAGAATTCCATGCGCTTTAGCATCAATCTGAAATAGTTTTCGATCCTCATCTGAGTATTGTTCCTTCTTCTTTGGAACCATTTGGTTGGTTTCCGGATTGTTCACCATTGCCTTGTGTGGACCATGTACCACAGATGTCCAACAACCTGAACTGTTAACAGACAGGTGATGAAGCATTCTTCGTTGCCATATTTTATACTCAGTCCTAACCGACATCGGAGGCTTGGTTGAGGAACCGGTATTGTGAGGGTCATTAGAAGGAGTAGTCATTCTCAGATTCAACCAAATTCAATTAAGTTTTAACTGATTTAGTGCAAAACATAACAAACTCAATATGAACCAAGAGAAAACTCAAAGCAGATAAACGAAAGTAGCAGAAATTCAATGATCTATAACCAATTCTTGCAAATATGCTATTTCAATCAAACTTAGATATCGAATAGTAGTTTCAATGATCAATTGTTAGATCGATCAATGATTAACCTAGCTCTGATACCATTTTTTAGGATCAGTGATCTAAGTTTGATTAATTAGAGAGTCTTGCAGTGGAATTCGAACAACGAATTAAACAATTCACAAGAACACAATTGATATTCAGTGTAACAGTAAATGGTTAAAGAAAAAGAGAATTCTGCAAAAGAGATATTTCATTCATATGCTTTCGTGGTGGCTCAATGTCACACATTACAATTAGGTCAACATTCCTTATATAGGATATGTGACGTCTGCTCATGTCACTTGATAGTGACATCTAACAGAATTATTCAAACTACTGAAACTATGCAAACTACTGAGAAAGTTCTCAACTACTGATTACATCTCAGAGAATGCTAAGTACAAGAAACATAAAACTACTGAAACTAAACTACTAAAACTATAACTACTGAAAAGTAAATTACAAGTACTGAAAGGAAACCATCAGAACTGCTGAAGTTGATAACATCAGCTGTTGTGACAACTACTGATCCCTTTGGTCTTCAGTCTTTGTCTTCAGTCTTTGTTCTTCAGACTTTTACTTTCAGACTTTGTCTTCAGCTGATAGCTTCAGACTTTGTCTTCAGTACTTTACTTTCAGACTTTGTCTTCAGCTGATAGCTTCAGACTTTGTCTTCAGTTCTTTACTTTCAGACTTTGTCTTCAGTAGTAGTCTTCAGTTCTTGTCTTCAGACTTTGTAATCAGCTGATGTCTTCAGCTGTTGTGATCTTCTTCAGTAGTTGTAATGTTTGTGGGACTTAGAGGTTTTTCTGATCAGGCTCATTGGTTCTTTTGGTCCAACAAGTTTTTCTATCATCTTCCCTTTTATATTGCTTAGACTACACAGACTTATAATTTGAATTTTGCATCTTTTATAAATTAAATATTAAAGTCCCTTTTGATTTGTTCCTGTGTACTTCCATTTTCCAAAAGGTTTGAATCGGTATCACAGATACGATCTACCTTATATCAGCTATCCACTCCTTCTCCCTCGTTTTTTTATTTTGTATTGTTTGTTGTTTTTTTATAATATTACTAGCTGACCTACTCTCCCCTAAAGTTTTAAGATCATACTGGATTTAATTATTTTAGGATTTTAACAGACAGCTAAATAACATGAATTTAATTTAGACAGAATAAAATAATAAGGAAAAATAAAAAATATATAACTACAATGCATCGGACTACACCTGATCATCATTAGGAATAACATCATTTTTCTTTTTAACATCGTTGACCTCTAACAGATATAGAAAACATGGTTTATCAAAGGCTTTTGTATAGAGGTCAGCGCGTTGAAGTCAGTATTAATTTTACCACATCGATAACTTCTTTTCAAAACAGTCTCTTATGAAATGGTATTTAATACCGATGTGTTTGGTCTTTGGATGTTGTACCGATTTTTAGTTACTTCAATTGCAGCAGAGTTATCAACAAAGATAGGAGTAGAAGAAAACTTTAAACCATAATCCTACATTTCTGTTGAATCCAAATGATTTGTGAACAGCAACTCGCAGCAGCAACGTATTCGGCTTCACATTGACAATGCAACCGAGGTCTGCTTCTTACACTGCCAGGTAACTAATCTCCTCCCAAAGAATTGACACCCTGCTGATGTAGACTTGTAGTTCATCTTGCAGCCCCCGTAATCCGAGTTACTATACGCCGTGAGCTCAAAGTCAAAATCATGAGGATAGCACAACCCAGTGTGGGTGTACCCTTCAGATAACGAAATATCCTTTTGACCCCGATTATGGTTAACCTTAGGCTTAGCCTCATATCTAGAACATAAACATGTAGCATACATGATATCAGGTCTTGAGGCAGTGAGATACATGATGGATCCAATCATTCTTGAGTACATTGTGCATCTACCAGATCTCCATTTTCGTCAGGTGCTATATCATGATTTGTAGCAAGTGGGGTCCCAGCAGCAGAGGCATTCTCGATGTCAAACCGACTGAGAATGTCTCCCACATACTTGGTCTGATGTAGAAAGATCCCATTTGGTGTCTGATCCACCTGTAACCCGAGAAAAAATTTCATCTCCTCCATAGCACTCATCTCAAACTCTTTCTTCATAACTGCTTCAAACTCATTGCATAATTCTTCGTTCTTTGAACCGAAGATTATGTCATCGACATAGATTTGTACTAGCAGTAGGTCTCCATCTTTTTCTTTGATGAATAGTGTGCAATCAATGACTCCCCTGCGAAAGTCGTGTTTCACAAGATGAGTTGAGAGTTTCTCATACTAGGCCCTTGGAGCTTGATGAAGCCCGTATAAGGCCTTGTTGAGATTGTAAACTGTGTACTGATGACAAGGATCTTCAAATCCCTCGGGTTGATTGACATACACTGTCTCTCGAATTTCCCCATGAAGGAATGCACTCTTCACATCTAATTGATAGACTTTAATCTTCATATACGATGCATAGGCAAGGAAGATACGGATGGCTTCCATCCTTGCCACGGGTGCAAACACTTCATTTTAGTCAATCCCCTCGACTTGGCGAAATCCCTGAACAACCAGTCGAGCCTTGTTCCTGATAATGACCCCTTGGTCATCCTTCTTGCATTTCAAGACCCATTTGGTGCCAATGACCTTAGCACCTTTAGGTCTATCTACCAGTGTCCATACTCCTAACTTCTTGAACTGAAGAAGTTCTTCTTGCATGGCACTCACCCATGCCTTATCATTTAGTGCATCACTGACGTATTTTGGCTCAAACTGCGAGACAAAACACCGATAAGCACCATCATGAATGTATCCTTTTTCCATAACAGAGGCATAATCAGCTGAGTACAGCTAATTTCGGGTTGGTACTCCTGATCTGACATCCCCATGACATTGTCTAGGGATGATAGACGCTTAGACATGATCCTGAGTAGTAGGAACAGCTACCTCAGAGCCAAGATTATGAACATTTGGTTATGCATCTGAGGTAGAAGGAGTTTGAAGTTCCGAAGTCGAAGGTGCATCACCGTTAGATGCTTGTGGAATTTCAGGAACTGGAACCCGTTGCTCCTGACTGTTCTGGTCATCTTCTTCAACCTCATCTTCAGAGGAGGAGTCACTGTCATCGACTACTCCCCCTGAGTAGATGATTCTTCCTGTGAACTCGATGATGTTGAATCAAGAGATGGTGTATCAAGATATCATACGTCATTCGAGTAGCTAACTCATCATCAGAAGGAGAGATAGGGATTTGAAGGACATAAAGAATCCATCATAGTCGAAAAAGTGGGCGGGTCGTTTGCCAGGTGGGTGTGTTATATCTCTGAACATCAACATTACACCACTTCTACTAGACAGTTTGAGTTGTTGTAAACTCTCTTGTTCGGTATGTTGTGTCCTAGGAAGATTCCTTCATCAGCCTCGCTATTTTCCTTCTTGAGTCTTCTTCAGAAGTGTACACGGCGCGTGAAATGGTTCGAGATACTCCGATTCGGTTTACATCGTTGTAGCTCGTAACATGTCTTTCCACGGCGCTTGACTATCAGAACTCGATTCAGTGTATAACACGCATTAGCCACTGCCTCATTCCAGAATTGGATAGGCAGTTTTGAGTCTGCCAGCATTGTCCGTGCTGTATCTATCAAGCTTCTGTTCTTTCTCTCAGCAACACCATTCATCTGAGGCGTGTAGGCAGAAGTGAATTGATGCACAATTCCCTTTTCCTTGCAGTAAGCCTCCATCCACTGATTCTTGAATTCAGTCCCGTTGTCGAGCGTACTTGTCTCACCTTCAGCTTGTAGAGATATTCCAGTGTGGTTACTAACTCCTTGAATGACTCAAATGTTTCTGACTTGGACATCAAAAACATTACCCAAGAGAATCTTGAGTAGTCATCAGTAACCACATAACAGTCACCTACAATGCTCTTGTATTGACTGGACCAAACAGATCCATGTGAAGTAGTTCAAGAGGAAGCTCGATAGAATGAACTTGCTTTTCCTTATGTGTCTTCTTCGTCTTTTGCCTTTCTTGCATGCTACACAGAAATCAGGAAGTTGGAAATTCTTGACATTAACTCCTCTCACAAGATCCTTCTGGATCAAGTGATTCATCTTCCGTTGATTGATGTGTCACATTCTCCTATGCCAGGAGATGGAGTCCTTCTGTGGCTTTTGATAAAAAGCACTGAACTTCATGATCTGTTGTAGAAGCTGTGGAGAGATCCAAAACATAAAGGTTTTTATATCTTGAAGCTGTCATCAGAACTTGGTCCTCCGGAATCATGTAGTCTTTCTTTAGGACGTAACACTTCTTGTTGTCGAATATGACTTTAAAACCTTAATCACAGATTTGGGAAACAGAAAGTAAGTTACTTTGAAGTTGTTGAACATAGTTCACCTTATCAAACTTAACTTTCTGATTTCCAAATTCTCCTGAGCTGTGATATAGCCTCCCTTGTTTCCAGCAAACGAAACATGCCCTCCTTTTATTTGCTTGACGTTTGATAATAGAGCCCTGTTTCCTGTCATGTGCCTGGATGCTCACTGTCTACAATCCACGTGTTGGTTTTAGCACTGTAGCAACACCCTGCACATTTAATATAAAACATTAGTTTAGGTTAGGAACCCAAGCCTTTACTGGCTTGGGTTTCCCAGAGGCATCACGCATCATGAATTCAACCCATTGACCCTTAGAGGGTGAGGGTAGCTTAGGTTCGTTCTTGTCATCATTATCAGACACAGAGGATGACTTCTCTTCCATAATCCAGATTTGTGCAATGTCTGTTTGTGATAAACAGTCAACTGGCTAATGGGTTGAACGTTAGGTTCACTAGTTCTTCTAGGTGGAGTTAAAGAACACCTCTTAGAAGACCTAGGTTTTGAATCCTGACGTTCAATGTTCTTCTTAGGTGTCTGATAGTAGGACACAGGAAGCAATGTGTCCACACTCTCCACAGTTGTAGCACGACCTGCTATCAACTTTATGATTAAACTTTCTTTGTGGAGATGTGTGTGACACCCTAGTAACATCACTTAGTTTGGGTTTTAACTCTGTTTCTTTTGATGTTTTCTTATGTTTAACAAAATCAATTGTTTTAACATTTTTAACATCTTTTTTCCTTTTGGTTAACTGGTTTTTGACATGAAGCTTGTGAAAGATTAACATTAGCAGTCCTTTTAGATTTAGATTTGACTTTGTTTGACTCAGACTTTATATTAACCTTTTCAAATTCTTTTTCCAGATTAACACAAGGCATTTTACCCTTTGCCTTTGAAGTGGCCTTCTTTTGTTTTGTTCTAGATTCAATTGATGAACATGAGGAATCTGGATCACTAACAAGAGGAGTAGACACCACATGATCCTTGATGGGGTTGTTATTTACTGGTCTACTCTTAGTGTTCATCAAGGTCTCAGGTGGTGCTGGAACCACTTTATAACCCAAACCCTCCCCGTTGTTATGCTCTCTCACTAAGGTTGGACAATATATGATGAACTTGTCCAACTGTGCAGTTTTTGCTTTAAAGAGTTAACTTCTACTTCTAAGACTGCTTTTTGTTTCTTAGTGTCTTCTAGGGAGTTAAGATAGTACCTAATGTCATTAGCTTGGTTAAATGCTACTACTTCAGTTTCCCTAAGCTGTTTATTCAACATGTCTACCTTCTCTTTGTAACTATGCTCATTTTGTTTTAAAGCTCTATTTTCCTCAGTGCATAGTTTCAAATCCTTTACTAGGCTATCATTATGATCTAGCAACCTAGCAAATTTCTGATCTATGCTTTCTCTAAATTTATCACAGTAAGAAGAAGCAGATTTTTAAAAAGTTGGTCAGTGGTACTTACCTGAGGAGGTTCAGAAGAGTTAGCCATCAATGCAGCATCAGATGTCTCTAGTTCTGATGATTCTGTCTTTGCTGTTGAAATCCCTTCTTCAGGCTTGTAGCTGACCTCAGTTGTAGTTGTCTCTTCAATATTTGACATCGTTATCTCAACTGTAATATCTCCATCACTCGCGGAATCATAATCTAAATCTTTTACATTGGCAATATTAGATTCCCCTAGAGAGACAAACCGAAAGCTCCAGTCCTGTCCTTCATCATCATGAGCATTCAAGGCTTTTGATCCTTTCTTGATGAAGTAGAACTGCTAGCTTGCTTGTCTTGACGAGTGAAGGACGAGAATGGGTTCCCGTTCCTAGTCTTCTTTGGCTTCACACATTCTCTTTTGAAGTGCCCCATTTCTCCACAGTTAAAGCAGGTCACTTTACTCTTGTCAAAGCCAAATGTGGTATCCTTAGTAGCAATCAAGTTCTGTCCGGTCTTTTTCACAAACTTCTTCGCCCTCCGGACAGCACTAGCTAAGGCCCACATAATGTCCATTTTCTCCAGCTCCATTTCATCCACCTACTCGTAGTCCTCATCTGCCATATGGCAGTTTCCAATCTTCCCAGCAACAAATCCATCATAAGAATGAACCACTGCTGCCAAAAGATCCATGTGCTCTCGAGCTACTTCCACAGTCACATTACCGACGTCTCGTCTTCAGTCTAGTAGCATTCGCTTCAGTTCCAATGTAATGGGTACAAGAAGACCCTGACATTTCTGAACCTGAAGGAGAAGCTTGTGAAGGACCCAATGAGCTAGACACAAATGCAGTCTAGTGCTCCAGATGTCTTAGCTTGAGGCGTGGCATTGTACAAAGTTGGATTCTGATTGTGCGAAGACTTCTGAGCTCTGTACTTCATCCTAAGTGCTTCTTCTCACAGCTTTAGAATGAAGTCATTGATATCCAAATTTGCCAGCATCTCATTCTATCTTAGGTTTGACACAAATGAAGCCCACTTTTCTGACATTCCGTCTGCGAAATTTGAGACCTTTTCTTCCATGGTAGTCGCAACACCATGTGTATGCATTTCACTCATCAGATGGTAGAATCTATCAATAACATCGTCCAAACTCTCGTTTCCCATTGATGAGAAGTTGTCAAATTCTTTCTTCAGTTCCGTAGCTTTAATTACCTTCAACGAAGCATTCCCGTCGTATCTCTTTTCCAGTTCATCCCACAATTTCTTGGCCTGCTTATTCTCCGAGTACTGCTGGAAAATATCTTTAGGAATAGACTGTGTAATCAATGCATAAACTCTCTTCTCTACATTATACTTACTTTCTGAGCATCAGTCATCCCTCCCAAAGTAAGCTTTGCCCATCTGCTCCCACCGGCATACTATACCCAATCTCGATAGCTTCCCACAAATTTGGATCCACTCCATTGAGGTAGATCTCAAAACGTTGTTTCCAGTGGGGAATTCATCTAACGTTAAGAGATTTGGTGGTTTATTATGATTCCCCACCTCACTCTCAAGTAACAGTAGGTTCGGGATCCTTGAGTCCTTGCCGGCAGTAAACGCTGACATCTGATCTTCCATCACGATTAACTTTCAAGTGTACTAAACAACTGTCAAACTGGTGCAACTGGTGATGCGAATGGGCAATCCAAGCGAATGAACTATGTGATTGGTTTAATCGTGCGGCTGAACTAAGCGATTGGTTCAGTCGTGCGAATGAAGCTGATGCGTATGAACACTGCGAACGGATGGTTCAGTCGTACGAATGGAGATGCGACTCAGTCCAATCGTGCGTCTGAAGGTGCCAATGAAGTCCAGTCGTGCGAATGGCTCACTCGTGCGACTGAAGCTGCTGTTTTGCGAAAATTTCTAGGTTAAACGTGTTTTAGCCATAAAAAATCGAAATTTCGCAAACCCTAATCGCCTAAGGCCGTAGAAACCGAAACTGGATGAGCAGGGAACATCCAAGACAACTTTTGACACAAAATGATGTATTTTTTAGTGTAAAAACACAAACTTTTATCAATCTTGATAGAATCACACATAATCAAGAGCCAATAGCTCTCATACCACTTGTTTGGACCGGGTAACTTAACGAAATACCAATGATTAACGTGTAAACCAAACCAAATAGTGCGGAATCCTATTAGATTGGCGATCCAATCAGTGAGAACGCATGTAGAATCAATAAAGTATTGAATCAAATGTTAAGAATCGATTAGGAATCGATCTACAACGTTCTATGAACTTGGAGTATCACTTGGAGGCTTCTGTACGGCTAGGGTACGTCTGGAGTTGAAATAGAATGAATGCCCTTGTTTTTCCATGAACTGGGTTGTATTTATAGGTTAGTATTGTTCATTCATGCGACTGAACCATTAGTATGGTTCAGTCATGCGAATGAACCATGCGCTGATTCATCCGCACGACTGAGTGTTCAGTCGTACGACTGAGCCAATCTTATGTTACAATCATACGACTGCTCCAGTCTCCTAGTTCAGTCGTGTGACTGAGTCATTCGTATGAAGTTATTCATGCGTATGGTCCATTCGCATGGGCCATTCGCATGAGAACTTCATTTTGTTAAGTTTGAATGTATTAAATAATATAACATTATGTGTAACAATTCAAACAACCACAAACCTAATTAACCAATTCAACATTGACTCATTTATGAAATATCAAACATTATAAATAACAAACAACGAATATCATTTCATTATCATTCCAAACATTACATTAGAATCAGACAAACAAGATCTATTACATTCATATCATGATCTAGGGACAAACATGTATCTAGAAGTTTCCCCAAACTTCATTATTCTCTAACAATGAAGCAGCCATTGCAATCACAAAGAATCCAATTCACCATTCCCGTACCAAGCACATCAAGACAAGAATTCATGCAATTCGTGATGCTGAGGAGAAGGGTTTTATTGATATTATTCCTATTGACACTAAAAATCAAAAGGTTGATATTTTCACTAAAACATTCATAAACCTCATTTTATGAACCAGTCTCCATGTTAGGATTGATATCCTTTTAAAACTGTATTCTTAATTGTCTCATGTAATATTGCACATAATCGTTTCTTTCTTTTGTTCTTTCCTTCTCTAATTTTTAACCTCCATCATCCTTCATTATTTTACATAAAAAACGAATGATAGATATTTTTGTAGAAATTTCTCTTATATTACTGATTTGTAGAATTTTTGTGGAGAATAACTCAAGTTTATCTGTTTGTATTGCATAATAGAGTTTTTGTTGCCTGAAAGATTTGAAGGAGGTCAACGGTCTTGTGTTGGGATATGCATGATAGGCTCAGCCAGAATGCGAAGTGGATGATGATCTTGTGGCTAAACTAATAGGATAAGAAGCTTATTGACTTGGATTATTCTGTTGACATTTTTGGCGTTCACAATGTTTCAAGTACTTGTCCAAAATGGATTCAGAACATAATATCTCTTCTTTGATGTGTCTTTTTGAAAATTCCTTGTTCCCCCTCTCCGTATTATTCAAAAGTGCTACTTGCTAGTTCCTTTGTATCAAAGAAGCTCCTTGTTGTATATTATTATGTGCTTAGCTCCTCTGCTACGTGTGAACATTGACCTAGAGTGATGATCTCCTCTATTATATGTAAGTATAGGCCTAGACTGTTAAGCACATTATGATGATCTTCTTTGTTATATGTGATATAGACTTGAAGCTCTCATATGTCAAGATCAAATCATCATATCCTTTGTTATACATGAGTGTGGATCTAGAGCTCTCATCATTTGGGAATTCTAAGGTTTGTGCGTCTTTTGGAAAGTTCTTTGTTGTGCTCATCATGGGATAATCAAGCGGAGTTTGTCATTTTGTTCAATACATCATAAGGACAAGATGAGTTTCTTTGCCAAATGTCTATGGGGACTAAGTCATTTAAGTATTCTTTTAATAAATCAAAACATGATAATAGAAGCTACAATTTACTTGTTGACAAGAGGAAGGCATGAGTTTAAAAAGACAAGTATATCATCAATCCTACCAAACTTCGACTTTCCGGAAAATCTCTTTAGTTTATCGTATCTCAATGTCCTTTTATCTTCTTTATTTTATTTAATTTTGTAAACTTTTTGTTGGTCTTGTGGGGCATTTTGGTTCTTTTATATTTATTTTTATTTTCCTTTTCTTTTTTTTATCTTTTTCTTAAATTCCTTTTATATAATTACTAAATATTTAAAAGAAATTGAATTTTTTTTAAGTTTTTGTGTCTAGCGAAACTATAGATTCGTTGGTTGTTTCGATGTGCGAAACTATGGACTTGCCGGTACTTTCGCTCATTTCAGAACTATTTTGATTCAACGATTTAAAGGGCAAAACTATAGTTTTGTTGGTAGCAAAACTTTATTCTATATATATGGGGTTGTGTAAAATTGTTGACTCATTTCGTGTAATTCACTGTTAGTTGACCCGAGCCCTAACAATCGACCTCCGTACGATTTTAATTTCTAGTGTGGTTTTTATGTGATTGATGATCATTTATAATTTAGGGTGTGTTTCAAACCATCGTAAATAGTTTAATTTATGTTTAGTCAACTTTAATGGTCGTATTTGATTTTGACTCTTCGGTACCTTCGCTGTTCATCTGCGAAAATACAGTAGCTTATTGCGAAACCGAAGGAAAGGTCAATAGTTTTCAAAGAATCTTTGAGGTTATGCTGTCTGAGCGAACCTGAATGCTTCGCTTGCCAAACTAAGTTTTGGCTTGCCGAAAAATTAGTTTCGGCGTGTCGAAACTACTTCTTCGAATGGCCGAAACTACAAGTGAATCTCTGCTGAAATTGCATTTTTGCTTGCCGAAACTACTGTTTCGGCTAGTGAACTGTACTTTCGCCCAGGGAAATTATTTGGTTTTTCTTTAATTTAATACTTTTAATTGTTATTTATTATTATTTATTTTGGTACATCTTCCTAACATGTTTCATCCACTTCTTTTCAGATAAATGGTTAATTTGAAATTTGACGAACCAAACAACATCACGTCCATTCTTGATAATAGGAATCCAAAGGCCGCGGAATTTCATGACTGTATACTTGGCTCCAAGGCTCAACAATTGCTTATGCGATCTCTTACTCTTGAAACATATAATTTGCATATCCGAGACTTCTCGAAAACTACTGAGCATGACACGAGTACTTTAGCTAGAGTTTTAGAGAATGATATCTGTATGACTGTTGAGGTTATTACATAGGTGCTAAGGCTATAAGAGGACTGTGGAGATAAGTTCGTGTTTTCCAATCATGAGGTGTTTGAGGCCTTTAGGAGTATAGGGTTAAAAATTCTAAGCAAGGGTCGCACTATATACCCTACAGATAAGTTAACACTCAAAGGAATTAATTTCTACCTAATTTTGCTGCCAGATCATCAGATTCGCTACTAGATTCGCTGCCAGATTCTCCGCTGCCAGTTCCGCTGCCAGTTCCGCTGCCAGTTCCGCTGCCAGTTCCGCTGCCAGTTCCGCTGCCAGTTCCGCTGCCAGTTCCGCTGCCAGTTCCGCTGCCAGTTCCGCTGCCAGTTCCGCTGCCAGTTCCGCTGCCAGTTCCGCTGCCAGTTCCGCTGCCAGTTCCGCTGCCAGTTCCGCTGCCAGTTCCGCTGCCAGTTCCGCTGCCAGTTCCGCTGCCAGTTCCGCTTCAAAGTTGTGTGGATGACTACACAATTTCACTGGACAAACCCACAATTTTGCAGAACGGGCTGAATTATGAATCAATCCATTTTTAACCCAAAACTCCAACATTTTACATCCAAATCCTTGGTTTATCATTCATGAAGCTATATCTAAGCTTTTACAAGTTTTTCTTACACAAAAATGTGAGTTTTGGATGATTCTTTACTGTTAGGACCTGGTATTCGACTGAAATACCTAGAGATCACGTGTATACCGATCAAATAGTGCGGAATCCTATTTGATTGGCGATCCAATCAGTGAGAACACACGAAGAATCAATCAAGGATTGAAACTAACGTTATAAATCAATAAGGAATCGATCTAATGTGTTCTATGAACTTGAAGAACGATTTGGAAGGTTTCTGGACGGCTAGGGTTCGACTTGAATCGTACTTGATCGAATGTCCACGTTTTTCACGAATTGAGTTGTATTTATAGGTTGGCACTATTCAATCGTGCGACTGAACCATTAGTTTGGTTCAGTCGTGCGATTGAACCATGCGGTTGGTTCATTCGTGCGACTGAGTGTTCAATCGTGCGACTGAGCCAATCTTATGTTACAGTCGTACCACTGATCCAGTCTCCTGGTTCAGTCGTGCGACTGAGTCAATCGTGTGAAGTTCTTCATGTGTATGGTTCATTCGCATGAGCCATTCGCATGGAACTTCATTAAGTTAAGTTTGAATGTTAAGTTAATTAATATAATATTATATGTAATCATTCAAGTAATCATAAACCCAATCAATTCATTTACGACTCATTAATGAACTATTAAACATTATAACCAACAGACTATCAATCAGTTCATTAATCATACCAAACAAGATCTATTACATCACATATCATGATGTAGGGACATACATGTATCAACAAACTCCCCCTTGGACCTAGATCTCTCTAATGTCTTGTTTTCTTCATTACCTTCTCATATTTCTTGTACTTGTCCTCTTGTGTGACTCCCGCGTGAATATCAAACGCGAAGCAAAGTCGTATAACATTTTGGAACTGGAGGGCTTGTACAATGTCTTGTGTGTCATAGAACAGTGGCCACTTGTATAATGTATAGACATCATTAGCAGACAAGTTAGTTAGCCACATTGGGTCGAATACCCTGACAGTATCCATTTGATCCCCTTTGTTCAGAACTATGACAGCTTCAGCAGTTCTCCAATCATAGTACCACCATTTGAAGTGTGGAGTGAAGTCCTGTGGCATTTCCCTGAGAGGGATTCTCGACATAGTGCGAGGAGGACTCCACTTCAACACAATCTTAGGTTTTCCAGTAATGGCATCCATCTCAGACCTTCTAATATACCTTGTAGGTTGTTGAGGTCTGAAGTTAATCCATCTGGTGTGGTACTCTTTCTTGAGGGCAGTCTCAAACCAGCCTGACATCTTTCTCGGGTCAGCATACAACAGCTTCAATTTGGCCAGCTGGTTGAGCTCAAATCCTGGTAGAGTCTTTAGATCATATGGAAATCTAAAGTACTCTATGCCCTTTTCCCTCTTAACGGCATAAACGTTAAGATCGTCAAAATATGCCCATGCTATAATCCTGCCTGACACCGTATGATGTTTCTTGACGCTGTAGAACTTGGTGTAGGCATCCTTCTTCGGTGCAGCACGTTGGGCTCTGACTTCTTTAAAACAATCAGCCCACTCAGCCTTTCGAATGTATACGTCATCGTTTGAGGCTTGGGCTGTTCCTTCGGTCTTTCCTGCTTCCTGCTCCATCTTGTCTAGTACCTCAAACATATCACTGACTAGGGACTCACCCAGATTGGGGACCACATTACCCTCGTTGTCAGCGTACTGAGGGTACTCTTCAGCAGCAATATCTTCAACCTCAACTTCATCAACGTCGTGTAGTTCGTCGTCACTGGTTGAATCAACTGTTGGAGCATCCTTGACAATGTCATCAGGATTGAGTCTGAACATCTCTGCCAGTTGCTCGTTAGATAGGTCGTGATTATTTCACCTTCTTCAGGGGTATAACTCACTGACCTTCTGACAATCCCTTACAGATCAAGAATCATTGTGAGTTGAGACTTGATCTGTTGAAGGGGAGCAATATCAAACTCATCTCTGTGGTACTTTGGATCTGTTTGATTTACACATTTCACACTCAAATCATTAGTAATATATCAACCAAAATGCATTAACTTAATATAAACATTTAGTACATGGTTTTTCAATACAGAATACAAAAGTAAATAAATACATAAACATCCACTATTTACTTTTATCCTGAATGCTGGACTCTTCTTGTGAAGGTGCAGAAGCAGAAGCGACTGATCCTGTCTGTTCTTTGTTCTCTTCTCTTGCCTGGAGCTGAGACCGATTCAGCTGCTTCTCCTTCTTCAGTGTCTTCATCTGCGCACCACTCTTCGGTCTTCTCTTCATCAGAGTCACTGTCATCATCATCATCATCATCATCTTCATTATCTTGTCTCCATCCTTTATCTTTAGAGGTTCCGCCTTTGATCCTTTCAATTTTAGCAGAATGGTCCTCTTAGCCTTTTCCAACTCTCTATCTGCTTACCTGCTGTGACGCTTTGCGCTCGGAGTTGGTCCAACTGAGTGTTCTGAGCAGCCAATTGCTGGGCCTGCTCCCAATTACTCGATCCTGCTCTGCTATTTTATGCGATTGTGCAGCAGTCAGGTCGGTGAGCTGGCGGATCTGAGAGGTCTTTTCCTCATCAGCCGCCAGCAATCGTAACACCATTCTATTTAAGGCTGACAGCTGTTCCTCTACCCGATTGGAGGTAGAGGAGATCTATAGGTGTGTGAGGGGTAGGCTGAGGGCTCGGTTTGGTGGCTAGTGGTGGTGGTGGAGGTGGTGAATATCGGGTCAGGTCTGGATGATAGTGGTGGTGAGTGTGGGGTGAATGATGTTGTGGCAGGGGTCTGGCTTGTGGTGGTCGGTATGGTGGTGTCTGTGGTTGCTGTGGGGAGAGGTATGGTGGTGGAAGGTGTGTCTGCAGAGGTGGTAGTGGTGGAAGGTATGGGGGATGTGGTGGTGATGAAGGTTACCTTACGCTTTTTCTTTTTCTGGCCATGGGGTTGAGCCATCCGTTTTCTCCTCGTTCCCTTCGAGGTGGATGCTCCCCCTTCAATCCCGCCTGAGGACCCCGGAGCATATGATGGATCAGTTTCTCTGTATCTCCGGAGCCTCTCGGTTGTTCACCAACAACCCTCAACCCGTGTTCTGTGGGAACCACTTTCCTTCCCACAGTCCGGGTCAATGGTTCCTCATCAGTTCATCCATCCTCATCTCCTCGTTCAAGAACAAAATCTTGATGAAATCCTGCTGACTCAGTTACCTCAGCAGGTGAGACAGACACCGAGAGAACAAAGTCAAACACAGTGCCTCTGGATGGAACAGCATCATCCCCACTGTCATCCTCCTCTGAATCATCAGTGGGGAGGACAATTGGCTCCACGTCGGAGTCACTGTCCTCGTGACGCCATTGGCGTCTCCCCGGTGCCACATAGCTTTCATCTGCTAAGTGGCCAATCATTCTTTTCACTTGGCTTAATCTGCTTTCCCTGTAAACTCTCATCCTGCCCAGAGTAGTATCATCCATTATCTCTAAGGCCACTGCGTCATGACTCTCTTTGGGCAACTGTGGCAGCTTCTCGTTGAAGACGAGCTGTAAGAATCTGGGGTACATACAGAACCCCTCTTTTCCCTTTACCTCCAAATTCTCCACCAAGTAGGAGAATATCATGCTGGAAAAACTGAAGGGGTGGTTCAGAACCAGTGCCACGTAGGCATTTTGAATCTGGTCTGAGAGGTCGTCAAACCCACCCCTCCTCGATGCTACACACTTGAGATCACGTGTGCTAAGTACTTGTACTGGGGGCTCAGGTTGCTCTTGTTGAGCACACCTGAGTTGATATCCCCAGCGTACTTTATCCTTAGGAAGCATCCTCTTACTGTCAATGGATGTAGCTTTGTAGGATGATCAGCGTCCTCCCGAACTCTAGGACCCTCTGAATGTCGGCGGCAGAGATCTCAATATCATGGCCCAGTATGGAGCTCCTGATACAGTAAGGCTCACGAGAGCGGTCCACCAAGGCATTTTCCCAGAATGCCTGATGGAGTGATCTATAAGGCGTGCAAGGAGTGGAGATCGCCTTATAGATCGGGGACCGTCTCAGAAATGCTATAATGTCGGTAACTCAGCCCCGTTCCTGGTGGTGTGATCCAAATGGGCACAGATGTTGTGCTTTGGATTTATGGTCCACTTTTCTGCCATTTATCTGTAACACACAAGACATAGAACCATTAGTACATAAGACATGAAAACTTCTGTTCTAAGTGTAAGTTGAAGTCATTTTGATTCATTTGTGCGAATGAATCATGCGACTGAAGTCAGTCGCCTGTTTGAGTCATGCGATTGAGTTCAATCGGCTGATTGAGACATGCGATTGAGTTCAATCTGCTGACTGAGACATGCGATTGAGTTCAATCTGCCGACTGGACTCATTCGGGTGGTTCAGTCGGTCGAATGATCCAATCGCAAGTTTCAATCGTGCGATTGGAGTTCATTCGAACGACCAGTCGCTTGCCCCACTGTTCGATCGCCTGTGGGTCGAATCTTGACCAATCTAAGTCTTTTAACAGTGTGTAATGGTCCATTAGCCTCGTCTACTTGTCACTAATAACCTATTAAACTCAATTTTAACATTTTGCTTCATTTACATAGGTGATTAGGTCAATTCATGTTCGGTTCTTGATTCAATCCAATGTCGCTATTGTAGTTCGGTGATGTACTGATTTTGGTAGGATTCAAGGAGTAGTGTACCTGTAAAACGTCACTGGAATGTAAGAATCTTAACCGCAATGTATATCAGAATCGGTGGCAAGTTTGACAGGGTAACGGTACAGAGTGCGATTTGGGGTGCTATTGGGAGTGATGAGTGAGATGCGATCGACTAATCCCTTAAATACTGAACCTAGGTTCATTCGGCCGACTGGCCTCATTCGCTCAGTTCAATCGGGCGACTGAGGTTCAGTCGTACGATTGGCCTAGTCAATCGCATTCAGTCGGCCGACTGAGTCTCAGTCGGTCGACTGACTCATTCGGTCTCCTTCATTCGCCCCTTTAGTTGACCGACTGAGCCTCAGTCGGTCTACTGTTTCATTCTCCCCTTCCATTCGGTCGAATGGATCAATTTCATGTCCATTCGGCCGATTGGAAGCCATTCGCATAGTTGGTCGATAACCATGATCCACTAGTGCGAATGGGTCACACTTTGTGAGTTTACAGTCATTTTTAACATTTACTATTCAGACCCTTTTCACTTTTGATAATAACATTGTAAGCTCTTAACCAATTCAGTCACTTCAGACGTGACCTTTTAAATTTTAAAACCATGTGGCCATCTCAGACATGACCCTTTTTAGGTAAGTTAATTCCCTTCTGATTTCCCTGATGTAGTCCGACTGACACACAAATTAAAAGTTAAACATAGGAACTTAAACTAACTACACAACTACAGTTTATGTTTGGACCTTTTGTGAGAGATAAAACCCTAAGATGGAAATCTAAGGGATTTGATTAGGAGTAGACAGCTTGACCTTAGATTGATCATATCTGGACCAACTCAATTTTGGAATCATACAGGAGTATCAAATCATTTTGGGACTTGTTATTAAAACTTTTTGATGCTTAAATTCTCGGTGTTCATCCAGAGTCGTTAGCAACTTAAGGAAATCATACTGAAACTCTTAGATTTTCACATTGATTTGAACTCTTGAGAATGTAGCCACTAAGATTGTCAGTATGTTTGTCCACTTAAATCCATACACAGACTTTTGACGCAGACTGGTGACTGATTTAGGTTTAATTATTTCAGCTAACATTTGTGGATCCCACACTTATATGGTAATCAACATTCCTCAGAGGTTTTGAGCGGTCTACGGGTATTATTACAAGAAGAGACTATTCTTAGAGCTTTCAAAGAGAAGCCTGTCCTCAGGTCAGTGCCATCGCACAGCAGAGGCGGCAAACAACAATGAATTCTAGAATATCTAGGTTATGCTTATCCTCAGGTCAGTGCCATCGCACAGCAGAGAGGCACACAACCTATCTCCTTGTTAGAGCAGCTTATTTTATTTGACACAATATGCACCAACAACATGAGTCATTAGCTTTATTGCATTTGTCTTTCATTTTTCTTGCTTTGCTCTAATTGTGGTCATCCGCACACTTTTGTGGCATTTAAATGCTCATTACCCCTTATTGGAATATATTTGATTGTGTTAACCAGTGATAAGATGGAAACCCACAGTCAGTTGAACAACTTAGTTTGATCTTGAGATCACCAATCAGGTCTAATTGTCTATTGTGTTGAATCTACCAACATATCATTGTGGTCTAGCAGCCTCTAAGTCTACTTTCTCTGTGTCACCTTAGGAGTTGCCAGTTTTCTATCATTTTCCCTTTTATATTGCTTAGACTACACAGACTTATACTTTGAACTTTTGCATCTTTTCAAACCTTAAATTTTAAAATCCCTCTTGATTTGTTCCTGTGTACTATCATATTCCAAAGGTATTGAATCAGTATCACAGACACAATCTACCTTATTTCAGCTAGTTACCCTTCTCCCTTTTTTTTTTTATATTAACTTGCTGACATAGTCTCCCCCTAAAATACTAAAATCATTTTGGATTTAATTATTTTTGGATTTTAATAACAGCAAGATAACATGAATTTAAATATAACAGACAAAAGAAAAAAAAACAGATAACAAAAAATAAAATAAACATTAACGAAACGACATCGCTACACATTATTCTCATCAGGAATTACCTCACTTTTCTTTTTAACGCCGTTGACCTCTAGCAAGTATTGAAAACGTGGTTTATCAAAGGCTTTTGTATAGAGGTCAGCGCGTTGAAAGTCAGTATTAATTTTTACCACATCGATTAACTTTTTTCAAAACAGTCTCTTATGAAATGGTATTTAATACCGATGTGTTTGGTCTTTGGATGTTGTACCGGATTTTAGTTACTGCAATTGCAGCAGAGTTATCAACAAAGATAGGAGTAGAAGAAAACTTTAAACCATAATCCCGCATTTTTGTTGAATCCAAATGATTTGTGAACAGCAACTTGCAGCAGCAACGTATTCGGCTTCACAGGTTGACAATGCAACCGAGGTCTGCTTCTTACACTGCCAGGTAACTAATCTCCTCCCAAAGAATTGACACCCTGCTGATGTAGACTTGTAGTTCATCTTGCAGCCCCCGTAATCCGAGTTACTATACGCGTGAGCTCAAAGTCATCATCATGAGGATACCACAAACCAAGTGTGGGTGTACCCTTCAGATAACGAAATATCCTTTTGACCCCGATCAGATGGTTAACTTAGGCTTAGTTAGCCTGATATCTAGAACATAAACATGTAGCATACATGATATCAGGTCTTGAGGCAGTGAGATACATGAGGGATCCAATCATTCTCGGTACATTGTGGCATCTACCAGATCTCCATTTTCGTCAGGTGCTATATCATGATTTGTAGCAAGTGGAGTCCCAGCAGCAGAAGCATTCTCCATGTCAAACCGACTGAGAATGTCTCCCACATACTTGGTCTGATGTAGAAAGATCCCATTGGTGTCTGATCCACCTGTAACCCGAGAAAGAATTTCATCTCCCCATAGCACTCATCTCAAACTCTTTCTTCATAACTGCTTCAAACTCTTTGCATAATTCTTCGTTCTTTGAACCGAAGATTATGTCATCGACATAGATTTGTACTAGCAGTAGGTCTCCATCTTTTTCTTTGATGAACAGTGTGCAGTCAATGACTCCCCTGCGAAAGCCGTGTTTCACAAGATGAGTTGAGAGTTTCTCATACCAGGCCCTTGGAGCTTGATGAAGCCCGTATAAGGCCTTGTCGAGATTGTAAACTCTGTCCCGATGATAAGGATCTTCAAATCCCTCGGGTGACTGACATACACTGTCTCTCGAATTTCCCCATGAAGGAATGCACTCTTCACATCTAATTGATAGACTTTAATCTTCATATACGATGCATAGGCAAGGAAGATACGGATGGCTTCCATCCTTGCCACGGGTGCAAACACTTCATTGTAGTCAATCCCCTCGACTTGGCGAAATCCCTGAACAACCAGTCGAGCCTTGTTCCTGATAATGACCCCTTGGTCATCCTTCTTGCATTTCAAGACCCATTTGGTGCCAATGACCTTAGCACCTTTAGGTCTATCTACCAGAGTCCATACTCCTAACTTCTTGAACTGAAGAAGTTCTTCTTGCATGGCACTCACCCATGCCTCATCGTTTAGTGCATCACTGACGTATTTTGGCTCAAACTGCGAGACAAAACACCGATAAGCACCATCATGAATGTATCCCTTTTCCATAACAGAGGCATAATCAGCTGAGTACAGCTGATTTCGGGTTTGTACTCCTGATCTGACATCCCCAATGACATTGTCTAAGGGATGATAGACGTTTAGACGTGATCCTGGAGTAGTAGGAACAGCTACCTCAGAGCCAAGATTATGAACATTTGGTTCTGCATCTGAGGTAGAAGGAGTTTGAGGTTCCGAAGTCGAAGGTGCATCACCGTTAGATGCTTGTGGACTTTCAGGAACTGGAACCGTTGCTCCTGACTGTTCTGGTCATCTTCTTCAGCTTCATCTTCAGAGGAGGAGTCACTGTCGTCGACTACTCCCCATGAGTAGATGATTCCCTGTGAACTCGATGATGTTGAATCAAGAGATGGTGTATTCAAGATATCATACATCATTCGAGTAGCTAACTCATCATCAGAAGGAGAGATAGGGATGTTGAAGGACTTAAAGAATCCATCATAGTCGAAAAAGTAGGCGGGTCTTTGCCAGTAGGTGGTGTGGTATCTCTGAACATCAACATTACACCACACTTCTACTAGACCCGTTGAGTTGTTGTAAACTCTCTTGTTCGGTATGTTGTATCCTAGGAAGATTCCTTCATCAGCCTCGCTAAATTTCCTTCTTGAGTCTTCTTCAGAAGTGTACACGGCGCGCCAAATGGTTCGAGATACTCCAGATTCGGTTTACGTCGTTGTAGTAGCTCGTAACATGTCTTTCCGGCGCTTGACTATCAGAACTCGATTCAGTGTATAACACGCATTAGCCACTGCCTCATTCCAGAATTGGATAGGCAGTTTCGAGTCTGCCAGCATTGTCCGTGTCTCTATCAAGCTTCTGTTCTTTCTCTCAGCAACACCATTCATCTGAGGCGTGTAGGCAGAAGTGAATTGATGCACAATTCCTTTTCCTTGCAGTAAGCCTCCATCCACTGATTCTTGAATTCAGTCCCGTTGTCTGAGCGTACTTGTCTCACCTTCAGCTTGTAGAGAGATTCCAGTGTGGTTACTAACTCCTTGAATGACTCAAATGTTTCTGATTTGGACTTCAAAAACATTACCCAAGAGAATCTTGTGTAGTCATCAGTAACCACAAAACAGTCGCCTGCAATGCTCTTTGTACTGACTGGACCAAACAGATCCATGTGAAGAAGTTCAAGAGGAAGTTCTATTGAATGAACTTTCTTTTCCTTATGAGACTTCTTCGTCTGTTTGCCTTTCTTGCAAGCTACACAAAAATCAGGAAGTTGGAAATTCTTGACATTAACTCCTCTCACAAGATCCTTCTGGATCAAGTGATTCATCTTCCGTTGATTGATGTGTCCCATTCTCCTATGCCAGGAGATGGAGTCCTTCTCAGTGGCTTTTGATAGAAAGCACTGAACTTCATGATCCGTTGTAGAAGCTGTTGAGAGATCCAAAACATAAAGGTCTTTATATCTTGAAGCTGTCATCAGAACTTGGTCCTCCGGAATCACGTAGTCTTTCTTTAGGACGTAACACTTCTTGTTGTCGAATATGACTTTAAAACCTTATCACAGATTTGGGAAACAGAAAGTAAGTTGTTTGAAGTTGTTGAACGTAGTTCACCTTATCAAACTTAACTTTCTGATTTCCAACTTCTCCCTGAGCTGTGATATAGCCTCCCTTGTTTCCAGCAAACGAAACATGCCCTCCTTTTATTTGCTTGACGTTTGATAAAAGAGCCCTGTTTCCTGTCATGTGCCTGGATGCTCGCTGTCTACAATCCACGTGTTGGTTTCAGCACTGTAGCGAACACCCTGCACATTAATGTAAAACATTAGTTTAGGTTAGGAACCCAAGCCTTTACTGGCTTGGGTTTCCCAGAGGCATCACACATCATGAATTCAACCCATTGACCCTTAGAGGGTGGGTAGCTCAGGTTCTTCTTGTCATCATTATCAGACACAGAGGATGACTTCTCTTCCATAAGCCAGATTTGTGCAATGCCTGTTTGTGATAAACAGTCGACTGGCTAATGGGTTGAACGTTAGGTTCACTAGTTCTTCTAGGTGGAGTTAAAGAACTCCTCTTAGAAGACCTAGGTTTTGAATCCTGAAGTTCAATCTTCTTCCTAGGTGTCTGATAGTAAGGACAAAAGGAAGCAATGTGTCCACACTCTCCACAGTTGTAGCACGACCTGCTATCAACTTTATGATTAAACTTTCTTTGTGGAGATGTGTGTGACACCCTAGTAACATCACTTAGTTTGGGTTTTGACTCTGTTTCTTTTGATGTTTTCTTCTGTTTAACAAAATCAATTGTTTTAACATTTTAACATCTTTTTCCTTGGTTAACTGGTTTTTGACATGAAGCTTGTGAAAGATTAACATTAGCAGTCCTTTTAGATTCAGATTTGACTTTGTTTGACTCGGACTTTATATTAACCTTTTCAAATTCTTTTTCCAGATTAACACAAGGCATTTACCCTTTGCCTTTGAAGTGGCCTCTTTTGTTTTGTTCCAGATTCAATTGATGAACATGAGGAATCTGGATCACTAACAAGAGGAGTAGACACCACATGATCCTTGATGGGGTTGTTATTTATTGGTCTACTCTTAGTGTTCATCAAGGTCTCAGGTGGTGTGGAACCTTTATAACCCAAACCCTCCCCGTTGTTATTCTTCTCACTAAGTGTTGGACATGTGTGATGAACTTGTCCAACTGTGCAGTTTTTGCTTTAATGAGTTTACTTCTACTTCTAAGACTGCTTTTTGCTTCTTAGTGTCTTCTAGGGAGTTAAGATAGTACCTAATGTCATTAGCTTGGTTAAATGCAACTACTTCAGTTTCCCTAAGCTGTTTATCAAAAGGTCTATCTTTTCTTTGTAACTATGCTCATTTTGTTTTAAAACTCTATTAGCCTCAGTGCACAGTTGCAAATCCTTTACTAAGTTATCATTATGATCTAATAACCTAGCAAATTTCTCATCTATGCTATCTCTAAAAGTATCACAATAGAACAAGCATGATTTTTAAACAGTTGGTCAGTGGTACTTACCTGAGGAGGTTCAGAAGAGTTAGCCATCAACGCAGCATCAGATGTCTGGTTCTGGTGATTCTGTCTTTGCTGTTGAAATCCCTTCTTCAGGCTTGTAGCTGACCTCAGTTGCAGTTGTCTCTTCAATATTTGACATCGCTATCTCAACTGCAATGTCTCCCTCACTCGCGGAATCATCATCTAAATCTTCTACACTGGCAATATTAGATTCCCTGGAGAGACAAACCGAAAGCTCCAGTCCTGTCCTTCATCATCATGAGCAGTCAAGGCTTTTGGATCCTTGCTTGATGAAGTAGAACTGCTAGCTTGCTTGTCTTGACGAGTGAAGGACGAGAATGGGTTCCCGTTCCCAGTCTTCTTTGGCTTCACACATTCTCTCTTGAAGTGCCCCTTTTCTCCACAGTTAAAGCAGGTCACTTTACTCTTGTCAAAGCCAAATGTGGTATCCTTAGTAGCAACCAAGTTCTGTCCGGTCTTTTTCACAAACTTCTTCGCCCTCCGGACAGCACTAGCTAAGGCCCACATAATGTCCATTTTCTCCAGCTCCATTTCATCCACCTGCTCGTAGTCCTCATCTGCCAGATGGCAGTTTCCAATCTTCCCAGCAACAAGTCCATCATAAGAATGAACCACTGCTGCCAAAAGATCCATGTGCTCTCGAGCTACTTCCACAGTCACATTACCGAGGTTCTCGGTCTTCAGTCTAGTAGCATTCGCTTCAGTTCCAATGTAATGGGTACAAGAAGACCCTGACTTTCTGAACCTGAAGGAGAAGCTTGTGAAGGACCCGATGAGCTAGACACAAATGCAGTCTAGTGCTCCAGACGTCTTAGCTTGAGGCGTGGCATTGTACAAAGCTGGATTCTGAGTGTGCGAAGACTTCTGAGCTCTGTACTTCATCCTAAGTGCTTCTTCTCGCAGCTTTAGAATGAAGTCATTGATATCCAACTTTGCCAGCATCTCATTCTGTCTAGATTTGACACAAATGAAGCCCACTTTTCGGCAATCCGTCTGCGAAATTTGACACCTTTTCTTCCATGGTAGTAGCAACACCATGTGTATGCATTTCACTCATCAGATGGTAGAATCTATCAATAACATCGTCCAAACTCTCGTTTCCCATCGATGAGAAGTTGTCAAATTCTTTCTTCAGTTCCTTAGCTTTAATTGCCTTCAACGAAGCATTCCCGTCGTATCTCTTTTCCAGCTCATCCCACAATTTCTTGGCCTGCTTATTCTCCGAGTACTGGTGGAAAATATCTTTAGGAATAGACTGTGTAATCAATGCATAAACTCTCTTCTCTGCATTATACTTAACTTCTGAGCATCAGTCATCCCTCCCAAAGTAAGCTTTACCCCATCTGCTCCCACCGGCATACTATACCCAATCTCGATAGCTTCCCACAAATTTGGATCCACTCCATTGAGGTAGATCTCAAAACGTTGTTTCCAGTGGGGAACTCATCTAACGTTAAGAGTTTTGGTGGTTTATTATGATTCCCCACTCACTCTCAAGTCAACAGTAGGTTCTGGATCCTTGAGTCCTTGCCGGCAGTAAACGCTGACATCTGATCTTCCATCACGATTAACTTTTAAGTGTACTAAACAAACTGTCAAACTGGTGCGACTGGGTGATGCGAATGGGCTATCCGTGCGAATGAACTATGCGATTGGTTCAATCGTGCGGCTGAACTAAGCGATTGGTTCAGTCGTGCGAATGAAGCTGATGCGTATGAACACTGCGAACGGATGGTTCAGTCGTACGAATGGAGATGCGACTCAGTCCAATCGTGCGTCTGGTGGTGCGAATGAAGTCCAGTCGTGCGAATGGCTCACTCGTGCGACTGAAGCTGCTGTTTTGCGAAAATTTCTAGGTTAAACGTGTTTTAGCCGTAAAAATTCGAAATTTCGCAAACCCTAATCGCCTAAGGCCGTAGAAACCGAAACTTGATGAGCAGGGAACGTCCAAGACAACTTTTGACACAAAAGATGTTTTTTTAGTGTAAAAACAAAACTTTTCAATCTTGATTGAATCACACGTAATCAAGAGCCAAAGCTCTGATACCACTTGTTGGACCGTATTTGTACGAACGAATACGAATGATTAACGTGTAACCAAACCAAATAGTGCGGAATCCTATTTGATTGGCGATCCAATCAGTGAGAACGCACGTAGAATCAATAAAGTATTGAATCAAACGTTAAGAATCGATTAGGAATCGATCTACAACGTTCTATGAACTTGGAGTATCACTTGGAGGCTTCTGGACGGCTAGGGTACGTCTGGAGTCGAAATAGAATGAATGCTCTTGTTTTTCCACGAATTGGGTTGTATTTATAGGTTAGTATTGTTCATTCGTGCGACTGAACCATTAGTATGGTTCAGTCGTGCGATTGAACCATGCGGTTGATTCATCCGCACGACTGAGTGTTCAGTCGTGCGACTGAGCCAATCTTATGTTACAATCATACGACTGATCCAGTCTCCTGGTTCAGTCGTGTGACTGAGTCATTCGTATGAAGTTATTCATGCGTATGGTCCATTCGCATGGGCCATTCGCATGAGAACTTCATTTTGTTAAGTTTGAATGTATTAAATAATATAACATTATGTGTAACAATTCAAACAACCACAAACCTAATTAACCAATTCAACATCGACTCATTAATGAAATATTAAACATATAAATAACAAACAACAATATCATTTCATTAATCATTCCAAAATTACATCAGAATCAGACAAACAAGATCTATTACATTCATATCATGATCTAGGGACATACATGTATCAAGAAGTTCCCCAAAATTAATTATCTTAACAATGAAGCAGCCATTGCAATTCACAAAGAAATACAATTCACCATTCCCGTACCAAGACATAAAGACAAGATTATGCAATTCGTGATGCTGAGGAGAAGGGTTTTATTGATATTATCTCTTGACACTAAAAATCAAAAGGTTGATATTTTCACTAAAAAATTCAATCAAAAATCATTTGTGAACAAGTCCAGGTTAGGATTGAATAACTTTTAAAACTGTATTCTTAATGTCTCATGTAAATATTGCACATAATAGTTTCTTTCTTTTGTTCTTTCCTTCTCAATTTTTAACCTCAATCATCCTTCATATTTTACATAAAAAACGAATGATAGATATTTTTGTAGAAATTCTCTTATATTACTGAATTTGTAGAACTTTTTTGTGGGAGAATAACTCAAGTTATCTGTTTGTCTGCATAAAGGAGTTTTTGTTGTTACCTGAAGATTTGAAGGAGGTCAACGGTCTTGTGTTGGGATATGCATGATAGGCTCAGCCAGAATGCGAGTGGATGATGATCTTGTGGCTAAACTAATAGGATAAGAAGCTTATTGACTTGGATTATTTACTGTTGACATTTTTGGCGTTCACAATGTTTCAAGTACTGTCCAAATGGATTCAGAACATAATATATCTCTTCTTGGGTCTTTTGAAAATTCTTTGTTCCCCCTCTCCGTATTATTCAAAAGTGCTACTTGCTAGTTCCTTTGTATCAAAGAAGCTCTTGTTGTATATTATTATGTGCTTAGCTCCTCTGCCTACGTGTGACATTGACCTAGAGTGATGATCTCCTCTATTATATGTAAGTATAGGCTAGACTGTTAAGCACATTATGATGATCTTCTTTTGTATATGTGAATATAGACTTGAAGCTCTCATATGTCAAGATCAAATCATCATATCCTTTGTTATACATGAGTGTGGATCTAGAGCTCTCATCATTTGGGAATTCTAAGGTTGTGCGTCTTTTGGAAAGTTCTTTGTTGTGCTCATCATGGGATAATCAAGCGGAGTTTGTCATTTTGTTCAATACATCATAAGGACAAGATGAGTTTCTTTGCCAAATGTCTATGGGGACTAAGTCATTTAAGTATTCTTTATAAAATCAAAACATGATAATAGAAGCTACAATTTACTTGTTGACAGAGGAAGGCATGAGTTTAAAAAGACAAGTATATCATCAATCCTACAAACTTCGACTTTCCGGAAAATCTCTTTAGTTTATCGTATCTCAAGTCCTTTTATCTTCCTTTATTTTATTTATTTTGTAAACTTTTGTGGTCTTGTGGGGCATTTTGGTTCTTTTATATTTATTTTTATTTTCCTTTTCTTTTTTATATCTTTTTCTTAAATTCCTTTTATATAATTACTAAATATTTAAAAGAAATTGAATTTTTTTAAGTTTTTGTGTCTAGCGAAACTATAGATTCGTTGTTGTTTCGATGTGCGAAACTATGGACTTGCGGTACTTTCGCTCATTTCAGAACTATTTTGATTCAACGATTTAAAGGGCAAAACTATATTTTGTTGGTAGCAAAACTTTATTCTATATATATGGGGTTGTGTAAAATTGTTGACTCATTTCGTGTAATCACTGTTAGTTGACCCGGAGCCTAACATCGACCTCCGGTACGATTTTAATTTCTAGTGTGGTTTTTATGTGATTGATGATCATTTATAATTTAGGTGTGTTTCAAACCATCGTAAATAGTTTAATTTATGTTTAGTCAACGTTAATGGTCGTATTTGATTTTGACTCTTCGGTAACTTCGCCCTGTTCATCTGCGAAAATACAGTAGCTTATTGCGAAACCGAAGGAAAGGTCAATAGTTTTCAAAGAATCTTTGAGGTTATGCTGTCTGAGCGAACCTGAATGCTTCGCTTGCCAACTAAGTTTTGGCTTGCCGAAAATTAGTTCGGCGTGTCGAAACTACTTCTTCGAATGGCCGAAACTACAAGTGAATCTCTGCTGAAATTGCATTTTTGCTTGCCGAAACTACTGTTCGGTAGTGAAACTGTACTTTCGCCCAGGGAAATTAATTTGGTTTTCTTTAATTTAATACTTTTAATTGTTATTTATTATTATTTATTTTGGTACATCTTCCTAACATGTTTCATCCACTTTTTCAGATAAATGGTTAATTTGAAATTTGACGAACCAAACAACATCACGTCCATTCTTGATAATAGGAATCAAAGGCCGCGGAATTTCATGACTGTATACGTTGGCTCCAAGGCTCAACAATTGCTTATGCGATCTCTTACTCTTGAAACTATATAATTTGCATATCCGAGACTTCTCGAAAACTACTGAGCATGACACGAGTACTTAGCTAGAGTTTTAGAGAATGATATCTGTTGATGTTGAGGTATACATAGGTGCTAAGGCTATAAGAGGACTGTGGAGATAGTTCGTGTTTTCAATCATGAGGTGTTTGAGGCCTTTAGGAGTTAGGGTTAAAAATCTAAGCAAGGGTCGCACTATATACCCTACAGATAAGTTAACACTCAAAGGAATTAATTTCTACCTAATTTTGCTGCCAGCATCAGATTCGCTACTAGATTCGCTGATGCCGATCCCGCTGCCAGTTCCGCTGCCAGTTCCGCTGCCAGTTCCGCGCCAGTTCCGCTGCCAGTTCGCTGCCAGTTCCGCTGCCGTTCCGCTGCGTTCCGCTGCCAGTCCGCTGCCGTTCCGCGCCAGTTTCCGCTGCCAGTTCGCTGCCAGTTCCGCTGCCAGTTCCGGCTGCAGTTCCGCTGCCAGTTCCGTGCCAGTTCCGCTGCCAGTTCCGCTGCCAGGTTCCGTTCAAAGTTTGTGTGGATGACTCACAAATTTCACTGGACAAACCACAATTTTGCAGAACGGGCTTGGAAAGTATTAATCAATCCATTTTTAACCCAAAACTCCACATTTTACATCCAATCCTTGGTTTATATTCATGAAGCTATATCAAGCTTTTTACATGTTTTCTACACAAAAATGTGAGTTTTGGAGATTCTTTACTGTTAGGACCTGGTATTCGACTGAAATACCTAGAGATCAGTGTATACCGGATCAAATAGTGCGGAATCCTATTTGATTGGCGATCCAATCAGTGAGAACACACGAAGAATCAATCAAGGATTGAAACTAACGTTAGAAATCGATAAGGAATCGATCTAATGTGTTCTATGAACTTGGAGAACGATTTGGAAGGTTTCTGGACGGCTAGGGTTCGACTTGAATCGTACTTGATCGAATGTCCCCGTTTTTCACGAATTGAGTTGTATTTATAGGTTGGCACTATCAATCGTGCGACTGAACCATTAGTTTGGTTCAGTCGTGCGATTGAACCATGCGGTTGGTTCATTCGTGCGACTGAGTGTTCAGTCGTGCGACTGAGCCAATCTTATGTTACAGTCGTACGACTGATCCAGTCTCCTGGTTCAGTCGTGCGACTGAGTCAATCGTGTGAAGTTCTTATGTGTATGGTTCATTCGCATGAGCCATTCGCATGGGAACTTCATTAAGTTAAGTTTGAATGTTTTAGTTAATTAATATAATATTATATGTAATCATTCAAGTAATCATAAACCCAATCAATTCATTACGACTCATTAATGAACTATTAAACATTATAACCAACAGACTATCAATATCAGTTCATTAATCATACCAAACAAGATCTATTACATCACATATCACGATCTAGGGACATACATGTATCAACAAACTCCCCCTTGGACCTAGATCTCTCTAATGTCTTGTTTTCTTCATTACCTTCTCATATTTCTTGTACTTGTCCTCTTGTGTGACTCCCGCGTGAATATCAAACGCGAAGCAAAGTCGTATAACATTTTGGAACTGGAGGGCTTGTACAATGTCTTGTGTGTCATAGAACAGTGGCCACTTGTATAATGTATAGACATCATTAGCAGACAAGTTGGTTAGCCACATTGGGTCGAATACCCTGACAGTATCCATTTGATCCCCTTTGTTCAGAACTATGACAGCTTCAGCAGTTCTCCAATCATAGTACCACCATTTGAAGTGTGGAGTGAAGTCCTGTGGCATTTCCCTGAGAGGGATTCTCGACATAGTGCGAGGAGGACTCCACTTCAACACAATCTTAGGTTTTCCAGTAATGGCATCCATCTCAGACCTTCTAATATACCTTGTAGGTTGTTGAGGTCTGAAGTTAATCCATTGGTGTGGTACTCTTTCTTGAGGGCAGCCTCAAACCAGCCTGACATCTTTCTCGGGTCAGCATACAACAGCTTCAATTTGGCCAGCTGGTTGAGCTCAAATCCTGGTAGAGTCTTTAGATCATGTGGAAATCTAAAGTACTCTATGCCCTTTTCTCTTAACGGCATAAACGTTAAGATCGTCAAAATATGCCCATGCTATAATCCTGCCTGACACCGTATGATGTTTCTTGACGCTGTAGAACTTGGTGTAGGCATCCCTCTTCGGTGCAGCACGTTGGGCTCTGACTTCTTTAAAACAATCAGCCCACTCAGCCTTTCGAATGTATACGTCATCGTTTGAGGCTTGGGCTGTTCCTTCGGTCTTTCCTGCTTCCTGCTCCATCTTGTCTAGTACCTCAAACATATCACTGACTAGGGACTCACCCAGATTGGGGACCACATTACCCTCGTTGTCAGCGTACTGAGGGTACTCTTCAGCAGCAATATCTTCAACCTCAACTTCATCAACGTCGTGTAGTTCGTCGTCACTGGTTGAATCAACTGTTGGAGCATCCTTGACAATATCATCAGGATTGAGTCTGAACATCTCTGCCAGTTGCTCGTTAGATAGGTCGTGAATTATTTCACCTTCTTCAGGGGTATAACTCACTGACCTTCTGACAATCCCTTGCAGATCAAGAATCATTGTGAGTTGAGACTTGACCTGTTGAAGGGGAGCAATATCAAACTCATCTCTGTGGTACTTTGGATCTGTTTGATTTACACATTTCACACTCAATCATTAGTAATATATCAAACAAAATGCATTAATTAATATAAAACATTAGTACATGGTTTTTCAATACAGAATACAAAAGTAAATAAATACATAAACATCCACTATTTACTTTTATCCTGAATGCTGACTCTTCTTGTGAAGGTGCAGAAGCAGAAGCTGACTGATCCTGTCTGTTCTTTGTTCTCTTCTCTTGGCCTGGAGCTGAGACGATTCAGCTGCTTCTCCTTCTTCAGTGTCTTCATCTGCACACCACTCTTCGGTTTTCTCTTCATCAGAATCACTGTCATCATCATCATCATCATCATCTTCATTATCTTTGTCTCCATCCTTTATCTTTAGAGGTTCCTCCTTTGATCCTTTCAATTTTAGCAAAATGGTCCTCTTAGCCTTTTCCAACTCCTCTATCTGCTTACCTGCTGTGACTTTGCGCTCGGAGTTGGTCCAACTGAGTGTTCTGAGCAGCCAATTGCTGGGCCTGCTCCTCAATTACTCGATCCTGCTCTGCAATTTTATGCGATTGTGCAGCAGTCAGGTCGGTGAGCTGGCGGATCTGAGAGGTCTTTTCCTCATCAGCCGCCAGCAATCGTAACACCATTCTATTTAAGGCTGACAGCTGTTCCTCTACCCCGATTGGAGGTAGAGGAGATCTATAGGTGTGTGAGGGGTAGGCTGAGGGCTCGGTTTGGTGGCTAGTGGTGGTGGTGGAGGTGGTGAATATCGGGTCAGGTCTGGATGATAGTGGTGGTGAGTGTGGGGTGAATGATGTAGTGGTGGCAGGGGTCTGGCTTGTGGTGGTCGGTATGGTGGTGTCTGTGGTTGCTGTGGGGAGAGGTATGGTGGTGGAGGTGTGTCTGCAGAGGTGGTAGTGGTGGAAGGTATGGGGGATGTGGTGTGTGATGAAGGTTACCTTACGCTTTTTCTTTTTCTGGCCATGGGGTTGAGCCATCCGTTTTCTCCTCGTTCCCTCGAGGTGGATGCTCCCCCTTCAATCCCGCTGAGGACCCCGGAGCATATGATGGATCAGTTTCTGTATCTCGGAGCCTCTCGGTTGTTCACCAACAACCCTCAACCCGTGTTCTGTGGGAACCACTTTCCTTCCCACAGTCCGGGTCAATGGCTCCTCATCAGATTCATCCTCATCCTCGTTAAGAACAAAATCTTGATGAAATCCTGCTGACTCAGTTACCTCAGCAGGTGAGACAGACACCGAGGGAACAGAGTCAACACAGTGCCTCTGGATGGAACAGCATCATCCCCACTGTCATCCTCCTCTGAATCATCAGTAGGGAGGACAATTGGCTCCACGTCGGAGTCACTGTCCTCGTGACGCCATTGGCGTCTCCCCGGTGCCACATAGCTTTCATCTGCTAAGTGGCCAATCATTCTTTTCACTTGGCTTAATCTGCTTTCCCCTGTAAACTCTCATCCTGCCCAGAGTAGTATCATCCATTATCTCTAAGGCCACTGCGTCATGACTCTCTTTGGCAACTGTGGCAGCTTCTCGTTGAAGACGAGCTGTAAGAACTGGGGTACATACAGAACCCCTTTTCCCTTTACCTCCAAATTCTCCACCAAGTAGGAGAATATCATGCTGGAAAAACTGAAGGGGTGGTTCAGAACCAGTGCCACGTAGGCATTTTGAATCTGGTGAGAGGTCATCAAACCCACCCCTCCTCGAAGCTACACACTTGAGAATCACGTGTGCTAAGTACTTGTACTGGGGGCTCAGGTTGCTCTTGTTGAGCACACCTGAGTTGATATCCCCAGCGTACTTTATCCTTAGGAAGCATCCTCTACTGTCAATGGATGTAGTTTGTTGGATGATCAGCGTCCTCCCCGAAATCTAGGACCCTCTGAATGTCGGCGCAGAGATCTCAATATCATGGCCCAGTATGGAGCTCTGATACAGTAAGGCTCACGAGAGCGGTCCACCAAGGCATTTTCCAGAATGCCTGATGGAGTGATCTATAAGGCGTGCAAGGAGTGGAGATCGCCTTATAGATCCGGGACCGTCTCAGAAATGCTATAATTGCGGTAAACTCAGCCCCGTTCCTGGTGGTGTGATCCAAATGGGCACAGATGTTGTGCTTTGGATTTATGGTCCACTTTTCTGCCATTTATCTGTAACACACAAGACATAGAACCATTAGTACATAAGACATGAAAACTTCTGTTCTAAGTGTAAAGTTGAAAGTCATTTTGATTCATTCGTGCGAATGAATCATGCGACTGAAGTCAGTCGCCTGTTTGAGACATGCGATTGAGTTCAATCGGCTGATTGAGACATGCGATTGAGTTCAATCTGCTGATTGAGACATGCGATTGAGTTCAATCTGCCGACTGGACTCATTCGGGTGGTTCAGTCGGTCGAATGATCCAATCGCAAGGTTCAATCGTGCGATTGGAGTTCATTCAAACGACCAGTCGCTTGCCCCACTGTTCGATCGCCTGTGGGTCGAATTGACCAATCTAAGTCTTTTAACAGTGTGTAATGGTCCATTAGCCTCGTATACTTGTCACTAATAACCTATTAAACTCAATTTTAACATTTTGCTTCATTTACATAGGTGATTAGGTCAATTCACAGTTCGGTTCTTGATTCAATCCAATGTCGCTATTGTAGTTCGGTGATGTACTGATTTTGGTAGGATTCAAGGAGTAGTGTACCTGTAAACGTCACTGGAATGTAAGAATCTTAACCGCAATGTATATCAGAATCGGTGGCAATTTGACAGGGTAACGGTACAGAGTGCGATTGGGGTGCTATGGGAGTGATGAGGGAGATGCGATCGACAAGACCCTTAAATACTGAACCTAGGTTCATTCGGCCGACTGGCCTCATTCGCTCAGTTCAATCGGGCGACTGAGGTTCAGTCGTACGATTGGCCTAGTCAATCGCATTCAGTCGGCCGACTGAGTCTCAGTCGGTCGACTGACTCATTCGGTCTCCTTCATTCGCCCCTTTAGTTGACCGACTGAGCCTCAGTCGGTCTACTGTTTCATTCTCCCCTTCCATTCGGTCGAATGGATCAATTTCATGTCCATTCGGCCGATTGGAAGCATTCGCATAGTTGGTCGATAACCCTGATCCACTAGTGCGAATGGGTCACACTTTGTGAGTTTACAGTCATTTTTAACATTTACTATTCAGACCCTTTTCTTTTGATAATAACATTGTAAGCTCTTAACCAATTCAGTCACTTCAGACGTGACCTTTTAAATTTTAAAACCATGTGGCCATCTCAGACATGACCCTTTTTAGGTAAGTTAATTCCCTTCTGATTTCCCTGATGTAGTCCGACAGACACACAAATTAAAAGATAAACATAGGAACTTAAACTAACTACACAACTAAAGTTTATGTTGGACTTTTGTGAGAGATAAAACCCTAAGATGAAAATCTAAGGGATTTGATTAGGAGTAGACAGCTTGAACTTAGATTGATCATATCTGGACCAACTCATTTTGGAATCATACAGGAATATCAAATCATTTTGGGACTTGTTATTAAAACTTTTTGATGCTTAAATTCTCGGTGTTCATCCAGAGTCGTTAGCAACTTAAGGAAATCATACTGAAACTCTTAGATTTTCACATTGATTGAACTCTTGAGAATGTAGCCACTAAGATTGTCAGTATGTTTGTCCACTTAAATCCATACACAGACTTTTGACGCAGACTGGTGACTGATTTAGGTTTAATTATTTCAGCTAACATTTGTGGATCCCACACTTATATGGTAATCAACATTCCTCAGAGGTTTTGAGCGGTCTACGGGTATTATTACAAGAAGAGACTATTCTTAGAGCTTTCAAAGAGAAGCCTGTCCTAAGGTCAGTGCCATCGCACAGCAGAGAGGCGGCAAACAACAATGAATTCTAGAATATCTAGGTTATGCTTATCCTCAGGTCAGTGCCATCGCACAGCAGAGAGGCACACAACCTATCTCCTTGTTAGAGCAGCTTATTTTATTTGACACAATATGCACCAACAACATGAGTCATTAGCTTTATTGCATTTGTCTTTCATTTTTCTTGCTTTGCTCTAATTGTGGTCATCCGCACACTTTTGTGGCATTTAAATGCTCATTACCCCTTATTGGAATATATTTGATTGTGTTAACCAGTGATAAGATGGAAACCACAGTCAGTTGAACAACTTAGTTTGATCTTGAGATCACCAATCAGGTCTAATTGTCTATTGTGTTGAATCTACCAACATATCATTTGTGGTCTAGCAGCCTCTAAGTCTACTTTCTCTGTGTCACCTTAGGAGTTGCCAGTTTTCTATCATTTTCCTTTTTATATTGCTTAGACTACACAGACTTATACTTTGAACTTTTGCATCTTTTCAAACCTTAAATTTTAAAATCCCTCTGATTTGTTCCTGTGTACTATCATATTCCAAAGGTATTGAATCAGTATCACAGACACAATCTACCTTATTTCAGCTAGTTACCCTTCTCTTTTTTTTAATATTAACTTGCTGACATATTCTCCCCCTAAAATACTAAAATCATTTTGGATTTAATTATTTTTGGATTTTAATAAACAGCAAGATAACATGAATTTAAATATAACAGACAAAAGAAAAAAACAGATAACAAAAAATAAAATAAACTTAACGAAACTACATCGGACTACACATTATTCTCATCAGGAATTACCTCACTTTTCTTTTTAACGCCGTTGACCTCTAGCAAGTATTGAAAACGTGGTTTATCAAAGGCTTTTGTATAGAGGTCAGCACGTTGAAAATCAGTATTAATTTTAACCACATCTATTAAGGTCTTTTCAAAACAGGCTCTTATGAAGTGGTATTTAATACCGATGTGTTTGGTCTTAGGATGTTGAACCGGACTTTTGGTTACTGCAATTCAAGCAGAGTTATCAACAAAAATAGGAAAATGATTTGGTAACAGCAACTGCAGCAGCAACATATTCGGCTTCACAGGTTGACAATGCAACCGATGTCTGCTTCTTACATTGCCATGTAACTAATCTTCTCCCAAAGAATTGACACCCTGCTGATGTAGACTTGTAGTTCATTTTGCAGCCTCCATAGTCCGAGTCACTATACGCTGTGAGCTCAAAATCGTCATCATGGGGATACCACAACCCCAGTGTGGGTGTGCCCTTTAGATAGCGAAAGATCCTTTTGACCCCAATCAGATGATTGACCTTAGGTTTAGCCTGATATCTGGAACATAAACATGTAGCATACATGATATCAGGTCCTGAGGCAGTGAGATACATGAGAGATCCAATCATTCCTAGGTACATAGTGGCATCTACAAGATCTCCATTCTCATCAGGTGCTATATCATGATTCGTAGCAAGTGGAGTCCCAGTAGCAGAGGCATTTTCCATGTCAAAGCGACTGAGAATGTCTCCTACATACTTGGTCTGATGTAGAAAGATCCCATTAGGTGTTTGATCCACCTGTAACCCGAGAAAGAACTTCATCTCCCCCATTGCACTCATCTCAAACTCTTTCTTCATCACTGCTTCAAACTCTTTGCATAAATCTTCGTTCTATGACCCGAAGATTATGTCATCAACATATATCTGTACTAGCAGTTGGTCACCATCCTTTTCTTTAATAAACAGTGTACAGTCAATGACTCCCCTGCGAAAGCCGTGTTTCACAAGATGAGTCGAGAGTTTCTCATACCAAGCTCGAGGAGCTTGATGAAGCCCATATAAAGCTTTCTCGAGCTTGTAAACTCTATCCCGATGATAAGGGTCTTCAAATCTCTCGGTTGACTTACATAGACTGTTTCCCTGATTTCTCCATGAAGGAATGCACTCTTCACATCTAATTGGTAGACTTCAATCTTCATGTACGAGGCATAGGCAAGGAAGATACGAATAGCTTCCATCCTTGCCACGGGTGCAAACACCTCATTATAGTCAATCCCCTCGACTTGGCGAAAACCTTGAACCACCAGTCGAGCTTTGTTCCTGATAATGACTCATTGGTCATCCTTCTTACATTTTAGTACCCATTTGGTGCCAATGACTTTAGCACCTTTAGGTCTATCAACCAGAGTCCATACACCTAACTTCTTAAACTGCAGAAGTTCTTCTTGCATGGCACTCACCCACACCTCATCATTTAGTGCTTCACTGACATATTTTTGCTCAACCTGTGAGACAAAACATCGATAAGCACCATCATGAATGTAACCCTTCTCCATAACTGAGGCGTAAGCAGCTGAGTATAGCTGATTTCGAGATTGTACTCCTGATCGGACATCTCCAATAACATTGTCAAGGGGATGATAGACGTTTAGTCGTGATCCTGGTGTAGTCGGCACAGTCACCTCCGAACCAAGATTGTGAACATTTTGGTCTGCATCTGAGGAGGTTGGAGTTTGAGGTTCCAAAGTCGAGGGTACATCACTTGTGTTGCTTGTGGACTTTCAGGAACTGGAACCTGTTCCTCCTGACTGTTCTGGTCATCTGCTTCAGTTTCATCTTCAGAGGAGGAGTCACTTTCATCGACTACCCCTTCTGACTGAGTAGATGACTCTCCCTGTGTGCTGGATGGAGTGTTTAGTGTATCAAACATCATCCTAGTAGCTAACTCATCATCCGAGGGAGAGAGAGGGATGTTGAAGGATTTGAAGAATCCATCATAATCGAAGAAGTATGCAGGTCCTTTGCCTGTAGGTGGTGTGGTATATCTCTGAACGTCGACATTACACCACACTTCTACAAGACCCGTTGAGTTATTGTAAACTCGTTTGTTCGGTATGTTGTATCCTAGAAAAATTCCTTCAACTGCCTTCTCGCTGAATTTTCCTTCTTGTGTCTTCTTCAGAAGTGTACACGGTGCGCCAAAAGGTTCAAGATACTCCAAATTCGGTTTGCGTCTTTGAAGTAGCTCATAACATGTCTTTCCGTGGCGCTTGACTATTAGGACTCGGTTCAGTGTATAGCACGCATTTGCCACTGCCTCGTTCCAGAATTGGATAGGCAGTTTCGAGTCTGCCAGCATAGTCCGGACTGTTTCTATCAAACTCCTGTTCTTTCTCTCAGCAACGCCATTCATCTGAGGTGTGTAGGCAGAAGTGAATTGATGCACAATTCCCTTTTCCTTGCAGTATGCCTCCATCCCTTGATTCTTGAATTCTGTCCCGTTTTCTGAGCGTATTTGTCGAACTTTGAGCTTGTAGAGTGATTCCAGTGTGGTTACTAATTCCTTGAATGTCTCCAAAGTTTCTGATTTTGATTTCAGAAACATGACCCAAGTGAACCTTGAGTAGTCATTAGTGACCACATAACAGTACGCGTCGCCTGCAATGCTCCTTCTACTAACTGGACCAAACAAATCCATGTGAAGAAGCTCAAGAGGAAGTTCTATTGAATGAACTTTCTTTTCCTTATGAGCCTTCTTTGTCTGTTTGCCTTTCTTACAAGCTACACAAAAGTCAGGAAGTTGGAAGTTCTTGACATTCACTCCTCTAATTAAATCCTTCTGAATCAAATGATTCATCTTCCTTTGACTAATGTGTCCCTTCTCTGATGCCAGGATATGGAATCCTTCTCAGTAGCTTTAGATAAGAAACACTGAACCTCATGATCCGTTGTGGCAGCTGTTGACAGATCCAAGACATATAGGTCTTTATATCTTGAAGCAGTCATCAGAACTTAGTGCTCTGGGATCATATATTCTTTCTCCAGCACGTAGCACTTCTGATTATCGAAGACGACTTTAAACCCTTTATCACAGATTTGTGAAACAGAAAGTAAGTTGTTCTGAAGTTGTTGAACGTAGTTCAGTTTATCAAACTTAACTTTCTGATTTCCCACTTCTCCCTGAGCTGTGATATAGCATCCTTTGTTTCCTTCAAAGGAAACATGCCCTGCTTTTATTTGTTTGACGTTCGATAAAAGGGCGCTATTTCCTGTCATGTGCCGGGATGCTCCGCTGTCTATAATCCACGTGTTAGTCTCAGCACTATAGCGAACACCCTGAGTTGGTTCAGAAGTATTAGCCATCAGTGCCGCATCAGATGATTCTGGTTCTGTCGACTCTGGCTTTTCTGTCTCTGATGTGGAAACTTCCTCATTTGGCTTGTAGCTGACCTCGGCTGTAGTTGTTTCTTCACTATGTGACATTGCAATTTCAACTGCTATATCACCTTCACTCGCAGAATCATCGTCAATATCCTCGACACTGGCAATGTTAGATTCTCCTGGTGAGACAAACCTGAAACTCCAATCCTGTCCTTCATCATCATGAGCAGTTAGTGCTTTTGGATCCTTGTTCGATGAAGTAGAATTAGAGGGTTGCTTGTCCTGGCGAGTAAATGATGAGAACGGGTCCCATTCCCCGTCTTCTTTGGCTTGACACATTCTCGTTTGAAGTGCCCCTTCTCACCACAGTTAAAGCAGGTCACTTTACTCTTGTCGAAGCCAAAGGTGGTGTCCTTAGTAGCAACCAAGTTCTGTGCAGTCTTTTTCACAAACTTCTTCGCCCTCCGAACAGCACTTGCTAAGGCCCACATTATATCCATTCTTTCAAGCTCCATCTCATCCACCTGCTCGTAGTCCTCATCTGCCAGATGGCAGTTTCCAATCTTCCCAGCAACAAGTCCATCATATGAATGAACCACTGCTGCTAAGAGATCCATATGCTCTCGTGCTACTTCCACGGTCACATTACCGAAGTTCTCAGTCTTCAGTTTGGTAGCGTTTGCTTCTGATCCAATATGATGGGTACATGATGACCCAGACGTGTCTGATCCAGAAGGAGAAGCATGTGAGGGACCTGACGAGCTAGACACAAAAGCAGTCTGGAGGGGTGCTCCAAATGTCTTAGCTTGAGGCATGGCGTTGTATAAAGCTGGATTTTGTGTGTACGAAGACTTCTGAGCTCTATACTTCATCCTTAGTGCTTCTTCTCGCAACTTAAGAATGAAGTCATTTATATCCAGCTTTACAAGGATTCCATTCTGTCTCAGGTTAGACACGAATGTAGCCCACTTATCAGGCAACCCGTCTGCGAAGTTGCTTACCTTTTCTTCCATGGTAGTAGCCACTCCATGTGTATGCAATTCGCTCATCAAGTGGTAGAATCTATCTATGACTTCGTCCAAACTTTCATTACCAATTGATGAGAAGTTATCGAATTCCTTCTTTAACTCCTTTGCCTTGATTGCCTTCAATGATGCATTACCATCATATCTCTTCTCTAGCGCATCCCACAGTTTCTTAGACTGCTTGTTCTCGGAATACTGGTGGAATATGTCTTTGGGGATAGACTGAGTGATCAATGCATAAACTCTTTTCTCTGCATTGTACTTTACTTTCTGTGCATCTGTCATCCCGCTTAATGTTAGTTTAACCCCATGAGCTCCCACCGGTGTACTATAGCCTATCTCAATGGCTTCCCACAGATTAGGATCTACTCCATTAAGGTAGATCTCAAAACGTTGTTTCCAGTGGGGAAAATCATCTAAAGTCAAAAGCTTTGGTGGTTTATTGTGATTCCCCACCTCACTCTCAAGCAGCAACAGATTCTGTATCCTTGAGTCCTTCCCACCAGTAAAGGCTGACATCTGATCTTCCATTTCGAATAAACTTATAATCTAATCAAACAAACTTTCACTGATGCGACTGAAGGATGCGAATGAGCTACTCGTGCGTATAAGCTCTGCGATTGGTTCAATCGTGCGAATGAACTGGGCGATTGGTTCAGTCGTGCGAATGAATCTGGTGCGTATGAGCTATGCGAACGAACGGTTCAGTCGGCCGAATGAATGTGCGACTAGGTCCAATCGTGCGTATGAGCTGTGCGAATGGAGTCCAGTCGTACGAATGAGTCAGTCGTGCGACTGAAGCTGCTGTTTTGCGAAAATTCTAGGTTGACGGGTTTCAGCCGTAAAAATTCGAAATTTCACAAGTTCTAATCGCTTGAGTCCGTAGAAACCAAACGTCGATGAGCAGGGAACTTCCAAGATCACTTTTGATGCCAAAGATTGCGTTTTTAGTGTAAAAACACAAACTTTTATGCAATCTTGATTGAATCAACACGTAATCAAGAGCCAATGGCTCTGATACCACTTGTTAGGACCTGGTATTCGACTGAAATACCTAGAGATCATGTGTATACCGGATCAAATAGTGCGGAATCCTATTTGATTGGCGATCCAATCAGTGAGAACACACGAAGAATCAATCAAGGATTGAAACTAACGTTAGAAATCGATAAGGAATCGATCTAATGTGTTCTATGAACTTGAAGAATGATTTGGAAGGTTTCTGGACGGCTAGGGTTCGACTTGAATCGTACTTGATCGAATGTCCACGTTTTTCACGAATTGAGTTGTATTTATAGGTTGGCACTATTCAATGGTGCGACTGAACCATTAGTTTGGTTCAGTCGTGCGATTGAACCATGCGGTTGGTTCATTCGTGCGACTGAGTGTTCAGTCGTGCGACTGAGCCAATCTTATGTTACAGTCGTACGACTGATCCAGTCTCCTGGTTCAGTCGTGCGACTGAGTCAATCGTGTGAAGTTCTTCATGTGTATGGTTCATTCGCATGAGCCATTCGCATGGGAACTTCATTAAGTTAAGTTTGAATGTTTTAGTTAATTAATATAATATTATATGTAATCATTCAAGTAATCATAAACCCAATCAATTCATTTACGACTCATTAATGAACTATTAAACATTATAACCAACATACTATCAATATCAGTTCATTAATCATACCAAACAAGATCTATTACATCACATATCATGATCTAGGGACATACATGTATCAACATTTACCTCTTTCAAAAACCCCAAACCCTTGAACCCGGGTTTAGTCTAAAGAAATGATTAAATGATGTCTTTTACGAGGATTCTTGGTCTTTTCTTGTTGTTTTGATGCCCACAAACACCGATCTTCAATCCCTTTATAAACCTAGCCTTGAATCTGAACCTCATCTCTACTTTCTCTATCTACACTCTCTCTCATGGTTCTCTTCTATCACATTCAATCACATAGAGTGCAAAGCTCAGTTGATAGCTAGAAGAGCTGCTTGATAGATTTTGCATGTTCGTATCATCTGGTAGTCATTAAGGATACCATACAGCTTTATGAGAGTAAGGGTGGAGAGGTTTTCAATTCTCTTAATGGCCACATAGTAGTTAGTCTATTTTGTAGGAAGAGAGAACATGAACTTACTCATAATGTCCTAATTGTCAAGCTTAATTCCAACATCCATGAGACTATCTATAATCTCAACATATCTATAGTATTATTGAGTCATAGTTTTACCTGACTTGATGTTAAAGTTCTCAAAATGCTGCTTCATGAGGTCTTTCTTTTTTTCTTTAGCTTTATCAGACCCCTCATATATAAGCTTCAATGCATCCCAGAGCTTCTTTTTACTTGTGTAGATATTAGAGTCATTTGTACTTGTGTTAAGACCGAAACATAATTTGAGTCTAGCACCTATAGGTATCATGAATATGTGTCTTTAAATCTGTTTAGTTCAATGTCAATATGGTTTATGTTCATATCCTATATGACTTATGACTCGGCACGATGCGTTTCCGATACCATATCGTCAAGAAAACATATTAAGCTCATAGGCATAAGTAAGATCATAGAATATAATAATAGTTTAATGAGAAGTCTAATTTCAAGCCCACAACACACACACATTGTAAGTTCATCTTGTAGAATGAGCGTAAACATACTTAGAGAGTGTTAAGAAGTCAAATATGACAATGATTTTGTGAGGATATCTTGTTAAGAATCAAGTCACTCAATCCTATTATGAATGTATAAGTCCTATACATAACAAAGTTGAGTCGGCATGTCAAATGATATATATGTAGTCACTTTATTCAAGTTATCTTAGGATAAAGTACATAACATGATCTGTCATATGCGTAGGTCACCATTAGTGAGAAAAGACATTGTCATTTGTTATGACTTTCGGATAATAGATCGTTCATATTGTTTAAAATCAATCAAGTCACAAAAATTTAGATTTAAATGGATGAGCAACGAGTTTGAGTAACCTGCTCAATATTATAGTCATAGGAATATATATATATATATATATGTATAAATAAAGCATATGAATTATAAGACATACATATTTTGTTACACTGATATTTCAGCTTTGAAATTATAGTCTAACATTAATTTAAAGTCTATGGCATAAGCATATTTAACTTTGATATTATAGTCTAACATTGAATTAAAGTTTGTGCCGAAAGCATTTCTATGTTTAATAAGTCACTAAACGTCATGTGACCTTTTTTTTCATCTACATCCATTTTGATGTCTTGGCGATAACCATAGTCTTCTAGGCAGAAAATCAGTGGCATTTTGTCATAAACAACCTATAGGACAAGGTTTTCTTCTATGGATTTCGATTGTGTTAACTTATTGCTTGATATTTGTAGAATATGGATGTTATCTATCATCTAAAGTTATTTTCATGTCCGACTCCGATCACACATTGATCAGCGTGATGGTTCAAAACTTAGCCGCACGTTAGGAAAACTAGATTCTCATAGTGTGGCACTTCGAGTTAAGGTATTAATCACATGATAATAATTTAGTGTTTAATTGATATAAATTCTTAATTTTACATTATGATTTTGGTGGAACAAGTTCAAGTTACTTGTGGTTTGAATTATTGGTGTTTGGAGCTAAAGCGGACTTATTTTGAATTAAAAGAACCAAAACAAGTAACTACAAGGACTAAAGATGTAATATCAAAAGTTAAAAGAAAAGACACAAATTTAGGTGTACCAGCGTATAATATGCCGATTTTCGGCGTATAATATGTTAGGCGGTATATTGGCGGCGTATAAGTGGGCGTACATGAAGAAAAATGAAGAAAGTTGTGCGTATGGAATGTCTTAGGGGTGTAATATATGCCAAGGTGGGCGTATGATGTGCCCATGTGCTGAACAACTTTCTTAATTTTGTAGTTTTTAAGTTTATGTTAGGACCGTGTATGTACGAAGTACTAACGGATTCTGCGTGAGACGAGATCAAATAGTGTGGAATGCTATTTGATTGTTGATCCAATCAGTGACAACAATAACCCGATCGATCTAACAATGACTCAAATGTTAAAAATGAGTAGAAATCATAAAGAACGAACTATGAAGTTGGATTGGGTGTTCTGGACGCTCTGGACGGCTAGGGTTTATGTATATTCCAAGTCTCTCTTCAAGAGTTCTGTTTTTCCACAAATTAAGTGGTATTTATAGGCTTGCAGCTGCCATTCGTTCGACTGAACCATTAGCATGGTTTTGTTCTGTGAGTGACTCATGCGATTGAGTCATACACACGAATTAAGGTTCAGTCGTGCGACTGAGTCAATCTTATACCTCAATCATACGACTGATATAGTCTTTTAGTTCAGCCGTGCGACTGGTTCATTAGTATGATTCATTCATGCGTATGGTCCATAAGAGCGGTCTATTAGCATGAATAATCACCCGACTAAGTTGAACACATTTCCCAATCATTATTAACTTAGAATTGTGTACAACACCCTCAAACCTAGATATGAAGTTCATACATATAACTCATACTTTACATAATAATAATATGAAATAATCAAAGATAAATAAACATCAAATGCATATCATATTTCATTATATAATTACATTACTCATGTGTAAGAAATGAAAGACTTTTATATTAACAACATAAACTAGGAACATAATGTATTTAGTCGTACGAATGGCAGCTGCAAACCTATAAATACCACTTAATTCTTGGAAAAACTGAACACTTGAAGAGAGATTTCAAATATACATAAACACTAGCCCTCCAGAGCATCCAGAACACCGAATCCAACTTCATAGTTCGTACTTGATCGATTTCTACTTATTCTTAACATTTGTGTCATCATTAGATCGATCAGGTTATCGTTCGCACTCATTGAATCGCCAATCAAATAGGATTCCGTACTATTGATCCCGTCTCACGTAGAATCTGTTAGTACCCCCCTACATACACCGTCCTAACAAGTGGTATTAGAGCTTTGGCTCGTGATTTTGCGTGGATTCAATAGGTTTTGGTGTTAAAATCAACGTTTTCATTCAAAAGAGACACCTTTTTTGCTTCAAAAAGTAGTTTTTGATGTTTGCATGTGTTAAAGTTTCAGTTTTTCTTCACGCGGCAGATTAGGGTTTCTGGAAATTTCGTATTTTGTGTGTACGTATGGAGTACTAACGGATTCTGCGTGAGACCATATCAAATAGTTCGGAATCCTATTTTATTGGCGATCCAATTAGTGAGAACAATAATCCGATCGATCTAACAATGACACAAACATTAAGAATGAGTAGAATCGATCAGAACGAACTATGAAGTTGGATTGTGTGTTTTGGACGCTCTGGATGGCTAGGGTTTATGTATATTCGAAATCTCTCTTTAAGTGTTCTAGTTTTCCATGAATTAAGTGGTATATATAGGTTTGCAACTACCATTCGTACGACCGAACCATTAGCATGGTTCAGTGGTGCGACTGACTCATGCAATTGAGTCATACGCAGGACTTAAGGTTCAGTCATGCGACTGAGTCAATCTTAGGCCTCAATCATACGACTGATCCAGTCTTCTGGTTTAGTCTTGCGACTGGTTGATTAGTATTATTCACTCATACGTATGGTCCATAAGAACTATCTATTAGCATGAATAATCACCCGACTAAGTTGAACATATTTCCCAATCATTATTGAGTTAGAATTGTGTACATCAATCTCAAGCCTACATATGAAGTTCATACATATGACTTATACTTAACACAATAATAATATGAAATAATCAAAGATAAATAAACATCAAACGCATATCATATTTCATTGAATAATTACATTATACATGTGTAAGAAATGAAAGACTTTCATATTAAGAACATAAACTAGGAATATAATGTATCAACAAACTCCCCCTTGGACCTATTTTATCCTATTGTCTGACATCTTTTCGTCAAGTTCTTCTATCTTTCATTTGCTTTTTCTCTCGTGGCATTCAATTGCTCCAATATTGAAACCAAATCAAACAAAATTTATCAAACTGCACATACACCAGATGCTTAGTTTCAACTTCACGGTCATCAACTTCTTCTAGGATCTTTAGTACTTCTTCAGCAAGCTTTTGTCTTTGTTGTGGATCAATCTGTTGCTCATAAGGTTGGGATATCTTCCTTTGATGCCTATACGTTTAGCCTATTTTCTAACATTCTTCACATGCCCTTGAAATTTCTTGTACTTCTCTTCTCTAGTGACTCTTGCGTGTATCTCAAATGCAAAGCAGAGTCGTATAACATGTTGGAACTATAGAGCATGTACAATATCTTGCGTATCATAGAACAATGGCCACTTGTATAATGTGTAAACATCATCAGCAGACAAGTTAGTAGCCAGATTAGTTCGTATATCCTGGTAGTCTTTATCTTCCCATCACTGTTCAAAACTATGATCGCTTCTCCCATCCTCCAATCATAATAGCACAATTTAAAGTGTGGAGTGAAGTTCTGAGGCATCTCCCATAAGGGAATCTTAGACATTATGCATGGGGGACTCCACTTCAAAACTACTTTAGGCCTTCCATATACAGATCAACTTCAGTCTTATGTATGAACCTATTAGGTTCTTAAGGCCTGATGTTGACACATCTGCTGTGGTATTCTTTCTTCAGCGCCTTCTCAAACCATCCAGACATCTTCCTAGGCTTGGCATAAAAAAGATCTAAGCATGCTAGTCGGTTGAGCTCAAAATAAGGAAGAGTATTTAGATCATGTGGATACGTAAAGTACTCAATCCCTTTCTCCCTTTTAACAGCATAGACTTCCAAGTCTTCAAAATATGCCCACGCGATAATCTTGCCTTACACTTTCTCATGTCTATTGACTCTGTAAAGTTTGGTGTAGACATTTTGCTTTGGGGTTGCATGTTGGGCTTTCATTTCAGCAAACAAGCTGCCCATTTAGCTTTCTTAATATCAACATTTTCATCTGAAGCTTGGGCTTTACTTTCATCATTCTCTTTACAACCAAAAGTTTCACCCAAATTGGGGATAACGTTGCCCTCAGGGTCAGTGTACTCAGGATAGTGGTCAGCTGTGACATGTTCAATCTCTATTTCATCCATATCCTATAGCTCCTCATCACTTACGACATCAACTTCTGGAGAATCTTTGGCAATTACATCTAGATTAAATCTAAACATATTAGCAAGTTGCCGATCTGTCAGATCATGGATGATCTCTCCTTCTTGAGGAGTATAGCTCACAGACCTTCTTACAATCCCGTGCAAATCAAGAATCATAGTGAGTTGAGTCTTGACTTACTGCAGGGGTATAATATCATAGTCCTCAGGTTGCTGAGCATCACTGTTTCCCTGTTCCTGAGTTTCTTCAGCTGGAGCTGCAGATGATGAGGTTCTTTATGAGCGCCTCTCCTACGCAGCTTGACATGTGGTTGATGCAGATGCATCACCTTCTTGATCTTCGTCATCATCTTTATCATATCTTTTATCTTTACCACTATCTCCAACTTCCACATCTTTATCATCTTCTTCTATTCATCATCAGAAGTCTCATCATCATTATCTCCTTCATCATCACCATTACCTTTGATCTTTAGGGGCTCACCCTTTATCCCCTTCAACTTTAGCATAATCTTTTTGTTCTTCTTCTCCAATCCTTCAATCCTTTTCAGAGAAGCCATCACCAGATCATTCTGACGTTTCAGTGCATGGTGAGCTCGACCTAACGCTCTCTCCTAAGAAGCGTTCTTCTCAGTGAGCTGAGCTATCTTCTTGGCTTCGGCAGTATTGACTGTCATCAGCTGGTTCATCTGATTAGCTCTAAGATCATTTGCTGCTAGAAGCTTTAGCAATAGTCAGTTTAGCCTCTCCAACTATTCCTCTAACCCAATAGTGGGTAGAGTAGAGTCAAGTGTAAGTGGGAATTGAGTGGATGTTCCTTCTCGGTGAGTAGTGGGTGTAGTGGTGGATGTGGTCAAGATGGGAGGAGGAATGGAAGTGGCCTATGGTGGAGTTGTGTTGGGTATTGTGGTTGAGGTGGATGTAGGTGTATGAGTGGTGGTAGAATTATCGGTGGTAGTGGAGATGGTAGTGGGTGTGATGGTGGTTGTGGTAGTGGTGGTGGAAGAAGTGATCAATTTAAACCATGGTCTTTTACTCTTCTTTCCTTGGGGTTGAGCCATCCTCTTATTCCTTGAACCCTTGGAAATTAGGGGTCCCTTGGGCTAATAGGTTGGTCGGGTGTGTAAGTGGGATCCATGAAATTGGGGTCATCACCCGTAGTACCAGCTTGGCGTCCACCAACAGCCTATTTCCCTTTCTCGGTAGCCATAACACGGCTCCTGACTTTCCTAACAAAAGGCTTGTCATCTGACTCATCCTCTTCCTCTATCAAAAAGTCCGGGTGGATAACAGGCTGCTCAGATCCACCTGGAGCAGAAGAAGAACTGTGTAGAGGTAGTGAAGATATGGTAGAAGTGTTGGTGGCCCGTGAATAACTGGGGCCAGCATCTCCCCCACCTTGACAATCATCATGGTCATTATCATCGTCATCATCTTCATGAGCAGGAAACATAATGTGATCCACATCTGAATCACTATCATCGTGATGCCATTACTTGCGACAAGGCACCAAATAGTCCTCATTGGCCAGATGTCCAAAAAGTCTCCTAATCGGAGGTTTCACCTTCTTCCCCCGGTATACCTTCATCCTACCCAAGGTGGTATCATCCATTACCTCAAGCACGACTACATCATCTTTGTCCTTAGGTAGCATACGAAGCTTCTCATCTATAATCATCTGCAAGAAACATGGATACATGCACAAGCCTTCCTTGCCTTTTGCCTTAATGTTCTCGATCACGTAGGAGAAGAACATGCAAGAAAAACTAAACATGTGGTTTAGTATCTGTGCAACCTATGCATTCTGGATTTGGTTGGACATTTCATCAAATACTCCACACCTGGAAGCTATACACAATGATATAGGATCTATCATGTACGTAATGATATGCACAAGGCTGGACGTGTCATGCACTTTGAGCATGATAAGCCGATACCAACAAAATCCTGGAAACAGTCATTTGATGGTTGTAAGAACATACTTAAGTGCCTAAGGAGGACCAAAGATATGTTCCTAGTCTAGGGATCTGGTTAGGAGAAACTCGTAATAAAGGGTTACACGGATGCGAGTTCCCAATCTGATCAGGATGATTCACGATCACAATCGGGGTACATTTTCAACTTGAATGGGGGAGTAAATTTTTAGAAGAGCTCTAAACAAGATGTGGTGGCATTATCAACTATAGAGTCAAAATACATCGCTACCTCATTAGCTTCTCAGAAAGCTACATGGTTAAAGAAATTCATTGCCGATCTAGGGGTGGTCCCTTGCATTTAGGACCCCCTAGAAATTCTTTGTGATAACGAGGGTGCAATTGCTCAATCAAGGAACGCTGTGCACATCAAAAGACTAGGCACATTGAATGAAGATTCAACTACATAGGGGATGAAGTTGAAAAGGGAAAAATATGTATTCACAAAGTTCACACTGATCAAACACTCCGGATCCACTCATGAAGCTTCTTGAAAAGGCAAAGCATGAAAGTCATACTTGTGCCATGGGACTTCAATATTCTAGTGACTGGATATGATCTTTAATTTTGTGTTTAGATATTGCAACCCTTATCACTTGAATAAATTATTTGGTTATAGTGTTTCAAGTGATATTCCTATTTTGCATGTTTAAAATCCATGAGTAAATCATTTACTTAGAACGTCCGTAGTCGTTCATACTTGTGGGAACAAATATGAAGGTAAGACTATTATGAACTTGGATTGGTAGATATTCATATGGATGAATATAGAGCAAAAGGTTGTTGCCAAAGATCATAGATATTTGTGGGACATAAATATTGGACTGACCTGCATCTCAAATATTACTACATGGAATCTTCTTGATTGATCATAAGTAATTTTGAGTAATGGCGAATATCATTTGGTATCCTCTGACATGAGATACATATTGGGTCTTGATATTTACCAAACATTATACTTTGACTCAATTTTTGCTGTTCTGAAACATGGCAGTACATAAGTCTGAGTTCAGGTATGATATAAGGTAATTGTGAGAGACGTATGTAGTCAAGATGGGATTTGTCCTTCTTATTCTATGAGAGTAAGATGTCTAAGGCTTGATAATGTTTAATCAATGGAGAATGATCACTCTGTATCTCTGGAATTTAACATGACATCTGTGACAAAAGGATAGATGATTGATTCGCCTAAAACATCCGAGTAAGGTACTTGAAGGGGATGATGTATTGAATGGCACTTTGTCATACGTATTAAGGGTAGTAAACCGTTGTTAGGCGGTATTACTGCCTGCATCAATATTCTATGAACCTTGTGTAAGTGGAGATTGTTGGATCTTGTATGCCCAGACACATACAAGATTGATGTGGTTAGTACGTTATGATCCAAGTCGGGTCATACCCAATAACAAGCTAACAAACACCAACAAATATTCATTTGTTGATGAGATCATACGAATAAATATTGACACCAATTTTGAAAATGGGTTTTCCAAAATGTTGCTTTTATAATAGAACACCATTATGTGGATAATTTGTTCATGAGAAATTATTGTTTCATTATTTAAGTTGGTTAAATAATAACAAATAAAAGTGTGTTAATGTTATAATATTAAAATAGGTTTTAATTTAATACTATAGGTTTAAAAGAGTGCAATTTTATAAAAATTACAAAATGAGGGGAACCTATTTTGAATCTCCATTTTCAGCCACCCCATGTGGTTTTGAGGGGTCTTTTAGTCTTGGATTAAACAAGACATTCATTACTCTTGCACTCTTCATCAAACACACACACTCTCTCACACACACAAGCAACAAACTCTCTCAAAAAGGCTGAAAATTTCAGATCCAAGAGGAGGAAAAGGAAGCTGAAAATTTCGGTTTTTGCAAGAGGCACAAGAAGAGGTTTTTGGTGTTGTGCTCCCTAACTAGCTAGGTGTTCGGAAGAGCTTGTGGGATACAACTAGAGGATTTCTCTCTTAGGGGCTGGACATTCAAGAGCATGATCATCTTCATCTCATCCATACTTCAATATCTTGTTCTTGAAAGATAGTTTCAAGAACACCCTATGGTTGTTCCTTTTCTTCATTTTGATAGCATGTCTTTTCACATGTATTAATGATCCTTGTTCTTGGCTTTTGTCTTTGGTTAAAATGGTTAAAAATTTTTGATTGTTTAACATACTTTAACCACTATTATCTGCTGCTTTTTTGAAGTTTAAATGGTTAAACTTACTTTGATAAACTTGTTACAAAACCCAATAGGAGCTCTTGTTTATTGTCTGATATCGAGTAATTTTACGTTACCAAACTCCGTTAGTTCCGTTAAGTCTTGCATACACGTGTCGTGAGCACACACTAGTTGTCGTTTAACGTTGGTGATTTAATAATAATTAATAATGTTAACTAATGATATTAAATTGATTGTGAGTATTGTGTAAAATTATTATGTGTTTACGCGATTTGATTGTTGATTGTGGAAATTAATCGCGTGACGTGGAAACGTGCCTATTTGTTCGTATGTCTTGTGTTTTTGCAAAGATAATTATGTAATAAATATTATTAGTTCATATCTTTATATTTTTAAATTAAAGACATTTTAAAAAGAGTTTAAAGCCTAGTTTTTATAAAATACCAAAACACAAGGGTTTAAAGGGTAAATATGTAAATTAAATTAGTAAAACAATTCCAACCCCCCAAACCCTAAATCGGCCGCAACTTCACCTCTTCACCTCTCAAACCTGCGATTTTGATCAAGATTAAGCAAGAACACATTGGATTTGATCGATCTCAAGGCATACAACACATTACAAGTCTCAATTTTGTTACATTACACGTTTAAAGGTTAGCTTTTTCATGTTTTTTGTGTTTTTGCATATGGCCGAACCTAATTCGGAATTGGGTCTTCATGAGGTCGAAATTGATGTTGTATGATGATGTTTATATGGTAGTTATGTTGAATACATGTTAGTTAACGTCAATCATGGATGAATTACATGTTTTTAGTGGTTTAATCATGGGTTTTGATTCTAGTCAAACCCTAATTCTTTTGGGCATGATTATGGATGAATGATGATTGTTTGATGAATGTGTGATGATTAATAAGTTGTATGAATGTTAGGAATCATGGATCTTGCAAGAAATTTATGATTTGGTGTTGATGTTCATACTTACTAAGAATACTAACTTTATCTTGCATGTAACGTTGAATTATTGATGAATTGATGTTATGGATGTGTTGATGGTGATGATTAGATGTTAGATTGATGTTGTGATCATTGGGAATTCAAGAACACATGTAATAGTTCATACATTACTAAAGATAGTAACTTTTGGATATGAATTGATGAGTTATGATGTTTGGATGTGGTTGATCATGCTTAGGTGTTAATATGAGCTTGAATTGGTATATTATTGATGAATTCATGTATGCTTTGGATGTTTGATAGATTTTGGGATGTTCTTTCCCAATAGGGAAACTTTATTCGTGTAAACATTGAAGTATGATGTTATGATCATGTTTGGGTTGATAGGAGCCTGCTAGTATGTTCAAGGATAATTCTAGTGTGATAAACGTGTTAAATTAGTTGTATGGCATGCTTGGATAATCATGGGTGATATTTGGACTTTGGTGATCATGTATGATGTTGGTGTTGATTAGTTGCTAGGATATCATGTTTGGGTTTGGTGAGTAATGATATATGTGTATGTTGTATGCTATGGGCATGGCTATGATTTAAGTTATGTATGGATAATGCATGTGTATGATACTATTTGAATGTTAATCATGTATGTTATATGTGCTCATTGGCTTTATTTGAATTATAACTCATAATGTCACCAACGGGTCAAACGGGTCAACTAGGTCAAACATGTCTATTTTTCTGAAAGCTTGAGTCTTTGGTTTTGGTATGCTTAGGGTTTCACATGTCTTTCATTTACACGTAGTTATGTACTCACATGATCTAGGTAACCTTTGAAGGTTGGCTATCCTCTCGTTTCTCAAATAAACCCTAAGTACTCTTTGCATACATCAGGTGAGTTCATGCCCCACTTTTTATTTACTCCCTTTGGGGGAGATAGCATACTGGTAAATCACGAATGCTTTATGCATTTAAGTTGTGTACAATATTATATAGTGTTGATATCATGGAAAGTCCTCACACTTTCGAATTGTTAATATTGATTAGCGGGGAAATTTGGGTAGTACTACTGGGTCTGACGAGCCCCACCTGTGTGACTCGAGGTCAACCGGGTGCAAGTTGTCCTAATGAACATTGTCACGACCTGTTAAGTCGTGGCAGGAGGCAACAACGCAACACAGTCATCTTCAATTGCGAAATCACTATGAAATAGTATTTACTGTTAACGGACTAGCTATCTGTTGCAATGCACTACTTTTATATCGCTATTATTAAACTGTTTATGTTTGAATATCTCTTGAACTCACCAACCGTCGTGTTGAAATTTTTATTATGCTATTCTCAGGTCATTAGCTTGCTTGCCATAGGAGCACTGCATGGTTCACTGCATTCTAAGACACGAACTTCAAGACAATTTGTATTTTAATAATTATGGTTTACTCTTTTGGGTTGGCACCTGTTTTGCCATAGTTATACTTTCATTGCCTTGGGTTGTTTTCAAAAACGCTTCCGCATTGTTTAAAGTTTGTATTTTGGTTGATTTTGTTTAAATTATGGCATATAGAGTCGTTCTGAGTAACCATTGACTGTGATCCTGGTTTGTTCACACGCCTCGCGGTAAAACTCCGCAAGTGGATTCTGAGGGTGTGACAGATTGGTATCAGAGCCATTGGTTATAGGGAACTAGGTTGCATACACACTAGACTATAACCGCACACAGTTAATTAGTTACCTGTGCCTTATTCTCATCTACTGTATACTCATTGGCATACACGTCACACTCTCTACAGCATGGCATCGTCTTCGAGAGCTCCGGGTAAACGACCCGAATCACCTACATGATCTGAATCCCCACCTCCCGCACCTGTACCTGATGATGGATTCGATTGCCCCGACTGGCTTATCCCCGAGAGGAGATTGACTGGGATCAACCATTCGCATTGATGAAGCGTGACCCTCCGCGAGACTGGCGTTCTTATCCTAGGTTTCTTGACCACATCATTTTAGGGAGCGCGTACCTGTCCTAAAGCCAGGACTAGGAACAATGCCAATCAACTCATGCCTTCACCTCCCACGAACGGCGCAGTCCAACGAGCAACTGATTGCTGCACTAATGGCTGCACTGGATACTGAACAGCATCGCGTAAGGCGACTCACGGGTGATGTCTGTACACTACAGCAAGAGGTGTACAACCTGAGACACCATTTGGATGAACTCGAGGAAGACACGGGAAGACTCTGAACGGTTGTCACCATATGCAAGATGGTGTTATGTCACTCCAAGGACGTGTGACTGCTCGTGAACAGCGGGACGCCACAGCCGATAATAGGATTGCCATTTTAGAAGCTCAACTAGCGGCACTTCAGATTGCTATAGCTCCTGCTCCTGCAGCAGACCCTGGGATGAGGAGGATCCCGAGGAAGGACCCGAGGAAGAGGAAACGGAGAGATGGAGGATGATAGTGATGGGTCCGATATTGTCGATTGACTTCTTTATATGACTTAGACTACGTAGTGTTTTATTTTGAAACCTATGTGGGAAGGGTTGTTTCTCTCCAAACGACGACAAACTTCAATTTTGACATTGCTAAATACATTGTGACTCATTGCAATTTATTTACCTTGTTATTATTTTCGTTATGAATGTTGTGGTTGTGATGAATCGTTATTTCTTTTGTTTACTGTTTACTATGCTTCAATGAGTTAAATATGTTTGATGTTACTCATTATTGTATTGTGAATGTAAAGTGAAAAGAATGGACGCCCGTGGACGTGGACGTGGTTGTGGACGCGGACGTGGACGTGACCCGGAGAACAGGGGTTGTGCTATTAACATGACTCCCCAGAATTGGCTGCTCTAATTAATGAGCATCTTCAGGCGGCAGTGGCTGCTGCCACGCGGGTCAGCCAGCAGGTAAACCATGACAGAAAACAAATCTGATATCCTTTATAAGTGTAGGGGATGTCTGATTAATGTGTGTTGTGTTAAAACAGGACCACCAGTGTGTACATACAAGTCCTTCATGGACTGTAAACCACACACCTACAGCGGTACAGAGGGTGATGTAGGGCTTGTACGCTGGTTCGAGAAGACTGAGTCCGTTTTCTCCAAATGTAACTGTCCACCAGCGGATAAGTAAAGTATGCCACCGGGACTTTGGAGGGTGCTGCTCTGTCTTGGTGGAACGCGCAAGTCCAGATGCTTGGACAAGCGATGGCGAATGGACTTCCATGGGATGAGTTCAAGCAATGATGACCGAGGAGTACCGTCCTCGCAGCGAAGTACAGAAGTTAGAAATGGAGTTCTGGCAACTGAAAATGCAGGCTCGGAAATTGAGGCTTACACCACCAGAACCCATGAATTAGCAACTTTCTGCCTGGAATGGTGAACGAGGTGCATAAAAGGATAGAGCATTACATACGAGGATTGGTACCCGAAATCCAAAGTATGGTAACTGCTTCCAACCCAGCCACAATTCACAAGCCATCCAGCTAGCACACACGCTAACTGACCAAGCCGTGGAGCAAGGACGTCTACCTAAACGGGGCGCTGTGGCAAGCATGCCCGACAACAAAAGAAAGTGGGACAATGCCAACAACACCAAAGCAACATCATCTTCCAGTGGTCAACCTCAATCTCAGCAGCAGCAACAGCCGGTTCAGCAGCAACGGAGGTTTGACAATAACCGTAACTCCAACCCACGCCTACAAATAATCAGGACCCGTGGGTTATGGTGGGAGACATCCGTAGTGTACTCGGTGTAATTCCATCATGTGGGAAGGTGTGATAGCTTCAAGTGTCAACGTTGTGGAAAAATTGGACACGCTGCGAAGGATTGTCGTGGTGAAATGATGAGGAGGCCACAACAACCTCAAGAAACTCCCAATGGTTTCTTTTGAATGTGGAAAGAATGGCATTACACCTAAACTGCCCATAACAAGGAGAACGTAAATGGCAACAACACAACAACACCAACCAACACCATGTAACAACAACACAATGTTATAATAACAACAATGGTGGAAATGGCAACTGGAATGGCGGAATAAAGATGGAGCCAAAGGGAGAGCCTTCTCATTGGCTCAGTGAGGCTCTAAATGATCCCAAACTGTTACTGGTAGAGTTCCCTTTAATGGGGTTGTTTTGCTACGTACGATTTGATACTTAGCCGATAGTATTTTTGGTCTTACAATTATGTATGCCTTTAAGTGATATACCCTATGCTTTAGAATCTAAATACACTGTGGAATTAGCCTACGGTAAACAAATCCATGTAACGCTATCCTTAAAGATTGTAAGATAGACTTGTTGTCCATACTGGTTCCGCTATAGATCTCAGCCTGTTACACTAAGGGATTTTGATGTTGTGATAGGCATGGGCAGGATCGTTCAGGGCTTGAACACAATTACAACACAACAACACAATGAGAAGATTAACTAAACTTTAATCAAACAGTGAACTAGGTAACCAAAGGTGATACAAAGAACACAAGTAAAGCAAGAGACAGAACAAGAGAGTATAGTTTTCAAGGGAGCAGTATATTGCTTTCTCAAGTTCTTTTACAAGTGTTACAAAGCATAAAGAAAGATACAAGAACTTGGAATACTTATACTACAACCTACAGCCGGCTATACTATGAAAGCCAGCTGGATACAATTGACTAGACACTAACAAAATCAATTGTAGGATCAAAAGGCATATCTGCCTTTTGACCTTGTGACTATGACATGCCATAGCTCACATCCTTATACATTACAAAAAGGATAAAGTACATAAAGTGGAAAGTTTCAGACTCAAGACCTCAATGTACAGTTACCAAAAGCATGGACCTTTTCACCAACTCTTGTAAGTTGGTGACTTATCAGAGACGCAGCGGAAAAGGTGCTTTATGGAACAGTACATCAGATAAAGCATGTGTACTAAAAGTCTTCGGAAGAAATCTGTCTTCATAGGTGAAGCTTCGGAAGACTTTGTCTCTTGAAGCTTCGGAAGACTTCATGTTTGGCTTCGGAAGATATTGGTCTTGGCTTCGGAAGATATTACACTTAGAGTATTTTCTAATGCTTTGTGTAATTCTTCCGAAGCATTCTTCACTTCAGTACTTAGTGCATGTTGCTGAAACACTTAGGCAGTTTTGGGTTGCATCAGACTTCAGGAATCCTTACAAACTCCCCCTAGGCTGATGCTACCAAAACACTTAGAAGATCTTTAAATGTTTGTAGTCTTCAGAATAATCAAGACCATCCCTTCTTCATTTGATGGTCAGGATCATCAAGACTCTCATAGTATCTTCTCATTTCAAAGAGATCATGCAGAGGTAAGTTGATTATGTCTTGCCATGAGTAGACATTTTCAACACCTTGATCTCTGATAACATTCCATCTTTCTGGATTGGTAGAGTAAGTCCAGGATAAGATGGGTGTCTCAGTTGCTAGAGGAGCCACTTGCATAGGAGTTGATTGGGCTGCCTCATCATGCACTTCCTCAGGTTGATCTGATTCAGCCTGGGGTGTAGAGGTAGATGACTTTGGCTTCTTCTTTTTAGTCTTTGTTTAGAGCCATTTTCTTCTTCCTCTTTAATGTCTTTAACTGAGAAGACTGGTCTGCAGCACCATGTTGATCATCAGTGTCTTTCTCAGTTGGGTGTTCCTCCCTCACAGGTTCAGAAGGAGAGGGAGTTTGACCCTGTCTTGGATCAGAAGATGAAGTTTGCTGAGGCTCAGCTGGAGGTTCTGGTTCAGGTGTCTCTGGTTGTTCAAACTTGACCTCCACTTCAGGTGGGACTTGACTTGGAAGAGAGTGCAAGTCAATGAGTTCACCACTTTTAATCTTCTGCTTGATCACCCTTATATGCTCATCCATTGTAGATAGAGACATGGGACCAAGTCTCCTTCCGGAGAATCCATATGACTTCAAGAAGCTCATCATTCTTTGTCTGTCAGCAGACTTCTTTGCATTCTTTTGAATGATGGCTCTTGACTTTGCAGCTTCTTCCCTTAGCTTCCTTTTGGTTGTTTTTCTTTCTTTGACTAGCTCAAGCTCAAGTTGCTTTAAGTACTCGAACTCAATGAAGTCATAGGACAGGGGAAGAAGTGTATTTGCCTGATAGAAGCCTGTGGCACTCAGGTAGTTTATCATTTTGATTCTATCCTCTTCTTTATCTACCTGAGGTTCTTGTGGAGCCACATCTTCCTGTGCAGGACTTTCTTGAACTGGAGAGAGAGTGGGAGTATGCTTGTGAAGTCTTTTCTGTCTCCTCTCCTCTTTGAATTGGAGAAGTAACCTTGCATCCTCTTTCTCCTTTATCTCTCTTGACACTTCCATGTCAGCCAGTTCATTCAACTCTTCTAAGGGGAGGGAGATGATTTCATCAACATCATAGTTCCTGGTCTGTAAATAATTAATCCTGACTGCCCTTTGTTCATCATTTTGAGTATTTGGTCTGGGGGCAGCCCTGATTGCAGCTTGCATGAATTTTGATGACCCAGAAGAACTTTCTCCCCTTAGCCTCCTTTTCCTCTCTCTCTCTTCCTCCTCAATTTCCTCAGGAGTCATTATCCTTTTCCCTTTGTCACCAACAGACCTTTGTGACTCAGGGTGGATTGAGGCTTGGCCTTCATTGCTTGGTGTAGCTTCCATGCTCTGGCCAGAGAGAGGCTGAGAAACACCTTCACCAGCAGGTGTCTCAGATGGAGTTTGGACCTCTGCAGCAGTTGTTGATGGTGAGACAAGGGTCTCAGGTTCTGCCACTGGGCCTTCAGCCAAGGTTTCCCCTATGAAACTAATCTTAGGGTCCACCTCAACATCCAGTTGACCGATGACATTGCCTGATTGCCTAAGTCTCCTTCTTAGAGAGAACTCTGCAAGGATCCTGTCTTGGATTCTTTGAGCCAGCCTGTCAGCTTGTCTAGATTTGCTTGGATTGACAAGTGGCATGTTGACTAAATCCAGTCCTTCATAGAAGCTCAGGCTTTGGAACTGAAAGACTTCTTGTTGGCCTTGAACTCTGTGAAGTATGAGGGCTCTTCTGTCATCATCATACCTCCATCTGATGATGTAGTTGCCAGTTCCATGTGGTGGAGATGAGACAGCCCTTGGTATACCTTCCTCAAAGAGACTCCTGATGAGAGAGTCTATAGAGTCCACATTAATGTGAACTTGAGGAAGTTGCTGAGAATGCACAACAGCAAGTGAGGATGGTGAGTCCTCTATGTCCATTCTCTTTGAAGAACTCCCAGGTTCTGTGGTTGTGATAACTTCTCCCCCTTTTTGGTAGCATCACCCACTTGCATAGGTGAGCTGGAGGATAAATCAGTCACTTCCACAGGTTCTTGTGTTCCTGGTTGAGCTCTCCTTAAAGGTCTCTCAGCTAGTTTTCCTGCAGATATGAAATCTGGAGTTGCTGATCATTGACCCTGTTTTGCAGGGTAGTCACCTGAGATTCCAAGTGACTAACCTTAGAGACTAGATAGGTGCATGTTTGTGACAATTTTTGTACCTTTAGTCTCAAATTCCCCTCATCTTCATCAGAAGAATCACTGGGGGATGAGAGGATTGGACCAAAGTCCTCTCTCTCACCACCAGCTTGAGTTTCTTGGCTGCTGGTTTTCCTCTGCTCACTGGCAACCTCAGTTAAGATGCCAATGGGCTGAGTTGCCATGGTTGAGGTCTTAATGATGTAATCACTTTCAAAAGTGAGAGCCTCTTCCATATGGACATCCTGAACAGGTTCAGATGTGTCCACCTCAGTAATAGGTGACTGATGAGGGATAGACTGAGGAGAGTCAGAGGTACTCATCTCTCTTTGAGTAGGGGAGGAGAAGAGAGACTCATGGTACTCACTGAATCCTAAGTCTTCATCAGTGTAAAGGATAGGTTGGGAATTGGTTGGTTTAGATCCAAAGGCTGGGGATGGTAGCTGTCCCCTGAAGGTTGTTCACTTGAGTGTTGAGACTCAGAGTGAAAGCTTACGGTTGTTGGGCTAATGAGCTCATCAGGTTGAGCTTGAGGAACCTCAGCCCTGATAGGTAAAGTAATGGGAGTGGTTTGCTCCTCAGGAGAAGTGGGAGCTCTGGAGTCCACTTCTTCCTGTAAGGTTGAGTATTTGGGGGCCTGCACAGACTCAATAGCCTGAGCAGGGGTTCGTTGGGATTTTCTTTTGTAGGTGATGAATATTTGAGGTTGTGAAGAGGGTAGGAGAGCAGTAGGTGTGGGTTCAACACTAGCTTGGACTGCTATGTTGTCACCTTGAGCAATGAGCTCTAACATTTTTGGGACTAGGCTGTTTCTACCCCTGAGAAGCCTACAGTTGGCTTCTTCATAATTTTAAAGATGCCGGGCTTCATCTGTCCCAGTTTAAGAATATTGCCTGTTTCCCTCAACTGTGAGCCCAGTTCACAGTTAAGAATGTGTTGAACATATCTAGGAAACATGTAATACTCTAAGGAGTCTAAGTTTGCAAGTAAATTAGTATAAACAAATTGTGAATACCTGAACTTGACCCCCTGAACCATCCCATGAACTATAAAGGAGAGATCCTCAGGAATCTGGTCCCATCCACCATGCTTGTTTGATAAGCTGTGGATAACCACATGGAGCAGGTATTTCCACTGGGATGAGACCTTCCCTTTCCTGAAGGTCTTTACAGAGAAATCTCCTTCATAGCCCATCTGCTCGAAGGAATGATTAACCGCTTCTTTTGGGAAGAACACTTCACCTGCTTCATCATCCAGCTGAAGATGTCGGTTGATGATGGCCGGAGTGATGAAAATTGTTCTCCCCTGCACTGTGGCAGACAGTGCCTTCTCCCCATCCATAATGACCTCTTGGCAGGTCTTCCAGAATTCAAGCAAATGATCCTCATATAGAGGAGGATCAATGGTTAGGGAGGTGAAGTAGTGAGACAAAGACAAGAAACGGCAAACCTCTGAGAAATGAGGATCTTTGTCAGAGCATAACAGAGCAACCTGATTGTGTTGTCTGTGTAGCTGCATGGCAAAGTGAGGATCATTTCTGTGTGTAAGGTCAGCCATTGTGAGGTAGCTCAGAGATGAAGAGAAAAGAATGGGAAGGAAATTTCAGAGAGAAAGCTTTGGGTTTTAGGTATGGAAGAAAAGCAGATGATAGAAGAGGGGGGAAACCGTTGGTTTATATGAGAGAGAAGGATTTCAGATAAAGTTTAATGAAAGAGGATAAACTTTGAAATCCGTATGTCGGTCCCACCTCTGAAAAAGTAGTTTACCTTTTTGCTCAAAAAGTAGTTTTCTTGGAATTCGAAAAGCTTCCGAAAGTAATTGTCTTCGGAAGTTGTGATTGAAAAAGCTTCCGAAGCTAAAGTGACTTCGGAAGAATTTTCCTGAGAGTCTTAAAGATTTATGCTTCGGAAGAGAAATAAACTTTTGGATGCTTTGTATAAGAATGAACAAAGCTTCCGAAAGTAATTTTTGCTTCGGAAGGAAAAAGTCCTTAAAAATGAATAAGTGTCTAAGTTAAGAATTTTAAGCTTCGGAAGATAAATTTTGACTTCTTCCGAAGGTAAAATTCTTAGACAGTCATTTATTTTGAAGACATTTTTCTTTTCGAAGGTAAAATGTTATCTTCCGAAGTATCAGAATTTTCAAGAATCTAAGGAAAGTCTTCAAAAAGAGTTTTTTATTCAAAGAAAACATGAGCTTATGAAAGTGATGAACTAGACAACTTAGGACACACATATTTTAAGAAGAAATAATTAGAATTAGTTTTAAGAAAAAGTCTACTCAAAGTTAATCATCCCAATAGCTGATATCAGATACTTAAATCTCTGTTCATCAAAAGCTTTTGTGAACAGATCAGCATATTGTTCATCTGTGTGAACTTTGACTAGTTTAATTAACCCCTTTTCATAGTTATCTCTTATTAAATGATACCTGATGTTGATGTGTTTGGTCCTTGAGTGCTGCACAGGGTTCTCAGTGATAGAGATAGCACTGTTGTTGTCTATGTGGATAGGAGTCTCTTTGAAGTTAAATCCGTAGTCTAGCATCTGATTTTGAATCCAAAGCACTTGAGCACAGCAGCTTGCAGCAGCAATGTATTCAGCCTCAGCAGTTGATGCAGACACACAGGTTTGTTTCTTGCATTGCCATGAGACAACCCTTCCACCAAGGAATTGACATCCCCCAGATGTAGACTTTGCAGTCATGTTGCAGCCACCATAATCACTGTCTGTATAGGCATACAGATTGAAATTAGAATTCTTTGGATACCATAAACCAAGTGTTGAAGCACCTTGAGGTATCTTAAAATCCTTTTCACAGTGATTAAGTGAGACATCTTAGGATTGCTTGATATCTTGCACAAATACATGTAGCAAACATGATATCAGGCCTGCTAGCTGTAAGATACATAAGACCCAATCATAGCCCTGTATAAGTGCTCATCTACACACTCCCCCTCAAGATCTGGACCAAGGGAGTGGTTTCTGGCTATGGGTGTCTTAGCAGTCTTACAATCAGTCATGTTGAACCTCTTGAGTATATCTTGAACATACTTTGACTGACTTATGAAAATGCCATCTTCAACCTGCTTCACTTGAATCCCAGAAAGAAATTAAGTTCTCCCATTGAACTCATTTCAAATCTATCTTTCATCAGCTTTTCAAAGTCTTTGCAGAGCCTTGAATTGGTTGAGCCAAAGATGATGTCATCCACATATACTTGAACTAGCAGAATGTCGTTTCCTTGTCCTTTGATGAAGAGTTCCATCTATAGTACCTCTCCTGTAACCATGTTTACAGAGATACTCAGACAGTGTCTCATACCACTTCCTGGGTGCCTGATGCAGCCCATAGAGAGCTTTGTCAAGCTTGCAGACATAATCAGGATGATCAGGATCTACAAAACCAGGTGGTTGTTTGACATAAACCTCCTCATCAATCACTCCATATAAGAAAGCACACTTTACATCAAGTTGGTAGACCTTGAAGTTCTTGGATGCAGCAAATGCCAGAATATCCTAACAGCTTCTAGTCTAGCTACAGGAGCAAAGACATCAGTGTAGTCAATCCCTTCTTCTTGTGTGTATCCTTGAACAACTAGTCTTGCCTTGTTCTTGATGATGATTCCTCTATCATCCTTTTTATTCCTAAAAACCCATTTGGTTCCAATGGTAGTCTTCCCATGAGGAAGAGGACAAAGGTTCCAAACTTTCTGCCTTTTGAATTGAAGCAGCTCTTGTTGCATAGCTTCAACCCAACTTCCATCCTTTAGAGCCTCCTCAACTTTCTTTGGCTCTAACTGGGATAGAAAACAAGAGTGAAGACAAACATTTGCTTCATGGGTTTGCCCTCTTGTCTTTACCCCGGAGATAACATCTCCAATGATGTTTGTGGTAGGATGAGACTTGTGGATCCTTAGCTGAGGGATCACAGCAAGTTGCTGAGATAGATCCAAATTTGAGAAATTTAGATCTGGTCTTGAAGATTGATCCTCCACATTATCACACTTATCAAGATTAACTTGATCCAATGAGTGTGTGACATCATTGATGTTGTCATCTATGGTATGGTTATTAGCATCAAGAAATTCTTGATCACTATCACCATCACCATTGTTGTCTTCTGCAATTGAGATGTCTTTATCTGGTTGAGAAGCCTCTGAACTGGAATTTGAAGGCATGCCAGATGTATCAGCTGGATTTGTCATTGTTGTGCTGATAGAAACCTCATTTGCTGAAGTAGTTTCAACTGGAGCTGAAGGTCTTCCTAGCTCAAATCTTGGATCAGGATCACCTGTATTTAAATTTTCTGCAGATCCTGAAACATGCTCACAAGATTTATTAAAACAGTTGGTAACTAAATCAAGATCAAATAGCCAATCCGGACCAGAACCAGCCACACTGGGAGTGTGCTCATTGAAAGTCACATTGGCTGACTCCTCAATGATTCTAGTTCTGAGATTGTATACTCTATAAGCTTTAGCTTGAGAAGAGTATCCAATGAAGTGTCCATCGTCTGATTTCTCAGCAAACTTGGCAACTTGATCTTTGGTATTCAAGATGGTGCAGGGACATCCAAATGACCTGAGAAAACCAATGAAAGGTTTCCTCTTGTGCCAAAGTTCATAAGGAGTCTTACCATGTGTCTTAACTACTAAAACTCTGTTTTGCACATAGCAAGCAGTATTAACTGCCTCTGCCCAGAAGGTGATAGGCAGTTTAGAGTCAGACAACATAGTTCTTGCAGCTTCAATAAGTGTCCTGTTTCTCCTCTCAGCAACTCCGTTTTGCTGAGGAGTCCTGGGAGCACTGTATTGTCTTGTAATACCCTTTTCATCACAAAATGTATCAAGGATTTGGTTCTTGAATTCAGTTCCTTGATCACATCTTATGGTTTTGACCTTGTGATCACATTGATTCTCAATCTTTAAGATGAAATTCTTTAGAATCTCAGGAGTCTCATCTTTAGTTCTAAGAAAGAAAACCCAAGTGAATCTTGTAAAATCATCTGTGATCACTAGACAGTATAAGGTCCTTCCTAAACTCATTACACTGGTGGGGCCAAAGAGATCCATATGTAATAAGTGTAGGGGAGTAGTGATGGAGTTCTTTTCCTTAGGCTTGTGAGATACCTTGTGTTGCTTCCCTTTCAGGCATGCAACACAATGATCATCACTTGTAAACTCTTTCTTTGGCATTCCAGTTACCAGATCATGTTTGATTAATTTATTCATATTCTTAAAGTTTACATGGCACATTCTTTTATGCCATAGGAAAGACTCATCACTATTTGCTTTAGATAGAAAGCATGAAACTTCTCCAGAGGGAGATGTTTCTTGCAAATCCATCTTGTACATGTTCCCTTTCCTGGGGGCTCTGAGCAGATATGCTCATGAGGAATGACCACTCCAGGCTTGAGAACAATGCACTCATGCTCAGTGAAGAGCATGTTATGACTCTGATCACAAAATTGGGATACACTCAGAAGATTGTACCCAAGCTCCTTAACAAAGTTTACCTTCTCAATGCTGAGCTTACCATTTGTGACCTTGCCCCTTCCATAAATGTAACCACCTTCATTTCCTCCAAAAGCAACTGGTCCTCCATCAATTCTCTCAAAATTATGAAGTAAAGACCTATCGCCTGTCATGTGCCTGGAACAGCCACTGTCAATTATCCAGACATTCTTGTTTGTCTTGAGCTGTTCCTGCACAAAGAAAATGATTAGTTACATTTGGAAACCCAAGCCTTACTTGTCTTGGGTTCAGTAAGTGTAATAGAAGGTAATGCAACAGTAATAGATCCTATGGTTGTACAGAGGGGATCTTCAGCTGTTGTTGATGGAGAAACCTCAGTCATTTGGTCTTTCTTAGACTTCCACACCACCTTTGGAGTCTTGGACTTGACCTTCAAAACCTTAGAAGCTTTTGGAGCTTCACAAGTTTTAATGACTGATACTTCGGAAGAATCTACAGTCACTGCAGCAGACTTTAGTGCTTCGGAAGAACTCCTTTCTTCCGAGACCAATTTTGCTTCCGAAGGTAATTTTCCATTTACCTTCTTCTTTGATTTGGAGCTTCCGAAGGAAACAGACTTTCCTTCCGAAGCTTGAGACTTCTTGAGATTCTTTGAAGTCTTTGTATTGGTCATGTGGATAGTACTTTAGGATTGTATGGACAATCCTTGGCAATATGAGAAGTACTTTCACACATAACACACAACATTTTCTTCTTCAAAGAAATCTCTTTTGAGAGCAAGACTGGCTTTGGTCACATCCCTTTTTCACCTTCATCTTGGTAGATGCAGATACAGTTCCCTTGGGCTGTGAACTGTTCTTGGAATTTGATGGTCCAGGCTGTGCAGCAGTGGTACACAGCAGCTCAGTCTTCTTCTTTGTACTGAGATGATTTGAACATGAACCAGAACTCTTGGCTAAGAGCTTTGGTGGATGTCTTCAGTCCTTATTGCTTTGAAACCTGCAGAGATAAACACTTGTTTCTGCTTAGCATCAAAGGTAGCCTTGATTTCTTGAGCCTTCTTTGCTTTCCTTTTGCTCTTCCTGATCAAGTTCTTTCTCTTGGACTTGGTCATCACAGTTAATTTCTTCTCCTCAGAAGGATAGTGGCCCTTGGAGAATCCTCTTCTTCACTCTTCTCAGAGGGATTCCTCACTATCACTTCTTCATCATCCTCACTTATTGGATCTATGAGAGGAAGCTCATCTTCACAAGTTCCACACCTAGGAGATCTTACAGACAAGATTGTGTGTGGAGGAGCTATCTCATTTGATCCCAGTCCCTGTCTATTTTGATAACAAACCTTATTGTGTAGGGATGAGGATATCATGTTCTTGAAGGTCTCTTCTTCAAGAACACTTTTCTCTGCCAGGGCTTTGCTGATCACAAGCTCAGCCTGGCACTTAGTCAACTTAGTGATGAGATCTTGGATCTGAGTTCTAAAATCTGTATGTTCATGTTTTAGTACTGAAATGGTTTTCTCCAAGTCTTCTATCTTTAACTTGTAATCATTTTCAGACTTTCTAAATCAGATTTTAATATGTTTAATGACTCAAGATCAGATCTCATCTCTAGGTTGTAGGACCTGTATCTATTTACTTTAGCAATGCATTCAGGGGAGCAAAGATGTTCTAATACCTTGGCTTCATCATGATCAGCCATCAATGCTTGGTTTGGAGAAGCATCCTCCACCTGAAAACTCCAGTCAAATCCTCCCTCTTCAACAGCAACCGCAGCATGTTGCTTTGTCTTCTCAGCCTGAGGGGTATTGTTTGGTAGTTTGGTCTGAGTTGTGTTTGACCCCCATTTGCTCTAGGTGCCTTACACTCCCTAGCAAAGTGACCCATAAGGTTACAATTGTAACACTTAACTTTGCTTTTATCCAGCCCAAACTTACCACTGGTAGCATTGCTTGGAAATCTTCTTCCTGTCCTCTTGTAGAACTTCTTGGCTCTGTGAGTGAGAAGAGCCATCTGCTGAACTATCTCCATGTATTCCAGGTCATCTGGATGGATACAGTCTAGGTCTTCAAGAGTGAAGAGATAATTTCCACAGCTTTCATCTGCAGACACAAAGGCTTGAGAAGAACTTGTCTCTTGGAAGGGCTTCCTTGAGTAAAGTTCTCCCTTGGTGTCTCCGGGAAGGTGATGAAAGGACCCTTTTGTGAGTTGTCAGGGTAGCATAGGAGATGATGTTGGGGTTCTATGCTGTCCCTTTCAACCACATGAAGGGCTGAACCCATTTGATTGTTAGAGTTGCCAGATGAACCTTGTAAGTTCATCTCCATCTGGTATCCACTGAGAATCCCATATAACTCTGTCAGAGTAAGAGTTTTAAGGTTCTCAGTCCTCTTGATTACCACACAATAGTGTGTCCATTGCCTAGGAAGTGAGGACATGAACTTCCTTACAATGTCTCTGTTCTCAAGAGGAACTCCTCCATCCACAAGGGTATCCACAATCTCAACATACCTGAAGTATTGTTGGGTCATGGTTTCACCTGCTTTAAAGGTGAAATTTTCAAACTGCTGCTTCAGAAGATCTTTCTTGTTCTCCTGGCTTCAGAGGAGCCTTCATACATCAGCTTCAGTGCATCCCACAGCTGTTTAGCTGTCTTGCACTTCTTAAAACCTCTGTACACAGAGTTTGGGATAGCAGTCTGAAGAGCAGTCATGGCCTTCCTGTCAATCTCTACTCTTTTCCTATCTTCATCTGAGTAGTTGGCCACATCTTTAGGAATCATACCAGCACCGGTAGCAGAGGGGGTGCTGGGTATGAAAGGTCCATATTCAACAGATTCCCACATTCTTGAGTCAAGAGACCTGATGAAGCCTTCCATCCTCATGCACCAGGTGTCAAAGTCATCAAGAGTGATCAATGGGGATTTGTTCATGGTTCCAGTCTCCATATCAGTCTTTGAGATGGAAGCCATTTGAAAAGTTTAGTTTTTGTGTGTGTGAGGGATCTTAAGATGGTTAGATCTTATATCACGAGCCTGAATGCTCTGATACCAATTGCAGGATCGTTCAAGGGCTTGAACACAATTACAACACAACAACACAATGAGAAGATTAACTAAACTTTAATCAAACAGTGAACTAGGTAACCAAAGGTGATACAAGAACACAAGTAAAGCAAGAGACAGAACAAGAGAGTATAGTTTTTCAGGGAGCAGTATATTGCTTTCTCAAGTTCTTTTACAAGTGTTACAAAGCATAAAGAAGATACAAGAACTTGGAATACTTATACTACAACCTACAGCCGGCTATACTATGAAAGCCAGCTGGATACAATTGACTAGACACTAACAAAATCAATTGTAGAATCAAAAGGCATATCTGCCTTTTGACCTTGTGACTATGACATGCCATAGCTCACATCCTTATACATTACAAAAAGGATAAAGTACATAAAGTGGAAATTTCAGACTCAAGACCTCAATGTACAGTTACCAAAAGCATGGACCTTTTCACCAACTCTTGTAAGTTGGTGACTTATCAGAGACGCAGCGGAAAAGGTGCTTTATGGAACAGTACATCAGATAAAGCATGTGTACTAAAAGTCTTCGGAAGAAATTCGTCTTCATAGAGTGAAGCTTCGGAAGACTTCGTCTCTTGAAGCTTCGGAAGACTTCATGTTTGGCTTCGGAAGATATTGGTCTTGGCTTCGAAAGATATTACACTTAGAGTATTTTCTAATGCTTTGTGTAATTCTTCCGAAGCATTCTTCACTTCAGTACTTAGTGCATGTTGCTGAAACACTTAGGCAGTTTTGGTTGCATCAGACTTCAGGAATCCTTACACATGGATTGGCTCTCTAGCAAGCAAGCGGAAGTCATATGTCACAAGAAGATCATACGGATCCCGGTTGGTGATCAAATCCTTACCATCAGAGGTGATAGAAGTGGTGCTGTGATAGGCATCATCTCATATATGAAAGCTCAAAAGTTGTTACGAAAGGGCCGTGTGGCTATCCTAGCACTTGTAACCGACAAGCAGGTAGGAGAAAAGAGAATGGAGGATATTCCCGTAGTACGTGACTTTCCAGAGGTGTTCCCAGAGGATCTTCCTGGATTACCACCTCACCGCCAAGTGGAATTCCAGATTGAATTGACTCCCGGCGCAGCTCCGATTGCTAGGGCACCTTATCGATTAGCACCGAACGAACTGCAGGAGTTGTCATCACAACTTCAGGAGCTTTTGGATAAAGGCTTTATTCGACCTAGTACATCATCTTGGGGAGCTCCTGTTCTCTTTGTTAAGAAGAAGGATGGCACATTCCGGATGTGCATCGATTATCGATACTTAAACAAAGTAACAGTCAAGAACCGATACCCTTTACCTCGTATTGACGACTTGTTCGATCAGCTTCAAGGATCAAGCTATTACTCGAAGATTGACTTGAGATCTGGTTATCATCAACTCATAGTTCGAGAAGAAGACATTCCCAAGACTGCATTTCGTACTCGTTATGGTCATTATGAGTTCTTGGTCATGCCTTTTGGGTTGACTAATGCACCTGCTGTGTTCATGGACCTCATGAACCGCGTGTGCAAACCTTATCTGGATCAGTTTGTCATTGTGTTCATCGATGATATACTGATATACTCTAGGACCAAGGAGGAGCATGAAGAGCACTTACGAATGATCTTGGAACTGTTGAAAAATGAGCAGCTGTATGCTAAATTCTCAAAGTGTGACTTTTGGATAAGAGAAGTACAATTCCTAGGTCATATTGTTAATGAGAAAGGAATACACATTGATCCTACCAAAATTGAGGTGATAAGGAATTGGACTACACCCAAAATGGCGAGCGAGATAAGACAATTTCTAGGATTAGCAGGACATTACCGCCAATTCATAGAAGGATTTTCTAAGATCGCACAACCTCTCACAGCCTTGACTCACAAAGGAACAACATACAAATGGACTGAGAGTCAAGAATCAGCTTTCCAATTACTAAAACAGAAACTCTGTACCGCCCCGATATTAGCATTACCAGAGGGAACAGATGACTTTGTGGTGTATTGCGATGCATCCATTCAAGGATTGGGTTGTGTCTTGATGCAACGAGACAAGGTGATAGCCTACGCGTCGAGACAACTAAAAGTTCATGAGAAGAACTATACCACTCATGACTTAGAATTGGGTGCAGTAGTTTTTGCCTTAATGATCTGGAGACATTACTTGTACGGTACCAAGTGCACTATCTACACGATCACAAGAGTCTTCAACATATCTTTGAGCAAAAAGAGTTGAATATGAGGCAGCGACGTTGGGTGGAACTACTAAATGATTATGATTGCGCAATTAGTATCATCCGGGAAAGGCGAACGTAGTTGCCGATGCTTTAAGTAGAAAGCAAACAGCTAAACCCCGACGGGTGCGAGCTTTACAGCTTACTATGAGTACCCAACTGCCCGAACAAGTTAAGGAGGCACAGATAGAAGCTTTAAAAGTAGAAAATATTGGTTCTGAATGTTAAGGGGAATGGATAAGCAACTAGTGGTGAAAGAGGATGGAATTCGGTATTTCATGGATAGACTTTGGGTGCCTGTTCATGGAAATCTGAGAGATTTAGTTATGAGCGAGGCACACAAATCTAAGTATTATATACATCCTGGATCCGACAAGATGTATCATGACCTAAAGGCTCACTATTGGTGGCCCAACATGAAAGCGGATGTAGCTACGTATGTGAGCAAGTGTTTGACTTGCTCGAAGGTAAAAGTAGAATATCAAAAACCATCCGGACTGTTACAACAACCCGAGATTCCAATGTGGAAATGGGAACAAATCTCCATGGATTTTATTACTAAGCTACCCCGGACTAGTACTGGTTGTGACATGATATGGGTTATTGTGGATCGATTGACAAAGTCTGCTCATTTCCTTGCAATAAAGGAAACCGACAAGATGGAGAAATTAACTCGCCTGTACCTCAAGGAGATCGTTTCGAGACACGGTGTACCGATCTCAATTATCTCTAACCGTGACGCTCGTTTCATGTCACATTTCTGGCAATCTTTGTAGAAATCTTTGGGTACACGATTGGATATGAGTACTGTATATCACCCACAGACGGATGGCCAGAGTGAGCGTACCATACAGACGTTAGAAGATATGCTACGTGCCTGTGTGATTGACTTCGGGAGTAACTGGGAAATTCACCTGCCATTGGTGGAGTTTTCTTATAACAACAGTTATCACACTAGTATACAGGCAACACCTTTCGAGGCGCTGTATGGGAGAAAGTGTAGATCACCGGTTTGCTGGGCAGAAATTGGTGATAGTTAGATAACAGGTCCTGAGTTGATTCAAGAGACAACGGAGAAGATTGTGCAGATACGGAACTGATGAAACAACGGAGTTGATTCAGGAGACAACGGAGCTGATGAAACAATGGTCGTACCATTGGAGGAAATTCAGGTGGATGAACAATTACGCTTTGTTGAAGAACCAGTTGAGGTGATGGATCGTGAGGTGAAAACACTTAAGCAAAGCAATATACCTATAGTCAAAATCCGTTGGAATTCGCGACGTGGACCGGAATTCACATGGGAACGGGAAGATCAAATGAAGCTTAAGTACCCTCAACTATTCGAGAAGACGATGTCTGCAGACGATGGTATTGATTTAAATTTCGGGACGAAATTTCTTTCAACATGGGGATGGTGTGACAACTCATCCAAAACTCACTCGATTTTGATTTCTGTGTGCCAATGCAGTAGACCAGTGATAGAACACTTTCACCATGTAACACAATTTTCGGGACGAAAATTCTTTCAACATGGGGATAATGTGACATCCGGTAATTTTACGTTACCAAACTCCGTTAGTTCCGTTAAGTCTTGCATACACATGTCGTGAGCACACACTAGTTGTCGTTTAATGTTGGTGACTTAATAATAATTAATAATGTTAACTAATGATAACTAATTGATTATGTGAGTATTGTGTAAAATTATGTGTTTACGCGATTTGATTGTTGATTGTGGAAATTAATCGCGTAACGCGGAAACGTGCCTATTTGTTCGTATGTCTTGTGTTTTTGCAAAGATAAATTATGTAATAAATATTATTAGTTCATATCTTATATTTTTAAGTTAAAGACATTTTAAAAAGAGTTTAAAGCCTAGTTTTATAAAATACCAAAACACAAGGGTTTAAAGGGTAAATATGTAAATTAAATTAAGTAAAATAATTCCAAACCCCCCAAACCCTAAATCGGCCGCAACTTCACCTCCTCACCTCTCAAACCTATGATTTTCATCAAGATTAAGCAAGAACACATTGGATTTGATCGATCTCAAGGCATACAACGCATTACAAGTCTCAATTTTGTTACATTACACGTTTAAGGTTAGATTTTTCATGTTTTTGTGAGTTTCTTGCATATGGCCGAACCTAATTTCGAAATTGGGTCTTCATGAGGTCGAAATTGATGTTGTATGATGATGTTTATATGGTAGTTATGTTGAATACATGTTAGTTAACGTCGATCATGGATGAATTACATGTTTTTAGTGGTTTAATCATGGGTTTTGATTCTAGTCAAACCCTAATTGATTTTGGGCATGATTATGGATGAATGATGATTGTTGATGAATGTGTGATGATTAATAAGTTGTATGAATGTTAGGAATCATGGATCTTGCAAGAAATTGATGATTTGGTGTTGATGTTCATAGCTTACTAAGAATAGTAACTTTATCTTGCATGTAACGTTGAATTATTGATGAATTGATGTTATGGATGTGTTGATGGTGATGATTAGATGTTAGATTGATGTTGTGATCATTGGGAATTCAAGAACACATATTATAGTTCATACATTACTAAATATAGTAACTTTTGGATATGAATTGATGAGTTATGATGTTTGGATGTGGTTGATCATGCTTAGGTGTTAATATGAGCTTGAATTGGTATATTATTGATGAATTCATGTATGATTTGGTTGTTTGATAGATTTTGGGATGTTCTTTCCCAAAAGGGAAACTTTATTCGTGTAAACGTTGAAGTCTGATGTTATGATCATGTTTGGGATGATAGGAGCCTGCTAGTATGTTCAAGGATAAATTCTAGTGTGATAGAACGTGTTAAATTAGTTGTATGGCATGCTTGGATAATCATGGGTGATATTTGGACTTTGGTCATCATGTATGATGTTGGTGTTGATTAGTTGCTAGGATATCATGTTTGGGTTTGGTGAGTAATGATTATGGTGTATGTTGTATGCTATGGGCATGGCTATGATTTAAGTGTTATGTATGGATAATGTAGCATGTGTATGATACTATTTGAATGTGAATCATGTATGTCATATGTGCTCATTGGCTTTATTTGAATTATAACTCATAATGTCACCAACGGGTCAAACGGGTCAACTAGGTCAAAGGTGTCTACTTTTCTGAAAGCTTGAGTCTTTGGTTTTGGTATGCTTAGGGTTTCACATGTCTTTCATTTACACGTACTTTTGTACGCACATGATCTAGGTAACCTTTGAAGGTTGGCTATCCTCTTGTTTCTCAAATAAACCCTAAGTACTCTTTGCATACATCAGGTGAGGTCATTCCCCACTTTTTATTTACTCTCTTTGGGGGAGATAGCATACTGGTAAATCACGAATGCTTTATGTATTTAAGTTGTGTACAATATTATATACTGTTGATATCATGGAAAGTCCTCACACTTTCGAATTGTTAATATTGATTAGCGGGGAAATTTGGGTAGTACTACTGGTCTGACGAGCCCCACCTGTGTGACTCGAGGTCAACCGGGTGCAAGTTGTCCTAATGAACATTGTCACGACCTGTTAAGTCGTGGCAGGAGGCAACAACGTAACACAGTCAGCTTCAATTACGAAATCACTATGAAATAATATTTACTGTTAACGGACTTGCTATGTGTTGCAATGCACTACTTTTATATCGCTATTATTAAACTGTTTATGTTTGAATATCTCTTGAACTCACCAACCGTTGTGTTGACATTTTTAGTATGTTATTCTCAGGTCATTAGCTTGCTTGCCATAGGAGCACTGCATGGTTCACTGCATTCTAAGACACGAACTTCAAGACAATTTTAGTATTTTAATAATTATGGTTTACTCTTTTGGGTTGGCACCTGTTTTGCCATAGTTATACTTTCATTACCTTGGGTTGTTTTCAAAACGCTTCCGCATTATTTAAAGTTTGTATTTTGGTTGATTTTGTTTAAATTATGGCATATAGAGTCGTTCTGAGTAACTATTGACTGTGATCCTGGTTTGTTCACACGCCTAGCGGTAAAACTCCGCAAGTGGATTCTGAGGGTGTGACATATTATGAGTTTTAGCTTTGATATGTTTATTTTTGAACACTTTTGGTCTATTGTTCTTCATCATATGTTTGTTTAGAGAGTTTGTTATTGATATTAAATCATTCATCCAATCATTAGTATTGTAATTCGATATGTTTTGGACCAAAAAAATGGTATCAAAGCCTTTGTGCCCTTGATTTTGTTTTTGGTTGTCCGAGTTCAATATCGCTATTTCATCAATTGTGGATCAAATTTGAATGTATTTGATATGGGATTTTATTGAAATTGCTTAGTTCCTGGTTGGGAAAGCTCTAGTAATCATCAAATCCTAAATTTATTAAGATTTTAATGATTTTGAATAATTTTGGATATATTTCATGTTGAAAAAGTTTTTTATCCAGCGAAATTACGGATCATTCTGCGAAACTATCAGCTTCTTTCGTCGAAATTAAAAGTGTTTGCTAATTGTGATAGTTTCTACAACCTCAGCGAAAGTACCCTCATTGAACGAAAGTTCAACAGTTTTTGTGATCCATCGTCTAGCAAAATTGCTGCCAAATTTACTTCTGAACGAAAGTTCAAGCTAGTTTCGAGCGAAAATTTTGCTAAACTAGCACAGTCAAGCGGATTGCTAGCAAAACTATAGCAGAAATTCTAGTGAAAGTAGCAACGAAATTACCAAATTCTAGCAAAACATTTTATTCTTCTGCGAAACTACAATGTTTAAGATGACAACTCTCACCCTGCGAAACTACAATGTCTGAAAGAATTCTTTTACTACATGAATCATAATCAGTGGGAATCAATCATCTCCGATCCACACATACCGACCGTCACTATTGGAGATGTCGTCTTTCAAAACAAAGACCCAACCACGTTTAATGAAAAGGATCTGAAGTTGATTAATAGTGATCAAAAAGCATTTGTACTATTAACTTTATGTCTTGCACCAGATATTTACAACCGCTTTGCTAAACACAAAAATACCAAGTCTCTTAATGATGCATTGTGTGAATTTTATGACAGGAGAAATGAGTTTGTGAATGGACAATGTATTCACGCTGAGAAAGAGTTCAACCCATTTGTGGATTACAAGAATGAGAGTCTTCCTGTTCTGACCAACCATTTTCTAACTGTCTCAAACACTCTAAATAAAAATGATGAAAATGCAAGCATCAAGACAAGGAAAAATGACTACAAATATAAGAGAAGAGAGTTCAATCAGTCTATGATGCCATCATCTAGTTTTCCACAAAATGTGGTATTACTTACTTCCATTGCAAGCTTGAAAATGCAAGCATTAAGACAAGGAAAAATGACTACAAATGTCTCATCTGATCAACTTGGTGGTTTTGTTAACTCTGTCAGAGATCAAGCTAATTCAAAAGCTACTTTTGGAATGCCAATCCCATCTAAAACAATGGCATTGTTTGGCATGTTTATACAAAGCTATGAGGCAATGGTGGCTGGTGAATTGAAAAGGAGAGGGATGACTATAGAAGACATGTATTAGGTTGATCCAGATAATTTGGAAAAAACCAACATTTAGTGGCAAATGGTGATGTTGACTCTTAGAGCAAGGATATTTATCAAAAGAACAAGTAGGAAGAACTTTGAAGGTCAAAATTCTAACTCTAAGTTAGGATTTGATAAATCCACATTCAGATGTTTCAACTACAAGCAGTTACGATATTTCAAAAGTGGATATCCATTGCCAATTGTCACTGATCTAAGCAGGTTTAGAGTTCCAAGATTAGTTTCAGGTGGAGAAAAGGAGGAAAGTAGACATGTAACAACCTTGATTTTTCATGCATAAGTCTTTGATGATTCCAGTAATTCAATGTAACCATTGTTTGAATTCAAGAACTATTTGTGAAAATTATCTTATATTCTATACATTATTAGGCATTGTGATACTATTACATGCTAATGTAATTCTATAATAACATATGTGTAATTATTCGATCATGATAGTAATAGTAACTTGGAATTGCCATAGAGATTATCAAAGTTTAAGATATTGCTAAATTACCACATAAATAAAACACATATAACTATAAGAGCAAAAGTTTACATATGTTTAACTTAGGGTTACATATGTAACTTTTATTAAAAGGATAAAGATTTAATTAATTAAATTAAGTCTTACAATAATCGAATAGAATTATATGAGTATATATATATATATATATATATATATATATATATATATTATTTTAATCATTTATGGGATATATATATATCTAATATATTATTATATATTTAAATAGAAATTATCCTAAAACTAATAATTAATAAATTAAATCAATCCTAACACATAACTATCTACAAAAGTTGGTTTACCCCTTTATCCTTTAAAATAATATGAATTCTATTAATAAAATATTAAGAAAATCTATCCTAATTGAAGCCTAAAACCTTAATTTTTCCACTATAAATAGGGGTCTAATTCTAATTATTTTTCTCATCAAACTCTAATCTAGAGCTCTCATAAAACTAAATATCAACTTATAACACGTTTCTTGAAGATCCAAGAAGTTTTTCATGTCGAGTAAGTTTTTATATTCTTCGTGTTCAAACCTTTCAAATTGTGTTTTATCAAAAATAAATTATAAATAGCTTGGATCTATGATTAAATAACATTCTTTATCACTAATCATATGGATCAAAGCATCAACTAAATATGAAATCATCAAAACTTTGCTTAAACACATCAAATTTAAATTTTCGGATTTTGACGGATTCATAGGGCCAACTTCGGAATTCCATATCTCCCTCATAAAAAATCGTTTTTTGATGATTCTTTTTTTAAAAATTAAATTAAAGGTCTATCTTTTGTAACCATGTATAGAACGTCTTCTAACTCTTTGAATTTACCCCTTAAAATGCTTGTGCAAGTTTAGTGCGCGAATCCGTCCAAAGCTGTCAGAACCCAAAAATTTACAACTTTTCAATACTTTCATAAATATAATATAAAGTAACGATTTTAATTATAAAATAAGTAATATAAAAATCTTTTAAACAATAAAAATCCAAACTTTACTAATTCTTATGATTATCTATCAACTTGAATCATATTTCTATAAAACCTTGATATTTTCAATTATAACCCTACACCATACAACTTGTTTATTCCCATCCTTGCTAAAATTATATTTACACTTGTTCCCTACACTTTATAAACATAATAAACACACCTTTAACATAGTCTAGTATATATCTAGAATTTTTTCACCCAGTATGTAGTTATATGACAAACTAAAGGTTTCTCGCTAAGGAAAGACGGGGATTTTAAATGATGAAAATACACCAACCCTTTCCTCGGAATCCTTTTGTTGGATTTGCTACTTTGGGATGACACATATCTAGTATACAACAACAACCATTCTTGAGTTTTTATAATAAAACCTCTCAACTGTCGACAAATAAAATAAACTAACTAAATAAACTTACTTAGGGCAATCCTCACTCCAAGTTACTACAAGTTGGAAGATCAATCCACATACGTTAGAAGGTGAGTTCATAGCCCCTTTTCTATTGTATTTTGGGGTGAAAACATGCTTTCTATATATCAAACTCGGAATTCAAATTCTAAAGTCAAACTAGTTTGTTGGACCAAAAGAACCAATGAGCCGGATGAGAAAAACCCTAAAGTCCCACAGACGTCACAACAACTACTGAAGACCACAACAGCTGAAGACAACAGCTGATTACAAAGTCTGAACACAAGTGCTGAAGACAAAGTCTGAAGGCAACAGCTGATTACAAAGTCTGAAGACAAGTGCTGAAGACAAAGTCTGAAGACAAGTGCTGAAGACAAAGTCTGAAGACAAGTGCCGAAGACAAAGTCTGAAGGCAAGTGCTGAAGACAAAGTCTGAAGACACAAGTGCTGAAGACAAAGTCTGAAGACACAAGTGCTGAAGACCAAAGTATCAGACGTTCTCACAACAGCTGAAGAGGTCTTCTTCAGTAGTTGTGACGGTTTACCTTTGAGTAGTTTTATGTTTTATCTGTTCAGTAGTTTGACACAACAGCTGAAGAATACTTCTTCAGTTGTTGTGCTCATCAGTAGTTTTATGTTTTTTAGTAGTTTTGTAAAACGACTGACGAGCTTGTTCTTCAGTCGTTGTAGTTTCAGTAGTTTCTTATCAGTAGTTTCATATTTTGTACTTAACACTCTGTTATGTTCTCAGTAGTTGTGATCATTTCAGTAGTTTGTTAAGAGTTAGTTATTTTTGTACTAGATCTGCCAGTTGTCACTTTCCCGTGATAACAACAGCGATTGCACTCTATATAAGGAGTGTCAACCTATTGTAATAGGAGAATGATTTGATCAGAAATATTCGATATCATAGAAACATTCCTTGTTACAAAAATATATTCTCTCGTTATAACCGTATTTGTTCTTAATGTATACGAGTATCAAATTCTTGCTACAATTTGTCTAATTCTTGTTCTTATTCCGCTGCGTTACGCTCTATTACATCAAACTTGTGATCACTGATCCTGACAAATGGTATCAGAGCAGGTTAATCATTGATCGATCTAATAATTGATCATTGAAACTGCTATTCAAGATCCAAATTTGATTGAATTAGCATTTTTTTTGCAAGAAACTATTATAGAGATTGAATTTTCTGTGTTTCTGGTCATTCATCCTGAGATTTTCTCTTGGTTTTCATTCAGTCTGTTGTGGTCTCTGTAAAAACTTTTAAAAGCTTGAATTAAATTGTATTTGGACTTAAAATGACTACTCCTTCCAATGATCCTCACAATATTGGTTCCTCAACCAAGCCTCCAATGTTGGTTAGGAATGAGTATAACATATGGCAACGACGAATGCTCCATCACCTGTCTGTTAACAGCGCAGGTTGTTGGACATCAGTGGTACATGGTCCACACAAGCCTATGGTGAATAACCCAGAAACCAATCAAATGGTTCCGAAGAGGAAGGAGCAATACTCAGATGAGGATAAGAAATTGTTTGTGATTGATGCAAAAGCCCATGGAATTCTGGCCATGGCACTGCCCAATGAAATCTATTCTGGGCTAATGCATCATGAAACTGCCCATGACCTCTGGAATGCCTTGAAAGAACAATTTGGAGGAACAGATGAGGTCTTGGCAAATAATAGAGAAATCCTTGCCCAACAATATGAGACATTCTCTCATAGAAAGGGTGAGACACTAACTCAACAGTTTGAGCGGTTCTCTTGTTTGATCTCTGAATTAAAAATGGTCAAACATGAGTACACCAATATCCAGATGAATAACAGATTTCTCAAATCACTGCCTGAGAGATGGGACACATATACTATTGTCCTACGCTCCAGCGCAAATTTGGACAAACTATCTCTCACCCAACTCCATGGGAAATTGCTCACATTTGAGAGAGAGATAGAACAGAAACGAAAACTGTCTTCATCTGGAAAGCTCACTGAAGACTTTGTACCAGACAACACTACCTTGGTTTGTCATGAGTCAGAATATGCTTCATCTGAATGCCAGTATGATGAGCATATTGATTTCTCCTCAAACACTTCTGATTCTGCGTTTGTGAGTGTTGATAGTCAGTTTACTGGGTGTAATAATGGCAATCTATGCTTCATCATGGATGATCTCAAGGGGATTGCTGATGATGACTTAGAAGAGATGGACATTTTGAGCCAAATGTCCTTGATAAATATCAGATCTCAGAAGTTCTACAAAAGAACAGAAAGAAAGTTCCCAGGACTCTCTGGCAAAACCAAAGTTGGTTTTGACAAGAGTAAGTTGAAGTGTCACAAATGCCACAGGCTTGGACACTTTGCTAGAGAATGCAGATCATCTGGATCTAATTTCTCTGCACCTTTTGTGACTTTCCCTGGCAATAGTCAACAACACAGAGGGCAACATCCTGTCAATTCTAGTCATCATTCTCAACCACAATCTCCTGCATATTTTGTTCCTCAGGGTCAAATGCCATATCCTTACCCTTGTTATTACATGCCACAGTCAAATCAAGTTCAAGTTCCTATAGTACCACAACCTCATGCACTACCAGAACCTCAACCATCTCAATCTCATCAACCTCCTCAACCTCAACAACACAGCTTCTTCACCCCTGGAGTTGTTGACTGGAGCAGTTTACCGGATGACATGTCTGGTCATGAACAACTGTTCACAGGTGCTGGTCAACATGGTGGTGACAGTCCTTTTGGGAATCTGGCTCTCATGGCACTGGAGTCTACTGAGGGTTCCTGCTCAAATTCATCATCCTCACAGGAAACTCAGGTATCTTCAGAGGCTAAAGCCAAGTTATGTTCTGAATCATGCATTGCTGCCTTTGTCTCCATTAGAGAGGCAAATGTAGCATTAATAAATCAAAAACTTGAGTTTGAGAAAACCATTTCCAAAAGAAAAGCTGAGTTTGAGTCTGCTCTTAATAGTAAAATGATGAGATTTATAAGCTTAAATGCCAATTAAATGATGAAAAGGCTAAGCTAGAGGTTATTCTGGAAAATCAGAGAAGTCTCAAAGAAACCCTTGCAGTCACCCAGGTAGAGTGTGATCGATGGGTACAATCATGCAAAGGTTTTGAAATGCTTCTTAGTAAGCAATCTGCTTCCAATGTGAAGTTTGGTATTGGGTATAATCACACTGCTCCTCCTACAGATTTTGCTTCAAGAGTAGAAGTGAAATCTGATGGAGAAAGAAATAACCAATCCACCTCATCATGTGATTCACTTTTTGATAGAGCATCATCAAAAGTTGAAGTCAACACTAAGCCCTCTCAGACCCATCAGCTGATGTTGATGGTTCCACTGCTGACACTCACATGATCAAAGAGATGATCAACTCAGGAGCTATTTCTGGAAGTCCTGAAAGGACTGGAGAGCAAGATTTAACACCTGAAGTTCAAACTCCAACTACTGTCAGCACTGAAGAGAAGAAAACTGTCAGTAGAAAGAGTTTGAAGACTACTAAAGAGGAAGTCAAGAAAGCAAATAATGCTTCCAAAGTACTGAAGAGCAAGTCTTCAGTAGTTTCATTCTCTTTAGTTGATGATCATCTAAGATGAAGAAGAAACCATGTGAAGTATGTGGTTTGTTCAATCATCTTACAGATGATTGTTGGTACAAAAGGGGATCCAAACTCAAACATAAAGATGAAAGTAAAGAGAAAATGGTTAAAATGAAAACTGAGTTTGAAGCCACATTTGTACCAGCAACATCAAATCCTGTAACCCTTAAGTCCAAAAAGAAATCAAAAAGGAAGGGGTTAAACAGGTAACAGCTGAGATTGCTCAAAAGAAGAAGGTGCAACATAGGAACTTATCAAACTCCAATGCCAATGTGTCTGAAGAGCTGAAAGCCTTATCACAAAATCAGACACAGCTGGTTATGATGGTTCAACATCTTGGGAAGAGTTAACCAATTAGATGTTCCTATGTTGAAACCACAGAAAAGGAGGTCCAAGCCAAAGGATTCCTTTTTTCACCAGTTTCTTCCTCTCAGGCTGTTGTTTCCACCAAACATGTTAGTTTACCATCTGTTGATGAGAACAGGCCCAAGACCAAAAAGGTTTGGGTCTCAAAATCTAACTAATTTGTTGTATTTTGCAGGGTTCTTCAACATACCTCAGAGGCATCTGGTATGTAGACAGTGGAGGATCCATGCATATGACAGGAAACAGATCACTTCTTAATGACTACTCTCAGGAAGGAAGGGTTTGTGTCATTGGAAATGATGCAAAGGGTTACATCATCGGAAAAGGCTTTGTTTCCAATGGGGAAATAAAGTTTGATGATGTTAACCATGTGGAAAATCTCAAGTACAACCTCTTGAGTGTCAATCAAATGTGTGACAAAGGCCATGTTGCTCTTTTCACCAGTCAGAACTGTCGGATTCTGTCATCCAAGTTCTAAGTTTGATTGATAAGGTGTTGGATGAACACACTCTCCTAAAGGCCAACAGGACAGGAAGAGTGTATGCCTTAGATCTTTCCAAGAAAATAGATCTCAAGGCCATCCTTGCCTATTTTCCAAGGCTTCCCCTCAAGAATCTATTCTATGGCATAGAAGGCTGGGTCATGTTAATCTCAAAAACATAAATCGGCTGATAAACCATGGTTTAGTAAGGGGACTGCCTATGAAGGAGTTCAAGTGTGAAGATAACTGCACTGCTTGTTTAAAAGGAAAACAACACAATCTTCATTTCCCTCCATAGAAGAACCTAAGTCCACTGCCTCTGTAACACCCGGATATTTATTATTTTGAAGCCGGTGAAGAAAGAAAAGAAAAGAAAGTCCAAAAGTCGAGGGACCAAACTCGCCAACAAAGAAAAGTTGGGAAATGTGGTGATATTAGTAGGGAGAGGCAGCCCACTCTCCCCACACACCCCACATTTCAGATTTCTTAGAGAGAAGAAGAGTGAAAGGAGAAAAAGTTGGTTCGGGTTGGTTCGGGTCGCCAAAATTGTCGTGAAGCCAGCCGAATCGAAGCCCTTAACGTTGTGCTCGTTTGTGTGAGTTCTAAGACCCCTCTTTTACTTGTTTTCAAATGATTTGGGGCTGGAAAACATCTGAAATTGGGTTTTTCGTATGTGTGTAAGTTGACCCGTTTGTGTATGTGTATGTGTATGTATGATGCGTTCGTGACTTGATTGTGAGCTTGTGTGTGCTTGAATGGTGTCATGGTATGCATCCCTAAGGTTTAGGATGGTCGATTTGGGCTTAAAATGGGTTTGGATGAGTTTGGAGGCCGAAAACCCTCGGCTGCAGTCGGGATGAACTGCATTCTGCATCAGTTAGGGCTAGGCGACCGACTGGAGGCCGAATGGAGGCCATACGGCCGATTAGGGTGCAATTGGGGTCCATTCGCACGATTGAATGTCGATTCTCACGATTGAATGTCCATTCGCACGATTGAATGTCCATTCGCACGATTGAATGTCCATTCGCACGATTGAAGTTCCATTCGCACGATTGAAAGGCCAGTCGCATGGAGGTCATGCGACTGAAGGTCCAGTCGCATAAGTGCTCATTCGCATTAATCCCATTCGCATGAGGTCCATCCACATTTTCCATTCACACGACTGGATGTTCATTTGCATAGGTGTTCATCCGCATGAGCCCATTCGCATAGTGTTCAATCGCATGGAGGCCATGCGACTGAGGGTGTCCATACGCCCGAGTAGGGCTGTCACACCCAAGGAAGGTGTAGTTTGACTTCTGACTTTCGGGGAAAAGTGCAGATGTAAGTTTTGACGTAAGGGTTCCTGTAAGAGAATGTATGATGACGATTGGGGCCTTAGAAAGCATGTTGGGCATGATGATGTTGAATGATTAAGGCTTGTTATGTATGCATGATGTTGCCCTGTATGATGATGATGAATGTGTATGATATGTTCCTTATTATGATGTATGTTATCTTTCTTGTGGCCCTATGTGTCATGTTAATGAATGAATGAAGTATTATGTAACGTAAGGTGAAAGATAATGAAAGAGGAACATAAAGTAAGAAGGCATGCATTATTGAATGACGAATGAATGAAGGAAAGGCTTGCAAGCATACAATGAGGTGAGCAACGTGTGGTTGCACAAGACTCGGATCACAGGCAATCATGGAGATTGCCAATGGGGTGAGCAACGTGTGGTTGCAAAAGACTCGGATCATAGGCATCATTAAGATGGCCAGAGAAAGGAGGTGAGCAACTTAGTTGTTGCAGCAGACTCGGACAACGCGTTTATTATGAAGTTGCCATGAGGTGAGCAACCCTATGGCTGCAAGAGACTCGGAAAGCATGCTATCGTTAAAACTGGCAATTGGGGTGAGCAACTTTATGGTTGCAACAGACTCGGTTAGCGCGAAGTCATTGGGATTGTTAATGAGGTGAGCGACCCTGTTGTCGCAACAGACTCGAAGGAACGAACGTATGAAGGAACAAAAGAATACGTATGAAAGAACGAAGTATGAATGAACGAATGAATGAATGAAGAAGATAATAATGATATTATCTATGTGTACGTACGATGTGTGATCATGTAAAAGTAACGAATGGTTTTTATATGAAAGTAAAGTACGTTTTATTTATAAAACTATAACTCACTCAGCAACGCTGACTTTGATGTGTTTCCAGTTGGCAGGTAATGATTGCTGAGGATGGCACGGGCGACTACTCAGCTCTTTTGGGATGGCATTCTTTTGATTAATGTTTTTGCATTGTAATGCGAACAAGTTATTTTGTAATGAATGTTGTATTAATTTGCAAAAGCATTTACATGGAAATGAAAGATTGTTTTAGTTTTCCGCTGCGATTTTGTGAAATACAATATAATTATACGTTTTATGTGTGATGAGAACCCAGCTGTAAGCGTCCCGGGAACGGGGCCTTACAAGTTGTTATCAGAGCCAAAGTTTAAGTGAAATGGGTAAATTTCAAAATAAACCTAATCTTAAACTGAGAATGGGACGGAAAGGGAATAGGATGCCAATCTGAGTAGCTGCGTGCCATTAGGTATTTTCGTAAAGTTAACCGGTTTTATGTGCGCATGGTATGTGTTATGTGTTGTATGTGGATTTAAATACGGATGTAGTCGGGACAGGTAATGCTTGGGGTGTGAAGAGTAAAGTAAGTGGCTAATCATAACTGGCCACTGTAATTAGGGACTTACTATACTTAACATAAACCAAGCTGTTCCCTTGAATGACTATGTTGGTGTTTGAATCTTTCAGTGTGCGTGTGATGGCCTGAGGTAGATCTTCGAAAGCTTCTAGGGGTGGAGGTCACGGTGCTGAACCGCGACCTAAGAGGGGGAGACCCAGAGTTGAGAGGGTGGTTCATGAAGAACCAGAGACCCCTCATCCGGAGGGTGGCGACGAAAGCGCCAATCTGAGAGGCTCAGTAAAGGAGGCTGTTGTAGAAGAAGTCCATCAGGTCATGCAGACAATCTTACCATCTGTGGTGACTAAAGTTATTAAGGCTGTACGAGAAGGGGAAAGAAAAGAAAGAAACAGATCCTCTGGAGAACAGGAACAACCAGAGCCGGAAACTGTTCTATCTGATGACGAAGAGGAAGAAGAAGAGCCTGCGCCGGAAACGGCACAAGGATGTAATTATGGGGCTTTTATGAGATGCAAGCCCCCTATTTTTGATGGGAACAGCACAGCTGCAGCTGCTCACCGGTGGGTGAGGGAAATGGAAGCCGTTCTCGATATCAGCGAGTGCCGAGAGGACCAAAGGGTGAAGTTTGCTACCCATTCTTTTGTGGATTCAGCTCTGTGCTGGTGGGACAACATTGTCCAAGCTGAGGGTAGTAGGGCCATTGGGAAAATGAAATGGCCTGAGCTGAGAAGGTTCGTGATTGAGGAATTTTGTCCTCATCGGGAAATGGACAAGGTCGAAAGGGAGTTCTTGCAACTGGAGCGGGAACTATGACGCACCAGCAGTACATCACTAAATTCAACGAGATGGCACGTCTGGCGCCGGATCAGGTGACACCTTTGTCACGAAAGATTAAAAGATATATTCAGGGTTTGCCAGCGGATATTCGCAGGCACATGATAGTTGCCCGGCCGAGTACGTTTAGGTCGGCAGTGGATTTGGCAGGGAGATTGTATGATGAGAGAACAATGGTGGTGACTGAGGGTGGCAAGAAGAACGGTGGTGATCCAAACTGGCGGGGGAAGAGGTTTGGTCGGGGTGATGCCTCGACGGGTAATAAGAAGGCACGAGCGGATGATCGCCGTGTGGTCACATCAAGTGCGGGGTCGAAAAGGTGTGGCAAGTGTGGAAGGGACCACGGTGGGGAATGTAGGTTTGGGTCAAACTTATGCTTCAAATGTGGGAAGGCAGGGCACCTGGCAAGGGACTGTCGTATAGTCTGGTGCTATAACTGTGGTGAAGAGGGTCACGTAAGTAAGGATTGTATGAAGGAACGAACGTATGAAGGAACAAAAGAATACATATGAAAGAACGAAGTATGAATGAACGAATGAATGAATGAAGAAGATAATAATGATATTATCTATGTGTACGTACGATGTGTGATCATGTAAAAGTAACGAATGGTTTTTATATGAAAGTAAAGTACGTTTTATTTATAAAACTAGAACTCACTCAGCAACGCTGACTTTGATGTGTTTCCAGTTGGCAGGTAATGATTGCTGAGGATGGCACGGGCGACTACTCAGCTCTTTTGGGATGGCATTCTTTTGATTAATGTTTTTGCATTGTAATGCGAACAAGTTATTTTGTAATGAATGTTGTATTAATTTGCAAAAGCATTTACATGGAAATGAAAGATTGTTTTAGTTTTCTGCTGCGATTTTATGAAATACAAATGTAATTATACGTTTTATGTGCGATGAGAACCCAGCTGTAAGCGTCCCGGGAACGGGGCCTTACATCCTCCTTACAGCTTCTTCACATGGATCTCTTTGGTCCTGTGAGAGTGATGAGTATGGCTAAGAAGAAATATTGTCTGGTAATTGTGGATGATTACTCCACATTTGTATGGACTTTCTTCTTGCATTCAAAGGATGAGGCTGCGCGGTCCATTATGAACTTTGTGTTACACGTTGAGAAGCAGTATTCCCTACCAGTTAAGTGTGTGAGGAGTGACAATGGTACTGAATTCAGAAACCACACACTTGATGAGTTTTACTTATCAAAGGGAATCAAGAGGCAGTATAGCATCCCAAGAACTCCTGAGCAAAATGGAGTAGTGGAGAGAAAGAACAGGACCCTTATTGAAGCTGCAAGGTCCGTGTTGGCTGATTCTGGACTGCCAATGACTTTTTGGGCTGAAGCTGTCAATACAGCTTGCTATGTACAGAATAGAGTTCTAGTAAGTCAGAGGTTGATGAAGACTCCATATGAAGTTCTTCATCATTTGGCCCCTCTAATTTCATTCTTCAGAGCATTTGGGTGTCCTTGTTTCATTCTCAACACACGGGATCAACACCAAAAATTTGATCCTAAGGTGGATGCAGGGTACTTTGTTGGTTATTCATCAACTTGCAAAGCATACAGAGTCTTCAACTGTAGGAAAAAGATGGTTGAAGAGACTCTACATGTTAAGTTTAATGAATCTCCAAAGGACAAGATTCCACAAAGCCCTGTGGAGATATTTGATTTGGAGATACTGCAATATGTTCCTTATCAAACTCCTGTTGTTGCTCCTGTCAACAGTTCACCACCTGGTGGTTCTGCTGGTGCTGCTGATGATGATGATAGCAGTACTCACCTCTTCAGGTTAGTGATCAACTGCCTGATTCAGCTAGACCTGATGGTCCTGTAGCTCCAGTAGCACCATCCACAACAAATGCTGATGAGATTTCTTCAAATTCAACTTCCTTTGAATTACCATCCACTGATTGGTTTCAAGGAAATGATTCACCGTCACCATATGTTGCTGCTGAGCCTACTACAAACACTTGCACAAATCTCATTGTGTATCAAGATCTGAAGAATCACCCTATGTCTCAAATCATTGGTGATATCACTGTTGGCGTATCAACAAGAAGTCAATTGTCAAATTTCTGCTTCTATGCTTTCTTCATCAGTGAGCAAGAGCCAAAGAATTATCACATTGCTTTAAAGGACAATGGATGGGTTGATGCCATGCAGCTTGAGCTTCTTCAGTTCAAGAAACAGCAAGTGTGGGAACTGGTTCCTCTACCTCCAGGTAAGTGTGCAATACGCACTAAATGGGTGTTTAGGAACAAAACTGATGAAAATGGGCTTATTGTTAAGAACAAGGCCAGACTGGTTGTTCAGGGGTTCGCACAAGAAGAAGGTATTGATTATGATGAAACCTTTGCCCCTGTAGCCAGACTGGAAGCAATTCGATTGTTTTTAGCTTATGCTGCTTATCAAAACCATAAAGTTTTTCAAATGGATGTCAAAAGTGCATTTTTGTATGGGAAAATTAAAGAAGAGGTTTATGTATGTCAACCACCAGGCTTTGAGGACAATAAACATCCTAATTGGGTGTATAAGCTTGATAAGGCTCTTATGGGTTGAAACAAGCTCCTAGAGCCTGGTATGAGACATTATCAAACTTTATTCTGGAAAATAATTTCACTAGAGGCTCCATACATAAGACTTTATTCATTAAGAAAGCTGGGCAGCATAATCTACTTGTTCAAATTTATGTAGATGATATTATTTTTGCATCCTCTGATCCACAGTTGTGTGATGCCTTTACAAAGTTGATGCAATAGAAGTTTGAAATGAGTACCATGGGAGAATTACAGTTCTTTCTGGGTTTGCAAATCAAACAAAAGGCTGATGGAATTTTCATTCATCAGTCCAAATACACAAAAGATCTTTTGGAAAAGTTTGATTTACAAAACTGTAAGCCCTGTTCTACCCCCATGTGCAGCACCACACAACTGGATACAGATCAGAAAGGTAAAGTGGGTGATGAAACACCTTACAGATGTATGATTGGGTCCTTGATGTATTTAACAGCTTCTAGACCAGATATTATGTTTGCTACATGTGTTTGTGCTAGATTTCAGGTTGCACCTAAGGAGTCTCATTTGATTGCAGTAAGTGGATCTTTAGATATCTGCAAGGCACTCCATCTCTAGGTTTATGGTATTCTACTAGACATTCTGGTAAATTAGTTGCTTTTTCTAACAGTGACTATGCAGGGTGTAAGTTGACCAGGAAATCAACTTCTGGTGGATGTCAATTCCTAGGCAACTGCTTGATTTCTTGGCAGAGCAAGAAACAGACCTCAGTTGCTACATCAACTGCTGAAGCAGAGTACATTGCCGCTGCAAGCTGTACATCTCAGGTACTCTGGCTTCAAAACCAATTATTGGATTATGGCATAACAGAGACTAAGACCCCATTGTTAATGGACAACTCTTCAGCTCTTTGTATTGTCAAGAATCCTGTCTAGCACTCTAGGACTAAACATATTGAAATCAGACACCATTTTATTAGAGATTGTTTTGAAAAAGGTCTGATTGATCCGAAATTTGTTCCTAGTGCTGATGAGCTTGCAGAAATTTTTACTAAGCCTTTGGATAGTTCAACTTTCCACAACCTGGTGTTAAGGCTTGGTATGCTGCAGCTAGAATAAGTGACAACTACTAATGATCTCAGCTCACAAGTACCGATGATCATTAGTTCATTATTGTCACATATAAGTACTGATGAGTTTTTTTACCCTTAGTAGTTTTTATAACTACTAAAGGCTACATACCTCACCAGTACTCAAGTACTCTATCTGTTAAAACAGCTGATGTAGCTACAACAGCTAATGTAGTCACAACAGTTGATGCAGCCACAACTACTGATGTCAGAAATGCAGATAAGTACTGATGACCAACGAAACGTCTGAAACTCAAATCTAAGTCTGATGAGTAAGAGTGGAGGTCAGACTGAAACAGCTGAAAAGCTATGAATTGACGAAAACAGCTGATGAGTAATTACTCTTCAGTTGTTTCTACAACTGCTGTTTCAATAAAACAACTAAAGCCAAAACTATGTCTTCAGTAGTTTACAACTACTGAAGACTAACACCAAGTCTTCAGCTGTTTACAACAATTGCTGACAAAACCACTGTCTTCGGTAGTTTCATAACTACTGATGACTAATACCAAGTCTTCAATTGTTTCATCACCTGAAGTCAAAACTGTCTTCAGTAGTTTTATAACTACTGATGACTAAATCAGAGACTTCAGCTGTTTCAATGTCTGACGGCTAAAACCAAGTCTTCAGTTGTTTTATAACAACTGCTGATCACACCAATACGGTCAGCCTTTTCAAACGTCTGAAAGTTAATACCACGTCATCAGTAGTTTCAACAACTGATGACTCACACCAAAACCTTCAGTCGTTTTCTAACCCGACCCTTTAAATACCTTATCCCACCTAATAGTTTTTATCTTCTCTTCTCAAACTAACGTTCAAAAACCTCTGAAACTCTCTACCCTCTCTTCTTCAATGGCGACCATGCAACTAAAACCACGACAAAATCGCCATACTGGACCAAGTTTCACAACACCATTGATTTAATGGTTTAGTCACCCTACAAAACGGCTTTTCTGGTAAATCCCACCATATATGCCGAATCCCTTAACCAATTCTGGACAAACGTCACTCTGGTCTCTGAGGAGAATGACACAGAGTCTCTTTAATCGTTTGTCCATGGCCAAAAAGTGGTCATTACTCCAGACACTCTTCGCCAAACTCTTAATCTGGATGATACCACTTTCCCAACTCGTTATCCAAAGGGCACAACAGATCATCATTTGCCCACCATGGATACCAGGGTAACCTGAGTGCATCTACCATACTGAAGAAAGATTTCCCGGATGCCGAACGTCTCATATTTCATATGGTAAATGTATGCCTTGCCTCCAAGACTTCATCATGGGATCAAATGTACACAAGGTGGCAACAGGTAATGTACTCCAACCTTGAGCAACAACCTTTAAATTTTTCTGAAATACTATTTTTTGAGCTCAAGGATATGGCCCAAAAAAAAACTGCTAACCGTTGGATATTATATCCTCGGTTCATAATGGCCATAATTGAAAACCAGCTTCAAGCTGAGGGACTTGTTGGCCTGGGAGTCCCTGCTATGGCTGTATTGCCTGAAGTATACTCCCGGCACAACTCTGGCCAATCACTCAAAATGGCTGCCAAGCTGCGCAAACCCACGCAGCTGGAACCCACAGCCACCACCTCCAAATCCAAAGTACCCACCAAACCCACTAAAAAGAAGACCAAAAAGGCTACTCAGGGAAATGAGTCCCCTGAGGATGCCCCTGCAACACAAACGCAGGCTATATCCACCGGTTATAACCCCCTAGTGGATACAAGGACTTCACGAGCCACAGCCGCTCAGGATTCCTCTCAAAAGGAGCCTACAGCAACCATAGAAGGGGTACCCACAAATCTGGGATCTTCCTCATTTGAGGAGATTTCCATTGAAGAGCACCATTCTCCCCAGGTGCACACTGCTTTTACCCCATCTCCCCATGCAACCGCCCCCCAAAGTCCAACCATTATCATTGCAAACGTGCTGACTCAGCTGCATGCCTCTCCTCCTCCCCAACAACCACCAACAAAGGGGAGAACCACAACTATTGAGGACGAGGATCACCATGCTTCTGACAACCCACAACACCGGGGTTTACATGTTCTATCTCCTGGTGTGGATATGGAGATTAGAACATCTAGTGAGGCTGCCACCTCTTCTGAATCAGCACATGATCAGAATGAGGCTGGTAACATAGCTAAGACCTCACTAGAGGCAACAGCTGATGAAGGACAAAGTCCTGAGGCTGGAAGTCCCCAGTTCCAAGAAAAAGGGGCACATGCTAAAACTGGTCTACACCCAGTGCATGTACATCCTGCTACAAGCAGGAGGTCAGGTGATTCAGCATCTGCTGATGATGACCTAGGCTTCTTTTATGATGTTCTGGCCCAGAACACAATTCTTGAGGAAGAAGTCAGTAGACTACAAAGACTACTTGACCAATTCTCTTAAGAAGCAAGTCCATCTGCCACCAACATAAACCTACAGATGGCACCTTCACCTGAAGCTCTCCCACAAACTCAGCCACTCAAAACTCGCAAGCCACCAGCTTCTGTTTCTGGCACTGCTTCTAAGGGACAGAACCCCTCTGAGCAAACAGTTGCTATCTTTCAGCAAACCCTACCTCTCATCACCCCAATGATCACAGACATTGTGATCAAAACCATGGATGAGAGGCTTCCCTCAATCATACAACCCTTGGTGGAGGAGATTGTGAGCACAAGGCTTTCTGCTACTCAAACCCTTGCAACCAAAAAGGGGGAGAGTCATTCAGTGAAAGCAAAGAGGAAGAGCAAACTGAAAGAAAAGGAAACTGAGAAGGAAGAGGAGTCTGTGAAGGGAACCAAAAATGATCAAGTGGGTGAAAGTCACAAAGACTTTCATGTCACATATAAGAAGAGGAAGGGTGAAGGAAAAGAGAAAGAACTCCAACTCGATAAGATAATCAAAATGGCAAACACTACACATAGTAAATCAATGGATGCCATTATTGATCAACTGTATAGACAAGGGTTTGATACTGCACAGCTTGACTCAGAGATCAGGAGACTTGAAGTTGAAGAAATTAACTCAAGATGGGCAAGTTATGATGCATTAGAAAGAGAGAGACTAGAGATCATGATCAGATTCATTGCAAAATATCTTGAGAGATCACTGATCGAGATTAAATCATGGTCCAGGGATAGTATCTTGGCCATAACCTCCAAGATCTGTTCGTCTGAAGCATACACTAAGGGTTTAGTAGTTGAAGCTTTGAATGAAGCAGGAGCAGGGAGCAGGACTGAGCTAGCCAAACACTCAAAAGCCACACTCACCTCTAAAATGCTAACTCAGCCTGTCAACATTCCCTCTCCAAAACAACCACAACCACAACCCACAAAACCAACTCCCTTACCCTCTAAACCAACAGCCGATGATGCACCCAAGAAGAAGAAGAGAAGGGTGTTGAGGCTAGAAGAAGAAGAAGAAGAGGATGATGTGGAAGAAGATAGGTTGCCTCTGTCTGCGTCCTAACATTGCCTAAAGCCAAACCCATGCCCATCACCCCCACCTCACAGATGGAAACTGTGAGAGTAAAGATTGAAGAAGAGCAGCAGCAAAGGCTTCATGACGATGAGATGTTGAAAAGCATCGACAAAACTTATGCTGCTTCTTCATCAATAATTAGTATGAAGAAAGAAGCTCTGAGGTTGTACACCCTTGCCAACACATTTCAATATCAGAAGGAAAAGGTGAGAGTATGGCCTAATCCTAGGGTGGCTCACAGGATTGTAAAGAAAGACATTCCTTCGAGATACAAGGGCCAAGTAAAAAGGATCGTAGATGAAGAGATCACAGTGGTCCTTGTAGTATTACCCTGGGAGATTGTAGAAGATTTCAAGAAGGCCTATGAGACTAAACAGCCACCCCAAAAGATGTTAGAGAACAGAGTTATTAAAAAGGGGTTAGTCTACAAGAGGCTTGAGAACTTCAAACAAAATGAGCTCAGTCTGTTACTTGAAGGGACTCATCCTGATGAGTTTGCATACAGACAGATTACAACAGTTGAGCTCTAAAATGGCAAACAGGCCAAGTACATCTCAGAGCTGTATGGGCGTGAAGGATTGTTTGATGGTGAAGCTGAGAACCTGAACATGGAAGAACAAATTATGTTTCTCAGAGCATACACCAGAGAATCCTACAGGCTTATACATGGGAAGTGAGTATCATGGATGGGGGAATAGCTCAGTGTCCAATTCCCCAATACAGAGCTCCCATCCATACATTGCCAACCAAATCATCAAAGACTCATTCCCAGGCCAGTGCTTATATGGGTCATCTTCTCAACTGATCAAGAAGGAAAAAGACCAACCATTCTGCCAACAAAAAGTGGGACCTCAATAAAGTTAAAGGTTTTGGCTGCATTGGTTCAGGGGGAGTTTGTTGGACCAAAAGAACCAATGAGCCGGATGAGAAAAACCTTAAAGTACCACAGACGTCACAACAACTACTGAAGACCACAACAGCTAAAGACAATAGCTAATTACAAAGTCTGAACACAAGTGCTGAAGACAAAGTCTGAAGACAACAGCTGATTACAAAGTCTGAAGACAAGTGTTGAAGACAAAGTCTGAAGACAAGTGCTGAAGACAAAGTCTGAAGACAAGTGCTGAAGACAAATTCTGAAGACAAGTGCAGAAGACAAAGTCTGAAGACAAGTGCGAAGACAAAGTCTGAAGACAAGTGCTGAAGACAAAGTCTGAAGACACAAGTGCTGAAGACAAAGTTCGAAGACACAAGTGCTGAAGACCAAAGTATCAGACGTTCTCACAACAACTGAAGAGGTCTTCTTCAGTAGTTGTGACGGTTTACCTTTCAGTAGTTTTATGTTTTATCTATTCAGTAGTTTGACACAACAGCTGAAGAATACTTCTTCAGTTGTTGTGCTCATCAGTAGTTTTATGTTTTTCAGTAGTTTTGTAAAACGACTGAAGAGCTTGTTCTTTAGTCGTTTTAGTTTCAGTAGTTTCTTATCAGTAGTTTCATATTTTGTACTTAACACTCTGATTTGTTCTCAGTAGTTGTGAACATTTCAGTAGTTTGTTAAGAGTTAGTTATTTTTGTACTAGATCTGCCAGTTGTCACTTTCCCGTGATAACAGCAGCGATTGCACTCTATATAAGGAGTGTCAACCTATTGTAATAGGAGAATGATTTGATCAGAAATATTTGATATCATAGAAACATTCCTTGTTACAGAAATATATTCTCTCGTTATAACCGTATTTGTTCTTAATGTATACGAGTATCAAATTCTTGCTACAATTTGTCTAATTCTTGTTCTTATTCCGCTGCGTTACGCTCTATTACATCAAACTTGTGATCACTGATCCTAACATAGTCTTTTACAAAGTTAATCACAACTTTCTTATACTAGTAATACTAAACTCATTATACACGTTGCTATATTATATTACACCTTTTACTATAAAGTCCCTCTATTTTCAAAGTTCTACACAACCAGTAACTTTGGCAAATCCACGAGAGTAAGAAAATAGATCTATTCGCCTAAAACGCCCATTTGGTACTTGGGTTGATGCATGGCAATCAATACCTGGCATCCTTTGAGTCAACGCATTCTTTTTGACTTGAAAGGAGATGGATATTAAGAAATTGCATACTAAATACGCATACTATTAGTCTGACATATTGTGTCAGGGGTTAGACGCGAGGGCATTCGATCACTAGGGTTAGTTGTGGACTCATATATAATAGTTTACTTGTATTTGGAAAATTGGGTATTTGTTTGTACATTGTTCTCTACTATATGTATACTTCTAAACCTATGTGCTCACGAACTTTTTAGTTGACATATTTTTGCATGCATCCAAGTAATGGAAACTAAGTTTGTTGCTTTGCTCACGCTAGAATTTAAGGATAAGCTATAGTTGGACCTAGTTAGACTTTGAATAATATATAGACTTATTTACTTATTTGGTTACTAGAATTGGATGTAACCAAATATTTGATTTTAATAATTAATTTCCTATAGTAATCTTTATCCTTGTATTATGAATCAATTTCCTCATGCCTCGGTGTTTCGGCATTAGGCGGACTGTGATAAAACCGAAGAAAGAGATAACTTTGATAACAAGTTTTGACTGGAGTGCAGAAGCTGAGGAAACAAAAGAAAAAATCAATCAAGCCCTTATTGCTGAGGTTATAGAAGAGGAAAATAATGTGGAAGACTTTGATCCTTTCAAGAAATTTACAAGTGAAGCTGAAGTCTCTCAGGGTGTAAAGAATGAAGGGAAGGAGTGTGTTGAGAAGATTGGGACTGGTGATTTGATGGTTGATGATTTTAAAGAAGTTGAAGGTGAGAAGATGAAGTTAGCTAGGAACCAGATAGAAAAGAAGAGGAAAGAGAAGAATGCTGCTACATCCACAATTGAGGAAAACGAGAAGAGTAGTCTAGTGTGTCAATGTGAAAAGGCTCTAGCAGTTGACAAAGTGGTAATGGGCCTTCCTTATGCGGTAGTACAAGACATGTGTTCTTCTGCTTGGAAGATAAGGCTATTTGGTGTGTATAAAACAAATTGTCTATTGCTTGACAATGAAAAGGTCTTAAAACAAATTAATGAAGAGCTTAAACTAAAGGTGTGACATGTGTTCTTAAAACGAGTCCATATTTTTTGTTAAATTAAATGAAGCTTTAAAAGAAAATAAATATTTAAAAATAATTGTTTTAGAATGAAATGTTGAAGTAAATACTTTGACTTAAGGAGTGGCACTTGCTGAGTTTTAAACAAGTAAAACGGGTTTGTGTAAATCACAACGAGGGGCTAGGATTAAAACGGGTTTGGTTATGGAATTGCTTTGGTTTATCCTTCTCCTAATACTTATTTTTATTAACCTATGCTTGTTCCACACCCTTTAATTGATTTCATTCAAACAGATACTAATATTCTATCTTCAAGATTAGAAGGTGTGAATCCTAAAGATATGCATGAGGAGTACGGTTATGGACCAACTACTGGCTTGGATGCAATAGTTTTAGTACACCTAAATCTCAACATTCTGTTTTAGATCATAGTTCTAGTTTAAGTACTATTTTTGCTTCCAGAAAGTCTGTCTCAGACATTGATTTTATATATTCTAGTGGTGATTCCACTTATTTATTAAATGATTTTAGATGTAATGATAATGCTTCTTTATTAAACCTATTTGGTTCTTTGACTCAAATACTATTTTCAACTCCTTCAATCTTTCAATTTTTGATGATGATGTGTCGTTCTCTACTCTCCAAATGAACATTATTCCTCTAGATCCATTACCTCATGTTTCATGCGCTCCTCAAGCACCTTCCTATTAATCATCTAACCATGCAAGATCTGTTGATCTTCTATTGTCTTCATCATTTGACATTCCACCCCCACCTCCTTCGACACTTATTCCTTCAAGAACAACGTCTACTCCATCTCAAAGCAATATATCATCCCAACCTCTTCAACCTGTTCACCTATTCTCTTCACCATGATCTACACACTCTCAATCCACTAGCCCAGCTCAAACCAATCCATTATCTTTAACCATTGATTTCAAATCATTAAATGATCATCCTCATAAGAACATAATTTGATCAATTACTCATGGTGTTAGGACTCGGAGACAGACTGGTTTGATAAACGTATGTTTATTCTATCCTAAATTAACCCAAAGAATGTTCATGCGGCTTTTCATGATCCATGTTGGGTTGAATCCATGCAATTGGAGCTTCAATAATTTTGGAAACTCAAAGTGTGGACGCTTATTGATCTTTCACCCAGCAAATGCCCAAGAGGCATGAAATGGGTTTTTAAGAACAAAACCAATGATCGTGGCATTATAGTGAGGAATAAATCCTCTTGGTGGTTCAAGCATTTTCCCAAGAAGAAGGGATTTCCTTCATGGAAGTATTTGCTCTCGTAGCCATCTTGAAGCAATCAAGATTTTTTTGCTCATGCCGCACAAAAGCAATTCAATGTCTATCAGATGGATATTAGACGTGCCTTTCTTTACGAAGACATTGATGAAGAGATATATGTGGGTCAACCACTACGTTCGAGGATCTAGACTTTCCTTATAAAGTATACAAGCTTCATAAATATGTCTATGGTTTATATCAAGCTCCTCGCATTTGGTACGAGACTCTAACACATTATCTTCTAAGCAATGGTTTTTCTCGTGGCACCATGGATATGACTATATTCAAGAAAGAGGTGGATGGTGAGATGCTAATTGTGGAGTCTACTTGACAATATTATTTTGGGCTCCTCTAATCCAAAGTTGTGTTGCGAATTTAAGGAGGTTATAAGAAGTCACTTTGAGATTAGCATGATGGGGGAGATGTGCTTTTTTTGGGTTTGCAAGTTGACTAGAAGATTGAAGGAATTCTTATCATTATAAGAAATATGTCAAAGAGATTCTGAAGAAATTGAAGATGGATGACGCTTGTTTTGAATTTACTCCATTCACAGCTCAAACATGCCTAACTCGAGACGAGAATAGGAAATCTATTGATGCTCATCTGTATAGATCCATGACCGGTTCTCTAATGTATCTTACAGCAAGTCGTGCAAACATCAGTTTTGGCGTAGCATATTGTGCTCGATACCAATCTGGCCCTAAAGTGTCTCATGATGTAACATCCGTCATTTTCAAGTTATAAACCCAAACTCGAACTAAAATCGAACTTTCTTACGATATGAATTTCTTTATTTTATTTATATTAATGAATTATATAGATTAGACGTGTAGTTTAAACAATATCGTGAAATGATTTATTCAATTTATTATTTAAACAACTTATAGTAACTCGTTGATTTATAAATAATTGTTTTCATAAAATTATAAAGTTTATTAATTATGTTACAACAAATAACTAAATGGAAAAGACTTATTAAAACTCATAAAGTTATAAAATGAATTTTAATAAACTTATAAAGTTTTATTAGTAATTATGAATTTTAAATACTAAAAATAAATAATCAAATTATAAAGTTTACAAGTTTTATAAAGTTATAAAGATTAACAAATAAATAATTTGATTCATTATTCAAATTGGTTTTATAAAGTCTATAAAGATTTTATAAAAAAAGTTATTAAAATTAGAGTCTTCATAAATTTAAATTTAAATTATAATTATTCTTTTATTTATTTAAATTAATTAATTTTATATTTATTTCAATCATAACCCCCTTTTAAAAGACTTATAAATCACCATTAACACCATTCATAACCCTCCTCACCTCAAGTATAAAAGCAAGGCTTAGGCCTCACTTTTCATTAGCTCATTGTCTAAAAATCTCACTCTCATATCTTCTTTCATCTATAGTTATGATCAATTTGAAGAATTTATTTTACAAGAAATTTCAAGAATTCTTAATACTAAGGGACCTTTTATTATTTTATATTATACATTCAATCATCCTAACATCAATTATTCTCAAGACTTTATGTCTTACCATTATTCTTTCTTCAATCAAATACTAACATTCCTAAATCAATCTAGCAAACACTAACATAAACAAAGAATCTCGTTTGCATATGGACGGCTATGCCCGCCGTATTCGGTTATTGCACAAGATTATTTTTCTAAATGATGGCTATGCCAAAATTTTAGAATATTTTTATAACTCAAATTAAGACTAATATACCATTGACAGGATCAGCGATCACAAGTTGATGTATTAGAGTTAAAGCAGCGGAATAAGAATAGGAATTAGACAAATTGTAGCAAGAAGTCGATGCTTGTATGCATTAAGAGCACATACGGTTATAGCGAGAGAATATATTTCTGATTCAAGGAATGTTTATAGATGTGGAATGTTTCTAATAAAATCATTCATTCATTCACGTCATTCCACCTATTACAATAGGTTGTCACTCCTTATATAGAGTGCAACAAACACTGCTGTTATCACGAAAAGTGACAACTGGCAGATCTAATACAAAAATAACTAACTCTTAACAAACTACTGAAATGTTCACAACTACTGAGAACATATCAGAGTGTTAAGTACAAAATATAAAATACTGATTGGAAACTACTGAAACTACAACGACTGAAGAACAAGCTCTTCAGTCGTTTTACAAAACTACTGAAACATAAAACTACTGAGACTAGAAATATAAAACTACTGATATCACAACTACTGAAGAAGTACTCTTCAGCAGTTGTGACAAACTACTGAGGCTTCAGTACTTGATCTTCAGACTTTGACCTTCAGATGTTTCATCAGCTGATGACTTCAGTAGATATCATCAGCTGATGTCTTCAGTCTTTGTCTTCAGACTTTGTACATCAGTTGTTGATCTTCAGCACTTGTAAACTCTTCAGCTGTTGTACTTCAGTACTTTGGTCTTTCAGCTTGAGTACTTGTGTTCTTCAGCTGTTGTACTTCAGCACTTTAGTTCTTCAGCTGTTGAAGTCTTTAGCACTTGATCTTCAACTGTTGAAGTCTTCAGCATTTGTCAAACTGCTGATGAGGCTTTCAGCAGTTGTTGTGATACCATGCGGGACTTAGAGGTTTTCTGATCTTGGCTCATTGGTTCTTTTGGTCCAACAAACTCCCCCTGAACCAATGCAGCCAAAACCTCTAAATTATTTATTATCCCACTTATTGTTGGCAAAATGTTGGTCTTTTTCCTTCTTGATCAGTAGAGAGATGACCCATGTAAGCTCCGGCCTGGGAAGAAATCTCAAATATTTGTTTGGCAGGGTATGAATGGGAACTCTGTTTTGGGGAACTGGACACAGAGTTGTTATCCCATTCATGAGATTTACTTCCCCATAATGAGTCTGTATGACTCTCGAACATAGGCCTCAAGGAGAACAACTTGTTCCTCCTGAGAGAGTTCTTATACTCCTTCTTCGAAGAAGAACTCTGGACCATAGTACTCTGATAAGTACTTCATGGTCCTGCCATTTTTCAGCTCCACCGTAGTTACCTCCCTATATACAAATTCATCAGGATGGTTGCCTTCAAGGAGTAACTGGAGCTCATTCTTCTGGATGTCTTCAAGCTTTTTATATAACAACCCCTTCTTAATCATCTTTTTTTCTAGTAAAGCTTGAGGGGTCTTCTTTGCTTGGTGAGCTTTCTTGAATTCATCAATGATTTCCCAAGGTGAGACTACAATGGCCAACATGATGGTAGAATCTATTGTTTTTCGTGCCTGGCCATTGTATCTGTGTGGAATAGTTCTTTTATGGATTCTAGAACTCACCCTGGGGTCTGGCCATACTCTCATTCTCTCCTTCTGATACTGAAAAGTGTGCCCGAGAGTGTACAGCCTTTGAGCATGCCATTTCATGGCTTGAATAGATGATGACTGAGGAAATTCCTTGTCAACCATCTTCAATAGTTGCTCATCGTGCTGTTTCTGCTGTTCTTCTTCTTCTATCTTGACTCTGACCATTTCCCTTTGAGAGTCAGGTGTGATCATGAGTTGACTTCGGGGTTTGGGTAGGTTTAGAACATCAAAGAGTGGCAGACTATCATCTTCATCCTCCTCTTCTTCTTCTTCTTCCATCCTCAGCACCATTCTCCTCCTTCTGGGTGCATCACTGGATGATGGTTGGGTTGGTGAAGGAATGGTTTTGAAGAATGAGGATGTTTGGATTTTGGCTTAGAGATTGGTTGGAGATTTGAGGGATAGGCTCTGTTTGAGTGGGTGGAATGGAAGGTTGATCCAGCATCTTTGTAGTTAGTTCACCTTTGTGAGTTTAGCCATCTCTAACCTTTTACCAGCCCCAGCCTCATCAAGGGCTTCCACAATAATCCCTTTGTTGAATTGCCCAGACAGACAGATTCTGGTGGCTATAGCCAGAATGCTGTCCCTGGTCCACGCCGAATCTCCATTAACGATCTTCCTAAGTATTTTGCAATAAAGCGGATCATTATTTCTAATCTCTCTTTTTCAAGAGCATCATACCCTGCCCATCGGGTTTGTATCTCTTGCACTTCCAACCTTCTGATCTCACTATCCAGTGTGGCTGTGTCAACCCCTGCCTGAAGAGTTGTTCAATTATTTTATCTATGGATCGGCTGTGTGTAGTGTCAGCTTCTTTTACCAGCTCCTCCAAGGATTTGTCTTCATCAGTATGATCATCAGCACTTTTCTTTCGCTTGTAAGTGAGCAGAGGTTGCTTTTCTTTCTCCTCCTCTTGGGCTTGCTTCTCTTCCTTCTTTTCCTCTGTTCTTTTCCTTCTTCTTTCTTTCACTGCAGTACTCTCCCCCTTTTTGGATGCATTGGAGGAAGGGGTTTGTACCGCAGAAAGAGTCTTTTGTATAGCAGCATCAATCAAGGGCTGTAAAGTTGAGGAAAGCCTCTCATTAATGGCTTTAGTCACAATATCAGTGATTATGGGTGTGATGAGAGGGAGGGAATTTTGAAGTACAACACCCTTGCTCAGGAGGGTTCTGTTCTTGAGAAATAGGGCCTGAAGCAGAGGCAGGTGGTTGAGTTTGGAGTGGCTCAGTGTTTGGGGAACCTTCAAGTGAAGGTGCCATCTGGGTGGGTAGAGGCAGATGGTCTTTCTCCTTGGGAGAGTTGATCAAGTAGGTTTTGCAGCCTACTGACTTTCTCTTCAAGGATTGTGTTCTGGGCAAGAACATCGTAGAAAAAGCCCAGGTCATCATCAGCCGAAACTGAATCATCTGACCTCCTGCTTAGAGCAGGATTTACATGCACTGGGTGTAGACCAGTTGGTGCATGTGCCCCTTGTGCTTGGTACTGGGGACTTCCAGCCTCAGGACAGTGTCCATCATCAGCTGTTGCCTCTAGTGAGGTCTTAGCAATGTTACCAGCCTCATTCTGATCATGTGCTGAGTCAGAGGAGGTGGTAGCCTCACTAGATATTCTAAGCTCCTTGTCTACACCAGGAGATAGAAGTGGTAAACCCCTGTGCTGTGGTTCTCAAGTGCACTGTGTTCCTCCCCCTCAATTGTAGAGGTATTCCCAGTAGTAAGTGGTTTCTGGGGAGGGGGTGAGGAGTGCAGTTGAGTCAACACTTGTGCAACTATTAAAGTTAGGCTGTGAGGGGCGGTTGTTTGGGGTGAAGGGATAGAACCAGTGTGCACCTGGGGAGGTGGGTGCTCTTCAATGGCAATCCCCTCAAGTGAGGAAGATCCCAGATATGTAGGTACCCCTTGTGTGGTTGCTGCAAGCTCCTGTGGAGAGGAGGCCTGAGCGGCTATGTTGGAAGAGTCATTGTATCCACTAGGGGGTTTGGACTAGTGGATATATCCTGCGTTTGTGGTGCAGGGGCATCCTCAGGGGACTCAATTCCCTGAGTAACCGTTTTGGGTTTCTTTTTGGTGGGTTTGGTGGGGACTTTTAATTTGGAGGTGGTGGCTGTGGGTTCCAGCTGCGTGGGTTTTCGCAGCTTGGCAGCCATTTTAGTGTCTGGTCAGAGTTGTGCCGGGAGTATACTTCCGGCAGAACAGCCGTAGCAGGGACTCCCAAGCCAACAAGTCCCTTAGCATTAAGCTGGTTTGTAATGATGGCCATTATGAACCGTGGATATAGTATCCAACGGTTGGCAGTTAGTTTTTGAGCCATGTCCTTGAGCTCCGAAAATATTATTTCTGAAAAGTTTAGTGGTTGTTGCTCAAGAATAGAATACATTACCTGCTGCCATTTTGTCGACATTTGATCCCAAGACGACGTCTTAGGGGCCAAACATACATTCACCATGTGAAAAATTAGGCGCTCAGCGTCATTAAAGTGTTTCTTCATGATAGTGGAGGCACTGAGATCGCCTTGATATCCATGTTGGCAAAGGATAGATCTGTGGTGCCCTTCGGATATCCAGCAGGAGAACTAGCATCATTCAGATGAAGAATTTGGCGGATTATTACCGGAGTGATGACTACTTCTTTGTTGTTGACGACCGACTGGAGAGATGGTGTGTTGTTCTCCCCAGTGGTAATAGTAACGTTCATCCAAAATTGTTGAAGGGATTCGGCATGTAGTATGGGATTCAGAAGAAATGCCGTATTGTATTGGGACTGAACCATAAGATCGATAGCAGTATCGAACTTAGTCCAGATAGGCGATTTAGTGAGGTAGGCAACACAGTTGTGTCGCGGTTTAATTTGCATGACGCCATTGAGAGGAGGGAAGTTTTGGAGAGGAACGTTAGGTTTGAAGAAGATGAAGCATTGAAGGATTAGGTCAGGGGTATATATAGGGTGCGGGTAATAAAAAGACTGAAGGATGTGGTGTTAGTCATCAGTAGTTTCAAACGACCGTTGACATGGTATTATCCTTTCAGACGTTGAAACAGCTGAAGTCGTGGTGTTAGGCATCAGAAGTTAGAAAACTACTGAAGACCGTGGTTTTGACTTCAGATGATTGAAACAACTGAGGACTTGGTGTTTGTCATCAGTAGTTATGAAACTACTGAGGACAGTGGTTTGTCATCAGCTGTTGTAAACAACTGAAGACTTGGTATTAGTCATCAGTAGTTATAAACTACTGAAGACATGGTTTTGCTTCAGTTGTTTAGAATGAAACAGTAGTTGTAGAAACGACTGAAGAGAAAGTTCTCTTCAGCTGTTTTCGTCAATTCTTAGCTTGTCAGCTGTTTCATACTGTCCTCAACACATTCATCAGCCTTTTTGGCTGATTTCAGTTGTTTCATAGGACATCAGTACTTATCTGTTTTTACTGATTGCAGTAGTTGTAGCTGCATCAGTAGTTGTAACTACATCAATAGTTTAGAACAGATGAAGTACTTCAGTACTTGTGAGACATTTAGCCTTTAGTAGTTATAAAAACTGCTGAGGATAAAAGAGCTCATCAGTACTTATAGTGACATAGTTACTAATGATCATCAGTACTATTACTATGATCATCACTATTGTGTCACTTATTCTAGCTGCAGCATACCAAGCCTTAACACCTTTTGGAAAGTTGAACTATCCAAAGGCTTAGTAAAAATGTCTGCAAGCTCATCAGCACTAGGCACAAACTTAGGATCAATCAGACCTTTTTCAAAACAATCCCTTATAAAATGATGTCTGATCTCTATATGTTTGGTCCTAGAGTGCTGGACTGGATTTTTGACAATGCAAAGAGCTGATCACTATCCATTAATACTAGAGTCTTAGTCTCTGTAATGCCATAATCCAAAAGTTGGTTTTGAAGCCAGAGTACCTGAGATGTACAACTTGCAGCAGCAATGTACTCTGCTTCAGCAGTTGATGTAGCAACTGAGGTCTGTTTCTTGCTCTGCCAAGAAATCAAGCAGTTGCCTAGGAATTGACATCCACCAGAAGTTGATTTCCTGGTCAACTTACACCCTGCATAGTCACTGTCAGAAAAAGCAACTAATTTACCAGAATGTCCAGTAGAATACCATAGACCTAGAGATGGAGTGCCTTGCAGATATCTAAAGATCCTCTTGACTGCAATCAGATGAGACTCTTTAGGTGCAGCCTGAAATCTAGCGCAAACACATGTAGCAAACATAATATCTGGTCTAGAAGCTATTAAATACATCAAAGACCCATCATACATCTGTAAAGTGTTTCATCAACCACTTTACCTTTCTGATCAGTATCCAGTTGTGTGGTGCTGCACATGGGGGTAGAACAGGGCTTACAGTTTTGTAATCAAACTTTTGCAAAAGATCTTTTGTGTATTTGGACTGATGAATGAAAATTCCATCAGCCTTTTGTTTGATTTGCAACCCCAGAAAGAACTGTAATTCTCCCATGGCACTCATTTCAAACTTCTGTTGCATCAACTTTGTAAAGGCATCACACAACTTTGGATCAGAGGATGCAAAAATGATATCATCTACTAATTTGAACAAGTAGATTATGCTGCCCAGCTTTCTTAATGAATAAAGTCTTATCTATGGAGCCTCTAGTGAAATTATTTTCCAGAAGAAAGTTTGATAATGTCTCATACCAGCTCTAGAAGCTTGTTTTAACCCATAAAGAGCCTTATCAAGCTTATACACCCAATTAGGATGTTTATTGTCCTCAAAGCCTGAAGGTTGACATACATAAACCTCTTCTTTAATTTTTCCATACAAAAATGCACTTTTGACATCCATTTGAAAAACTTTAAGGTTTTGATAAGCAGCATAAGCTAAAAACAATCGAATTGCTTCCAGTCTGGCTACAGGGGCAAAGGTTTCATCATACCAATACCTTCTTCTTGTGCAAACCCCTGAACAACCAGTCTGGCCTTGTTCTTAACAATAGCCCATTTTCATTAGTTTTGTTCCTAAACACCCATTTAGTGCCTATTGCACACTTACCTGGAGGTAGAGGAACCAGTTCCCACACTTGCTGTTTCTTGAACTGAAGAAGCTCAAGCTGCATGGCATCAACCCATCCATTGTCCTTTAGAGCAATGTGATAATTCTTTGGCTCTTGCTGACTGATGAAGAGAGCATAGAAGCAGAATTTGACAATTGACTTCTTGTTGATACTCGCAGTGATATCACCAATGATTTGAGACATAGGGTGATTCTTCAGATCTTGATACACAATGAGATCTTGTGCAAGTGTTGTAGCAGGCTCAGCAGTAACAGATGGTGATGGTGAATCATTTCCTTGAAACCAATCAGGGGATGGTAGTTCAAAGGAAGTTGAATTCGAAGAGATCTCATTAGCATTTGTTGTGGATGGTGCTACTAGAGCTACAGGGACATCAGGTCTAGCTGAATCAGGCAGCTGATCACTAAACCTGAAGAGGTGAGTACTGCAATCATCATCATCATCAGCAGTACCACCAGGTGGGAACTGTTGACAGGAGCAACAGCAGGAGTTTGATAGGGAACATATTGCAGTATGTCCAAATCAAATAACTCCACAGGGCTTTGTGGAATCTTGTCCTTTGGAGATTCATTGAACTTAACATGTAGAGTTTCTTCAACCATCTTTGTTCTGCAGTTGAAGACTCTGTATGCCTTGCAAGTAGATGAATAACCAACAAATACCCTGCATCCACCTTAGGATCAAACTTATGGAGTTGATCCTTTGTGTTGAGAATAAAACAAGGACACCCAAATGCTTTGAAAAATGAAATCAGAGGAGCCAAGTGATGGAGAACTTCATATGGAGTCTTCATCAACCTTTGATTTACTAAAACTCTATTTTTCATATAGCAAGCTGTGTTGACAGCTTCAGCGGAAAAGGTCAGTGGCAAACCTGAGTCAGACAGCATGGACCTTGCAGCTTCAATCAGAGTCCTGTTCTTTCTCTCCACTACTCCATTTTGTTCTGGAGTCCTTGGGATGCTAAACTGCCTTTTGATCCCCTTGGAAAGATAGAAGTCATCAAGTGTATGATTTCTGAACTCAGTTCCATTGTCACTCCTAATACACTTGACTGGAAGGGAATACTGCTTCTCAATATACCACACAAAGTGAATAATCTTCTGAGCAGCCTCATCCTTTGAATGTAGAAAGAAAGTCCATACAAATCTGGGTAATCATCCACAATTACCAGACGTATTTCTTCTTTGCCATGCTCATTACTCTCACAGGACCAAATAGTCCATATGCAGTAATTGCAAGCAGGCAGTGGACTTAGGCACTTCAATGGGAGGGAATGAGACTTTGTGTTGTTTTCCTTTTAAACAAGCGTGCAGGTTTTTCATCACAATGGAACTCCTTTATTGGTAAGCCTCTAACTAAACTATTGTGGGTAAGCTGATTCATGTTTTTGAGATTAACATGACCAAGCCTTCTGTGCCACAGTTTAGATTCTTGAGAAGAGGCTTTGGAAAATAGGCAAGGATTGCCTTTGATCTATTTTCTTGGAAAGATCTAAGGCATATACTCTTCCTGTCCTGTTGGCTCTCAGGAGAGTGTGATCATCCAACACCTTGTCAATCAAGTGCAAAACTTTGGATGACAGAATCCTACAGTTTTGACTGGTGAAAAGAGCAACATGGCCTTTATCACACATTTGACTGACACTCAAGAGATTGTACTTGAGATTTTCCACATGATTAACATCATCAAATTGATTTCTCCATTGGAGACAAAGCCCTTACCAATGATGTAACCCCTAGCATCATTGCCAAAAGAAACAAATCCCATCTTTCCTTGAGAGTAGTCATGAAGAAGGGAGCTGTTCCCAGTCATGTGCATAGATCCCCCACTGTCTACATACCAGATGCTACTTTGGCATGTTGAAGAACCCTGCAATAATAAACAATCAGTTAGTTTTAGAGACCCAACCGTTTTTGGTTTTGGGCTGGTCTCATCAATAGATGGTAAACTAACAGGTTTATCTGAAACAACAGCCTGAGAGGAAGAAGATGGTGTAGAAGAGGAGTCCTTGGCTTGGACCTCCTTTTCTGTGGTTTCAACATAGGAGCATCTAGTTGGTTAACTCTACCCAACAGATGTTGAACCATCATAACCAGCTGTGTCTGATTTTGTGACAAGCTTTCAGCTCATCAGACACATTGCCAGTGGAGTTTGATAAGTTCCTATGTTCCCTTCTTCTTCTGAGCATTCTCAGCTGTCACCTGTTTAACCCCTTCCTTTTTGGATTCTTTGAGGACTTAAGGGTTACAGGATTTGATGTTGCTGATACAAATGTGGTCTCAAACTCAGTTTTCATTTTTACCATCTTCTCATTAATTTCTTCTTTTGTTTGAGTTTGGAACCTCTTTTGTACCAACAATCATCTGTAAGATGATTGAACAAACCACATACTTCACATGGTTTCTTCTTCATCTTAGGTTGATCATCAACTAAAGAGGGTGAAGCAACTGAAGACTTGTTCTTCAATGCTTTGGAAGCATTGTTTGCTTCTTGACTGCCTCTTTAGTAGACTTCAAACTCTTTCTACTGGCAGTTTTCTTCTCTCAGTACTGACAGCAGTTGAAGTTTGAACTTCAGGTGTTAAATACTGCTCTCTAGTCCTTTCAGGACCTTCAGAATTAACTCCTGAGTTGATCAACTCATTGATCATGTGAGTGTCAGCATTTGAACCATCAACATCAGCTGATAAGTTCAAAGAGGGCTTGATGCTGACTGCTACTTCTGATTTGCTGTATCAGAAGGTAGATCACATGATGATGGATTGGTTATCACTCACCATCAGATTCTACCTCTGCACTTGGGGTAAAATCTGTAGGTGGAGCAGTGTGATTGTAACCAATTCCAAACTTCACATTGGAAGCAGATTGCTTACTAAGAAGCATTTCAAAACCTTTGCATGATTGTACCCATCTATCACACTCTACCTGGGTAACTGCAAGGGTTTCTTTGAGATCTTTGTACTTCTCTAGAAGTACCTCTTCTCTAGCCTTATCATCAATTATTTGGCAATTCAGTTTATAAATCTCATCATTTTTATCTTAAGCACAGACTCAACTCAGCTTTGTTTTTGGAAATTATTGTTCTAGCTCAATGTTTTATAATTAGAGCTACATTTGCTTCTCTAATGGAAGCAAATGCTGCTATGCATGGTTCAGAACATAATTTGGCTTTTGCCTCAGAGGAAACCTGTGATACCTGAGGTGTAGAGGCATTAGAAAATGAAGTATCAGCAGACTCCAAAGCCATAAGAGCTAGATTCCCAAAAGGACTGTCACCACCATGTTGACCAGCACCTGAGAACAGTTGGTCATGACCAGACATGTCATCTGGTAAACTGCTCCAGTCAACAACTCCTGGGGTGAAAAAGCTGTGTTGTTGAGGTTGAGTTTGTTGATGAGATTGGGATGGCTGAGGTTATGGTAGCGCATGAGGTTGTGGTGCCATAGGAACTTGAACTTGATTTGACTGTGGCATGTAATAACAAGGGTACGGATATGGCATTTGACCCTGAGGAACAAAATATGCCGGAGATTGTTGTTGGATGATGACTAGAAGTGACACGATGTTGCCCTCTGTGTTGTTGACTATTGCCAGGAAAAGTCACAAAGGGTCCAGTGGAGTTAGATCCAGTTGATCTACATTCTCTTGCAAAGTGTCCAAGCCTTTGGCATTTGTGACACCTCAACTTGCTCTTGTCAAAACCAACTTTGGTTTTGCCAGAGAGTCCTGGGAATTTTCTTCCGGTTCTTTTATAGAACTTCTGAGATCTGATATTTATCAGGGCCATTTGGCTCAAAATATCCATCTCTTAAGTCATCATCAGCAATCCCCTTGAGATCATCCATAATGAAGCATAGATTGTCATTATTACACCCAGTAAACAGACCATCAACACTCACAAATGCAGAATCAGAAGTGCTTGAAGAGAAATTAATATGCTCATCATACTGGCATTCAGATGAAACATATTCTGACTCATGACCCACCAAGACAGTGTTGCCTGGTACAAAGTCTTCAGCGAGCGTTCCAGATGAAGACAGCTTTCTCTTCTGTTCTATCTCTCTCTCAAACGTGAGCAGTTTCCCATGGAGTTGGGTGAGAGATAGTTTGTCCAAACTTGCACTAGAGCGTAGGACAATAGTATATGTGTCCCATCTCTTAGGCAGTGATCTGAGAAATCTGTTATTCATCTGGATATTAGTGTACTCAATTTTGACCATTTTTAATTCAGAGATCAAACAAGAGAACCGCTCATATTGTTGAGTCAGTGTCTCACCCTTTCTATGAGAAAATGTCTCATATTGTTGGGCGATGATTTCTCTATTATTTTCCAAGACCTCATCTGTTCCTCCAAATTGTTCTTTCAAGGCATTCCAGAGGTCATGGCCAGTTTCATGATGCATTAGCCCAGAATAGATTTCATTTGGCAATGCCATGGCCAGAATTCCATGAGCTTTTGCATCAATTTCAAGCAACTTCTTATCCTCATCTGAGTATTGCTCCCTCCTCTTCGGAACCATTTGATTGGTTTCCGGGTTATTCACCATAGGCTTGTGTGGACCGTGTACCACTGATGTCCAACAACCTGCGCTGTTAACAAACAGGTGATGGAGCATTCGTGTTTGCCATATGTTATACTCATTCCTAACCAGCATTGGTGGCTTGGTTGAGGAACCAGTATTGTGAGGATCATTGGAGGGAGTAGTCATTCTCAGTTCAAAACAATTTAATTCAAGCTTTTAAAAATTTTACACAGACCACAACAAACTCAATGAAAACCAAGAAAAGATCTCAGGATGAATGACCAGAAATACAGAAAATTCAATCTCTATAACCGTTTCTTGCAAAAACAAAAGCTAATTCAATCAAACTTAGATCTTGAATAGCAGTTTCAATGATCAATTATTAGATCGATCAATGATTAACCTGCTCTGATACCATTTGACAGATCAGCGATCACAAGTTTGATGTATTAGAGTTAAAGGCAGCGGAATAAGAATAGGAATTAGACAATTGTAGCAAGAAGTCGATGCTTGTATGCATTAAGAGCACATACGGTTATAGCGAGAGAATATATTTCTGATTCAAGGAATGTTTATAGATGTGGAATGTTTCTAATCAAATCATTCATTCATTCACGTCATTCCACCTATTACAATAGGTTGTCACTCCTTATATAGAGTGCAACAACACTGCTGTTATCACGGAAAGTGACAACTGGCAGATCTAATACAAAAATAACTAACTCTTAACAAACTACTGAAATGTTCACAACTACTGAGAACATATCAGAGTGTTAAGTACAAAATATAAAACTACTGATTGGAAACTACTGAAACTACAACGACTGAAGAACAAGCTCTTCAGTCGTTTTACAAAACTACTGAAACATAAAACTACTGAGACTAGAAATATAAAACTACTGATATCACAACTACTGAAGAAGTACTCTTCAGTAGTTGTGACAAACTACTGAGGCTTCAGTACTTGATCTTCAGACTTTGACCTTTAGATGTTTCCTCAGCTGATGACTTCAGTAGATATCATCAGCTGATGTCTTCAGTCTTTGTCTTCAGACTTTGTACATCAGTTGTTGATCTTCAACACTTGTAAACTCTTCAGCTGTTGTACTTCAGTACTTTGGTCTTTCAGCTTCAGTACTTGTGTTCTTCAGCTGTTGTACTTCAGCACTTTAGTTCTTCAGCTGTTGAAGTCTTCAGCACTTGATCTTCAACTGTTGAAGTCTTCAGCACTGTCAAACTGCTGATGACGCTTTCAGCAGTTGTTGTGATACCATGTGGGACTTAGAGGTTTTCTGATCTTGGCTCATTGGTTCTTTTGGTCCAACAACCATATATTGACATAATAAATTGTTCTAACCCATTTCATGCTTTAACGCTTTTAAAAGTGCACATAAGTGTCTTACTACAATTCTGGTAGAATATAATCGTATTTCAACCGACCGTAATTTGATCAAAAAACTAAATTTGGGTAAAATCTAACTCCAATATTAAGTTCACTGAATTACCTTTTCTACGGTAGTTTATACGTCTTCAAACTCAAGCGGACGACTCAACAATAGCCTTCACAAGATAAGTGCGCATTTCAGTTTATACGTCTTCAAACGATTTTAAAGATATTTTCATAAAATTGTTTCTGAATGAAAGTTGTCCGGTAGACTTTGAACTAGTCATGTCAAAATTTTTATAATTTTATGAAAATGTTTGCTATTTCAAAGACCTGTTCAAACACGTACGAAACATTCTGTCCAGAATCTAAAATTGGAACAATAATCGTTTATCAATCTACCTTTTGCTTATTGGCATTCCCAAGCATCCTAACTTCTTGTAATGAATTCTGACCTCAAGTTATTGTTTTTTTATCATTTAGGACACCACCTTTGACTTCTGGCATCCAAGCTTTCTTATGTACTTTACAACCATCACTATACTTGTGAGTTCTCCATGCCCCCTTTTTACTTTATTTCACACCTTTTGGGCTGAAACATGTTAATCTTATAAACTTACACTTGTAAACATCTTGATACTTGTAAATGCACCTGCGATTCATCTTTACTTTTTGTCATGGTTATTTGTGTTATTGTAAGTCTTATATGAGATACATATTTTGTTTACAATCATTAACTATTGCTAGCCTGGCAACGTGTTAGATCTTTGGGCCTGACTAGCCTATTTGGTGCTAAAGTCGATGTATTGCCGACTCCTGATGACATATGCTTGTTCATCATTGGAACCAATTACACATAGCCAATCTTATATACTTGTAATCAAGTCTAGGTTTGGTTGTAACTGTATGTGTTCTATAAGCTTGCTAACTCGTAACCATGGACATGAATTGCTACTTGTAACCCTTTTATATATATACCTATATGTGTGTGTTTAAAACATGGGAACTCACCAACTTTATAGTTGACCCTTTATGTTTTAACATGTTTCAGGTTTGTTTGCTTGAAGATCTTCTTGTGCTCATATAGGACTTGGACCTAGACTGTCACACCCCCGCTAAGAGCGGAAACACGGGGATGTAACGGGACGGGAATCGTCATAACACATGGTAAGCGATAGAGATGCAATAATAACAATGATGACAAGCGTGTCATGACGACACCCGACAACAAGGGCACTTGTGTCGTGTTTAGTCAGTATTCACGGCAACATAGCCATAAGCATAAACATGATATAAGATAAACATAGATAATAACATTGTATGCAATTCCCACAACCCGGGAACAAGTTACAAAGTGTAATGTTGTTTGAAACAGGTACAACAATTGTTCTCAAAATGACAAGTTTAGCCCAAAAATGCATCCTAGGGTCTCCACTAAGGCAACACACCTAGAACCTCAGCTAGCATGATCACCTGAAAAGATATGCTCAAAATGGTCAACAAAATTGTTGGTGAGCTCGCAAGTTTAAAAGTAAATATGTAATTGATGTTGTATAAAGTTGGTGTAGAATACCGTGCATACAGTTATAAGTAAGCAAAATCACATGACAAGAGCTTTACAACCAAACTAACGATGTACACAAAGAATCTTGTCGGAATATATTCACCCAAGGCCCATTCCTGGCTTTTGTTAGTACTAACTAGTATACCAACATGAGGGTGGGGGTGTCAACCCAGTACTACTACCAATACCTATCCGTCGGTTCCCACACTGGAATTAAATGGTTGCAAGAAAGAACCACAAATCAGACTCAAGCATGTATCAGATAAGTACCCACAAAATAGTAGCACGTTGATTCTAAGTATGTAAATTGTATGTATGTTGTACAGCATAGAAAACGGGCGAGCATACTTTTCCCCCATGTTTGTAAATGTTTGTAAATGTTTGTAAAGTAGTATAAGCATAAAAAGGGGCCACGAGACTCACATGTTAAGTGGTAAGTATGAATGATCGAGATTCCCAATAGTTGAATGCAATGAACAGTCAAACACTATTGACAGTTATTGTTAAGTATTAATGACATGTATAAAGCGTATAGTAATGTTTGGTCGGTTCGGGTTGTATCGGTTCGGTCGTGGGTATCACGCACACAAACGGACACACGTATCAGTTCTTATGCAGATCCAAGTACTAAGAGTAGTCATCATTGCTTATGACTTCCGTATAAAGATCTCATTGTTATGAAAGATAGCACTTGTTAAGTATTTGTAGTTCTAAATGGGTTGTCGATACTTGTAAATGTTAGGTTGATTTCAATTGAAATAGTATGTGCATGTTGATAGCGTTGACTTAATCTTGTGGTCAAGCAATGACACATTTACTGATGTTACCTTATTATCATCAGACGTTCAAGAGGAAATTCACACTCAACATCATCAGTCTCACAACAGGACCAGACGCTTGACTCAACACTCCATTCGTACGAATCAACCTTCAATCGTACAAATCAACTTCATTGGCGCGGTTGAACCTTCATTCATACGACTGGCATTCAGTCGTACCACACAACACCCTATCACACGACTTAACCTCCATACGCACGAATCAACCTTCATTCGTACGAATCAGCTTCATTCGTACGACTGAACCTTCATTCGTACGATTGGCCTTCAGTCGTGCAATACACGCATAGTCGCATGCATTCATTCACCCGCATTGACTCAATCGCACACACACTCATCCACATTGACTCAATTGCACACACATTCATCAGCATTGACTCAATTGCACACACATTCATTTGATCACACAACTTACTCGCATGACATCCCTAGTTGCACGATTCAGTCGCCCGAAAGACAAAGTCACATGACTCAGTCGCACGACTCACCTAGTCGCATGGCTCAGTCGCATGACAGACCGAGTCACCTGAACTACAGGTTCACGATTGTTGAAGTGCAGAGCAGCTTTCGGCTGCCCCAAGCACGGGTTTTACACAACAAGGACATCTAGAATCACACAACAAACACACACGAACAAGAAGCACACGCAGAAAGTCATCACATGCACCCACACGACTTCTTGTGTTCGAGTTGACCCGAACACCCGAAACCCTAGAAATGGACAGCAGTAAAACGAGCAAGAAATGGACAACCAAGGTCGTCTACCCGCAAGGATGGAGTAGACAAAGTTGTAGGTGAAGTCTAGACGACGAAAACATGACCAACGGGGCGTTTTTGGTGCTAAGAAGAAGATGTGAAGTGGAGAAGAAGATGATGAAGAAGAAATGGAGAGGATGAAGAAAATGGCTGGGAATGGGGTTTTTATACCCATCCCAGGTTCGCAAAATGTCAATTTTAGTCCCTGCACTTAGCCCCCGAGTTTCCAAAGTTTGCTTCAGTTGAAAACAACTTTAAAATGTTCATTATATTAAAGTTAAAAGCGTGTTTAGTGGTAATTGATTGCTTAAAATGGTTTTATAATGACAACGGTCGTAATTAAAAATGATATATTTGGTGATAATGGTGATGAAATTTATAAAAGGTTTATGCTTAGCACACGTTCACGGAGGAAGTACACGGACAAGGGTAATAATGCTAACATGATTCCTTAAAACAGGAGTTCATGAAGTAGAGGAAGAATAATTAAAATAATTCTATGGTTAATTATTTTGTTCGACGGACCTTAAGGTGACGGATGTCACAGTATCCCCTAGTTGAGAGAATTTCGTCCAGAAATTCATGTGGAGTTAGGTCCAAGAGCATCATCCACGAATAGATGTGGATATTTAAGTTTCATCTGATCTTCCCGTCCCATGTAAACTCTCGCCCTCGCTTTGAATTCCACCTTACGCGAACAATTGGTATTCTACTGCGCTTCAACTGTTTGACCTTACGGTCCATGATCTCAATGGGTTCCTCAATAAAATGAAGCTTTTCGTCGATTTTGAAATCCTCAATTGGTACGTGAAGTGATTCGTCGGCCAAACACTTCTTGAGGTTCGACACATGGAAAGTATCATACACACCATTGAGTTCTTGTGGTAACCTTAATCGGTAAGCCACTGGACCAATTCTTTCTGTAATCTCAAAAGGTCCAACGTATCTTGGGGCTAACTTCCCTTTCTTTCCAAACCGAACAAGTCCTTTCCAAGGAGATACTTTGAGTAACACTTGGTCCCCAACGTTGATTTCTAGAGGCTTCCAACGATTGTCGGCATAGCTCTTTTGGCGATCTCTAGCGGCTTTCAGTCTATCTTTGATTTGGAAGATCTTCTCGGTTGTTTCCTAACTGATCTCTTGGCCTGTTAACTGACTTTCACCAATCTCGGCCCAACAAATGGGTGATCTACACTTCCTTCCGTACAACGCTTCGAACGAAGCACACCCAATGCTGGTATGGTAGCTGTTATTGTAAGAGAACTCAATCAATGGCAAATAAGTGTCCCAACTACCACCAAAGTCGATTACACACGCTCTCAGCATGTCTTCCAGCATTTGTATAGTTCGTTCACTTTGGCCATCTGTTTGAGGGTGATAGGTGGTACTCATCGAGTGCCCATCGTTTTCTATAGTGTCTGCCAAAATCGTGAAGTGAATCGGCCGTCATGGTCTGATATGATTGACACCGACACTCTGTGTCTTGTCACAACCTCTTTTATGTACAGTCTCGCCAATTTGTCCATTTTGTAGTCTTCTCGGATTGGCAAGAAATGTGCTGATTTCGTCATTCGATCCACTACGACCCATATCGAGTCATGCCCGTTGCTCGCTCGAGGGTCTTTGGTAATGAAATCCATGGCTATGTTCTCCCATTTACATTCGGGAATCTCAGGTTGATGTAACAGTCCCGATGGTTTCTGATGTTCAGCTTTAACTTTCGAGCATGTCACGCATTTGCTGACGTACGTGGCAATGTCTTTCTTCATGCCTGGCCACCAGTACAGATCTTTGAGATCGTGGTACATCTTATCTGCGCCAGGATGAATAGAATATCACGTCTTGTGTGCTTCATCCATGACCAAGGTACGTACACCTCCCCACTTGGGTACCCATATACGGTCCATGAAGTATTGTACACCATCGTCCATGCACCTCAGTTGTTTATCCAACCTCGGAATTCTTCCCTACAAGGTTTTCTTCTTTCAACCCTCACTTTGTGGAATTTGGATGTGAGATTTCAAATTTGTTTGAATGGTCAATCCCAAAGCTCGAGCACGTAGTGGTTTCACGCGTTCTGTGCGGCTTAGAGCATCAGCCACCATATTAGCTTTCCCTGGATGATACCGGATTTCATAATCGTAGTTGCTAAGAAGCTCTACCCAGTGTCGCTGTCGCATATTGAGTTCCTTCTGATCCAGGATATGTTGAAGGCTTTTATGATCTATGTAGATAATGCATTTGGTTCCATACAAGTAATGCTTCCATATTTTGAGTGCGAATACTACGGCGCCCAACTCAAGATCATGAGTTGTGTAGTTCTTCTCGTGCACCTTAAGTTGTCGCGAAGCGTAGGAAATCACCTTATCTTTCTACATTAGTACACATCCCAACCCTTGATGCGAAGCATCACAGTATACCACAAAATCATGAGTTCCATCTGGGAGGGACAATATCGGTGCATTACACAGCTTATGTTTCAGCGTTTGGAACGCCCGTTCTTGTGCATGTCCCCAGTCAAACTTCTTGTCTTTCTAAGTCAACAAGGTCAACGATTGAGCAATCTTTAAAAAGTTCGCAATGAAACGACGATAGTATCCGGCTAATCCTAAGAATTGCCGTATCTCTGAAGGTGTCTGGGGTGTATCCCATTTCTTTACCGCTTCGATCTTGCCAGGATCTACATGAATCCCGTCCTTGTTAGCCACATGACCCAAAAACTTCACCTCTCGCAGCCAGAATTCACACTTCGAGAACTTGGCGAAAAGTTTCTCTTCCCTTAACAGTTCCAGTATTGCCCGGAGGTGTTCTTCATGATCCTCTTTCGATCGAGAGTAGATAAGTATGTCGTCTATGAATACGATCACAAACTTATCCAAGTAAGGTTTGCACACCCGATTCATCCGGTCCATGAACACAGCTGGTGCGTTAGTAAATCCGAACGACATGACCAAGAACTCATAGTGCCCATAACGAGTTCCAAAAACTGTCTTCGGTATGTCCTCCTCGAAAACCCTTAGTTGATGATATCCAGATCGAAGGTCGATCTTGGAAAAATACGAAGCTCCTTGTAACTAATCAAACAGGTCGTCGCTCCTGGGGAGAGGATATCGATTCTTCACAGTTAATTTGTTCAACTCACGGTAGTCGATGCACATACAGAACGAGCCATCCTTCTTCTTGACAAATAACACCGGTGCTCCCCAAGGCGAGTGACTTGGCTGAATAAAACCCTTCTCCAGTAGTTCCTGTAACTGTCTAGATAACTCTTGCATTTCCGATGGTGCCAACCGATATGGTGTCTTTGCTACCGGTGTGGCTCGAGGAACCAACTCAATACGAAATTCCACCTGCCGTGGAGGAGGCAAACCAAACAAGTCATCAGGAAATACATCTGGGTAATCCCGCACTACAGGGATATCTGTCAATTTCTGCTCCTCTTCTTTCTTTTCCACCACATGAGCCAAAAAAGAGTAGCACTGTTTTCGTAAACTCCGGCATGCTTTCATGTAGGAAATAAGCTTTAAGTTTCTCCCCGGTCTTTCACCTTGAATTCTGAGTACTCATCCGTCTGACATAGGGATTCGCACAACCTTGTCCCGACAGACAATCTCGGCTCCATGTTTGGACAACCAATCCATTCCCACGATCACATCGAAACTTCCTAACTCAAAGGGTATCAAGTCTATATCAAAGGCGTGGCTGTCTAATATTATCGAGGGCTTTCTAATAATCTCGTCGGCCTGACCAACCCTACCATTGGCCATTTCTACAGAGTAGCTAGTTTCTAGCCTACTAGGACTCAAATCAAGTAATTACACAAACTCAAAAGATATAAAGCTGTTGTGGCTCCAGTGTCAAATAGTTCAGATGCAAAGTGATTATTGAGTAATTGCGTACCCGTGACAACATTTGGGTCCTGACGGGCATCATTGGCTCCAATGACAAAAGCGCGTCCCTGAGCCGCATTCCCTTGGTTTGCCGGGCCTTGATTTCCAGCTATAGCCATCGTCTGTTGCTGGTTGTTCCCTTGTTGGCCTGGTGCCCGATTCAATTTGGGGCACATGTTCCTGTAGTGATCAGGGCTTCCACACTCGTAACAGCCCCTGGCATTCCCAGCGGGGTTAATCGTGTTGATTGGTGCGACCATATTCGGCGTTGTTCTGCAGTCTCTTTCTAAATGCCCCGAGCGTCTATAGTTAGCGCACACCCGGCACGGCATAGCTGGGGGATGAAGAAAGTTGCACCTATCGCAGAAAGTTGCACCTACCGCATCTGGGGTGCGGACCCACATACTCTCGCCTGCCCTGGGTCACGGCCACAAAATTTTTGGTTGTCTTGGCCCTTTTCTCGAATTTCTAGGCACTCGACGGGCTCGTTTCCCCAACATCTTTCCTTTTCTCTGCTCCCCTGCCCAATACCCCTGTTCTCACCATCTCATCAGTTAGAGCGCCAGCCTTCAGAATTGTGCTCTGAATAGTAGGAGGAGCAGTTGCGGTTACCATTGCCCGGATTAGAGGCGCAAGTCCCCAAATATACCTCTCTATCCTTTTTGATTCCGGGGTGAGCAGATGCGGAACCAATCTTGCTAGCTCGTGCAAACGATCGGTGTAAGCTGTGTGCCCAGCCCCCATCATAGCATGATTCCAGAACTCATGCTCAAGTTTTTGCATCTCGTTGAGAGGACAGTACTCCTCGGTGATTAAGGCTTTGAACTCATCCACGACATTTGCATCGCCGATTCTCTTCCCCTAGCCTGAATCTGAGTGTTCCACCACGTTAGTGCCTTGCCCTGTAGTGAGCACTTGGCATACTTAATCCTTTGACTATCGAGGCATTCGCTGAAGTCGATCACGGCCTCCATCTTTTCAAGCCATCTGGTCAAGGCTATGGCTCCACCTTTGCCATCAAACTCTCTTGCTTTACAAGCCACAAATTCCTTGTATGAACATCCCCGTCTAGCATTCACAACCCGGTCTCATTAACGATTCCAGTTTCATTACCGGCTGTACCACCATTCTCGGTCTCCTCATTACTTTCGTTCCCAGTCGGGTTCCCGTTTTGGTTTGCCGGGCCTTGATTTCCAGCTATAGCCATCGTCTGTTGCTGGTTGTTCCCTTGTTGGCCTGGTGCCCGATTCAATTTGGGGCACATGTTCCTGTAGTGATCAGGGCTTCCACACTCGTAACAGCCCCTGGCATTCCCAGCGGGGTTAATCGTGTTGATTGGTGCGACCATATTCGGCGTTGTTCTGCAGTCTCTTTCTAAATGCCCCGAGCGTCTATAGTTAGCGCACACCCGGCACGGCATAGCTGGGGGATGAAGAAAGTTGCACCTATCGCAGAAAGTTGCACCTACCGCATCTGGGGTGCGGACCCACATACTCTCGCCTGCCCTGGGTCACGGCCACAAAATTTTTGGTTGTCTTGGCCCTTTTCTCGAATTTCTAGGCACTCGACGGGCTCGTTTCCCCAACATCTTCCTTTTCTCTGCTCCCCTGCCCAATACCCCTGTTCTCACCATCTCATCAGTTAGAGCGCCAGCCTTCAGAATTGTGCTCTGAATAGTAGGAGGAGCAGTTGCGGTTACCATTGCCCGGATTAGAGGCGCAAGTCCCCAAATATACCTCTCTATCCTTTTTGATTCGGGGTGAGCAGATGCGGAACCAATCTTGCTAGCTCGTGCAACGATCGGTGTAAGCTGTGTGCCCAGCCCCCATCATAGCATGATTCCAGAACTCATGCTCAAGTTTTTGCATCTCGTTGAGAGGACAGTACTCCTCGGTGATTAAGGCTTTGAACTCATCCCACGACATTTGCATCGCCGATTCTCTTCCCCTAGCCTGAATCTGAGTGTTCCACCACGTTAGTGCCTTGCCCTGTAGTGAGCACTTGGCATACTTAATCCTTTGACTATCGAGGCATTCGCTGAAGTCGATCACGGCCTCCATCTTTTCAAGCCATCTGGTCAAGGCTATGGCTCCACCTTTGCCATCAAACTCTCTTGCTTTACAAGCCACAAATTCCTTGTATGAACATCCCCGTCTAGCATTCACAACCCCGGTCTCATTAACGATTCCAGTTTCATTACCGGCTGTACCACCATTCTCGGTCTCCTCATTACTTTCGTTCCCAGTCGGGTTCCCGTTATCCTCATTATCATTGGCACCATCCCCATGGGGGTGAGAATTCTGAAGAGCATCGCTCACTTGGGCCATGATAGTCGGAATCAGTGCGGCCAGCTGTTGAGCGATTAAGACTGCCATATCAGCGTTTCCTGTTCCCGGAGTGACACTGGTAGGACCATCACTTTTTCTCGGTGCTCTACCTATGCCTCTGCCTCTGCCTCTCGGGGCTTCACTTCCACTGTTGCTGCGGGTAAATCTTCGAGGCGGCATGTTCTAATCATAAGAATAGTAAACGCATAAGTTTTAACCATTGCAGGGCACATTATCCATGTCACATTAAGGTCTAACTTTCTGGGTTAAGACCATGCTTATGGTTGTCACACATCGCATACAAATCGTGAAATTCTCACACAATGTATAAGTAATGTCCAAACAGTAGTCCATCATAATAATGGCATGTCCATGCATGAAATCAAGTTAGTCTAGCGGAGGTTGCCTATTTCCTCTCTCTTGAGGTCTCAGGTAAATCCCAGTGTCTAAGGTCAAACGCAATAGCATGATCTGTGAAGATCTCTTTGGGTTCAATACCCGGATTGATAAAGCAACTCGGTGCGCAGAGGGAAACGGAAGATCCAATATAAGCATCCCGTAAAGAGTGAGCACAAGGGCTCCTCACAGGGTGAAAAGATCACGTAACAGATAGATAAACGAATCAAGCAAAGAGGAACACATACACGAGATATAAAATGCACACAACCCTAGCATGCAAATCTACATGAAGGTTCTTAGGTTATAGTCTAGGTCAAGTCTATTGCCTAATTCTCTATAAGTGATGGCTCTGGTACCAGTTTGTCACACCCCCGCTAAGAGCGGAATCACGGAAATGTAACGAGACGGGAATCATCATAACAGTGGTAAGCGATAGAGATGCAATAATAACAATGATGACAAGCGTGTCATGACGACACCTGACAACAAGGGGACTTGTGTCGTGTTTAGTTAGTATTCACGACAACATAGCCATAAGCATAAACATGATATAAGATAAACATAGATAATAACATTGTATGCAATTCCCACAAACCGGGAACAAGTTACAAAGTGTAATGTTGTTTGAAACAGGTACAACAATTGTTCCCAAAATGACAAGTTTAGCCCAAAAATGCGTCCTAGGGTCTCCACTAAGGCAGCACACTTAGAACCTCAGTTAGCATGATCACCTGAAAAGATATGCTCAAAAAGGTCAACAAAATTTTTGGTGAGCTCGCAGGTTTAAAAGTAAATATGTAATTGATGCTGTATAAAGTTGGTGTAGAATACCGTGCATACAGTTATAAGTAAGCAAAATCACATGACAAGAGCTTTACAACCAAACCTAACTATGTAAACGAAGAATCTTGTCGGAATATATTCAACCAAGGCCCGTTCCTGGCTTTTGTTGGCACTAACTAGTATACCAACACGAGGGTGGGGGTGTCAACCCAGTAGTACTACCAATACCTATCTGTCGGTTCCCACACTGGAATTAAATGGTTGTAAGAAAGAACCACAAATCAGACTCAAGCATGTATCATATAAGTACCCAAAATACAGTAGCACGTTGATTCCAAGTGTGTAAAATTGTACGTATGTTGTACAGCATAGAAAACGGGCGAGCATACTTTTCCCCCATGTTTGTAAATGTTTGTAAAGTAGTATAAGCTAAAAAGGGCACGAGACTCACATGTTAAGTGGAAGTATGAATGATCGAGATTCCCAATAGTTGAATGCAATGAAACAGTCAAACACCTATTGATAGTTATTGTAAGCATTAATGCGTGTTCATAGCGTATAGTAAGTTGGTGTTTCGGGTTGTATCGGGTTGGCTGTGGGTAGCACGTACAAGCGGACACACGTATAGTAATATGTAGATCAAGTACTAAGAGTAGCCATCATTGCTTATACTTCCTTTAAAGACTCATTGTTACGAAAAGATAGCAGTTGTTAAGTATTTGTAGTTCCAATTGGTTGTCGATACTTGTAAAATGTTAGGTGATTTCAATTGAAATCGTATTTGCTGTGATGATGCGTTGACTTTTGTTGATACATGTATGTCCCAAGATCATGATATGAAATGTAATAGATCTTGTTTATCTGATTCTGGTGTAATTTGATATGATTAATGAAATGATATTGGTTGTTTGTGATTTGTAATGACTAATATTTCATTAATGAGTTGATATTAAATTGGTTAATTAGGTTAGAGATTGTTGAATGGTTACACATAATGTTTATTAATTAATACATTCAACTTAACATAATGAAGTTCTCATGCGAATGGCCCATGCGAATGGACCATAAGCATGAATAACTTCATACGAATGACTCAGTCGCACGACTGAACTGGGAGACTGGATTAGTCGTATGATTGACACATAAGATTGGCTCAGTCGCACGACTGAACACTCAGTCGTGCGATGAATCACCGCATGGTTCAATCGCACGACTAAACCATACTAATGGTTCAGTCGCACGATTGAATAATACAACTATAAATACAACCCAATTCGTGAAAAATAAGGGCTTTTGATTAATTACGATTCCAGACGTACCCTAGCCGTTCAGAAGCCTCCCAATTTGTTCTCCAAGTTCATAGAATCCATTAGATCGATTTCTAACGTTAGTTTCAATTCTTGATTGATTCTTCGTGTGTTCTCACTGATTGGATCGCCAATCAAATAGGATTCCGCACTATTTGATCTGGTTACACGCTAATCTCCAGGTATTTCGTTCAAATACCAGGTCCTAACAAGTGGTATCAGAGCCATAGGCTCTTGATTACGTGTGATTCAATCAATATTGATAAAAAGCTTGTGTTTTTGCACTAAAACGCAATCTTTTGTGTCAAAAGTGATCTTGGACGTTCCCTGCTCATCAAAGTTTGGTTTCTACGGACTTAGGCGATTAGACCTTGCGAATTTCGAATTTTTACGGCTAAAACACGTTTAACCTAGAAATTTTCGCAAAACAGCAGCTTCAGTCGCACGAGTGAGCCATTCGCACGACTGGACCTCATTCGCATTGCTCAGACGCACGATTGGACATAGTCGCATCTCCATTCGTACGATTGAACCTTTCGGTCGTACTGTTCATGCATCAGATTCATTCGCACGACTGAGCTAATCGCTTAGTTCAGCCGCACGATTGAACCAGTCGTAGAGTTCATACGCACGACTAGACCATTCGCACCTTCAGTCGCCCCAGTGACAATTTGTTATTAGACTTAAAGTTATTAGACTTAAATTTATTCACATGGAAGATCAAATGTCAGCCTTTACTGCTGGAAAGGACTCTAGGATACAGAACCTGCTGTTGCTTGAGAGTGAGGTGGGTAATCATAATAAACCACCAAAGCTCTTGACGTTAGATGATTTTCCCCACTGGAAACAACGTTTTGAGATCTACCTCAATGGAGTGGATCCGAATCTGTGGAAGCCATCGAGATTGGATATAGTACACCGGTGGGAGCTGATGGAGTTAAGCTAACGTTAGGAGGGATGACGGACATGCAGAAAGTCAAATACAATGCAGAAAAAAGAGTTTATGCATTGATTACACAATCTATTCCTAAAGACATATTCCACCAGTACTCAGAAAATAAGCAGTCCAAGAAACTTTGGGATGAGCTAGAAAAGAGGTACGGGAATGCTTCGTTGAAGGCAATCAAGGCTAAGGAGTTAAAGAAGGAATTCGATAACTTCTCATCGATGGAAATGAGAGTTTGGACGATGTTATAGATAGATTCTACCATCTGATGAGTGAACTGCATACACATGGGGTGGCTACTACCATGGAAGAGAAAGTTACTAATTTTGCAGACGGATTGCCTGAAAAGTGGGCTTCATTCGTGTCTAATCTTAGACAGAATGGAATGCTGGCAAAACTGGATATTAATGACTTCATTCTTAAGTTGCGAGAAGAGTCACTTAGGATGAAGTACAGAGCTCAGAAGTCTTCATACAATCAAAATCCAGCTTTATACAATGCCACGCCTCAAGCTAAGACATCTGGAGCACCTCTCCAGACTGCATTTGTGTCTAGCTCATCGGGTCCTTCACATGCATCTCCTTCAAGATCAGACACATCGGGACTTTCTTGTTCCCACTATATTGGATCCGAAGCAAGTGCTACTAAACTGAAGACCGAATCTCAGAAATGTGACTGTGGAAGTAGCTCGAGAACACATGGATTTTTGGCTGCAATGGTCCATTCTTATGATGAACTTGTTGCTGGGAAGATTGGAAACTGCCATCTGGCAGACGAGGACTACGAGCAGGTGGACGAAATGGAGCTTGAGAGGATGGATATAATGTGGGCTTTAGCTAGTGCTGTCCGGAGGGCAAAGAAGTTTGTAAAACAAACCGGACAAAACTTGGTAGCTACTAAGGATACCACATTTGGCTTTGACAAGAGCAAAGTGACCTGCTTCAACTGTGGAGAGAAGGGGCACTTCAAAAGAGAATGTGTCAAGCCTAAGAAGACGGGTAACGGGAACCCGTTCTCGTCCTTCACTCGTCAAGACAAGCAAGCTACCAGTTCTACTTCATCAACAAGGATCAAAAGCCTTGACTGCTCATGATGATGAAGGACAGGATTGGAGCTTTAGGTTTGTCTCACCAGGGGAATCAAACATTGCAAGTGTAGAAGATATTGACAGTGATTCCGCTAGTGAAGGAGATCTAGCAGTTGAGATAGCGATGTCACATAGTGAAGAAGCAACTGCAACCGAGGTCAGTTATAAGCCTAAAGAGGAGACTACCACGTCAGAGACAGAAAAGAGAGAATCACCTGAACCAGAGACATCTGATGCTGCGTTGATGGCTAACTCTTCTGAATCAACTCAGGTAAGTACTACTGACCAAATGTTTAATAATCATGCTTGTTCTGATTGTGATACCTTTAGGAATAGCATAGATGTAAATTTCTAGGTTATTAGATCATAATGATAACTTAGTAAAAGATTTGCAACTATGCACTGAGGCTAATAGGGTATTAAAACAAAATGAGCACAGTTATAAAGAAAAGATAGACCTTTTGACTAAACAGCTTAGGGAAACCGAAGTAGTTGCCTTTAACCAAGCTAATGACATTAGGTATTATCTAAACTCCCTAGAAGACACTAAGAAGAAAAGGCAGTTCTAGAAGTAGAAGTAAATTCATTAAAACAGAAACTGCACAGTTGGACTAGTTCTTCACACATAGTCCAACACTTAGTGAGAGAAAGGAACAACGGGGAGGGATTGGGTTATAAAGTGGTTCCACCACCACCTGAGACTTTGATGAAACTAAAACTAGACAATAAATAATAATCCATCAAGGATCATATGGTGTCTACTCCTGTTAGTGATCCAGATTCCTTATGTTCATCTCTTGACTCTGGAAACAAACAAAAGGAGGCCACTTCAAAGGCAAAGGATAATTGTCTTGTGTTAATCTGGAAAAGGAATTTGAAAAGGTTCTTAAAGTCAGGGTCAAACAAAGTCAAATCAGGACCTCTAACAGATTTAAGGTTAATCTTTCACATAAGAGGAGAACACAACAATGAACCAGACACCAGAGTCAAAACCTAGAGTGAGTTGTTACTAGAGTGTCACACATTCTCCACAAAGAAAGTTTAATCATAAAGTTGATAGCAGGTCGTGCTACAACTGTGGTGAATATGGACACATTGCTTCCTATTGTCACTTCTATCAGACACCTAGAAGAAGATTGAACTTCAGGTTTCAAAGCCTAGGTCTTCTAAGAGGATTTCTCTGACTCCACCTAGAAGAACTAGTGAACCTAAAATTCAACCTGTAAGTCAGTCGACTGTTTATCACAAACAGGCATTGCACAAATCTGGATTATGGAAGGAGAAGACATCCTCTGTGTCTGATAATAATGAAAGAAGGAACCTGAGCTACCCTCTTCCTCTAAGGGTCAATGGGTAGAATTTATGATGTGTGATGCCTCGGGGAACCCAAGCCAGTAAAGGCTTGGGTTCCTAACCCAAACTAATCCTTTACTTTGTGTGCAGGGTGTTCGATACAGTGCTGAAACTAACACGTGGATAGTAGACAGCGGAGCATCCAGGCACATGACAGGAAACATGCTCTTTTATCAAACGTCAAGCAAATAAAAGGAGGACATGTTTCGTTTGCTGGAAACAAGGGGGCTATATCACAGCCCAGGGAGAAGTGGGGAATCAGAAAGTTAAGTTTGATAAAGTGAACTACGTTCAACAACTACAAAATAACTTACTTTCTGTTTCCCAAATATGTGATAAGGGATTTAAAGTCATCTTCAACAACAAAAGTGTTACGTACTAAAGAAAGACTACGTGATCCCAGAGGACCAAGTTTTGATGACTGCTTCAAGATATAAAGATCTTTATGTCTTGGATCTGTCAACAGCTTCTACAATGGATCATGAGGTTCAGTGTTTTCTATCTAAAGCTACTGAAAAGGATTCCATCTCCTGGCATAGGAGAATGGGACACATTAGTCAAAGGAAGATGAATCACTTGATTCAGAAGGATCTGGTGAGAGGAGTAATGTCAAGAACTTCCAGCTTCCTGACTTTTGTGTAGCTTGCAAGAAAGGCAAACAACAAAGAAGTCTCATATGGAAAAGAAAGTTCATTCAATAGAACTCCTCTTGAACTTCTTCACATGGATCTGTTGGTCCAGTCAGTACAAAGAGCATTGCAGGCGACTTGTACTGTTTTGTGGTCACTGATGACTACTCAAGGTTCACTTGGGTAATGTTTCTGAAATTCAAATCAGAAACATTTGAGTCATTCAAGGAGTTGGTAACCACACTGGAATCTCTCTACAAGCTGAAAGTTAGACAAGTACGCTCAGACACGGAACGGAATTCAAGAACCAGTGGATGGAGACATACTGCAAGGAAAAGGGAATTGTGCATCAATTCACTTCTGCCTACACACCTCAGATGAATGGCGTTGCTGAGAGAAAGAACAGAAGCTTGATAGAGACAGCACGGACTATGCTGGCAGACTCGAAACTGCCTATCCAATTCTGGAATGAGGCAGTGGCGAATGCATGTTATACACTGAATCGAGTCCTGATAGTCAAGCGCCACGGAAAGACATGTTACGAGCTACTACAAAGACGCAAACCGAACTTGGAGTATCTCGAACCATTTGGCGCGCCGTGCACACTTCTGAAGAAGACACAAGAGGGTAATTCAGCGAGAAGCAGATGAAGGCATCTTTCTAGGATACAACATACCGAACAAGCGAGTTTACAACAACTCAACGGGTCTAGTAGAAGTGTGGTGTAATGTTGACGTTCAGCGATATACCACACCACCTACTGGCAAAGGACCCGCCTACTTTTTCGACTATGATGGATTCTTCAAGTCCTTCAACATCCCTCTCTCTCCCTCGGATGACGAGTTAGCTACACGAATGATGTATGATATCTTGAATACACCAACATCTAGCTCACAGGGAGAATCATCTACTCAGTCAGGGGAAGTGGTCAACGACAGTGACTCCTCCTCTGAAGATGAAGCTGAAGAAGATGAAAACAGTCAGGAGGAACAGGTTCCAGTTCCTAAAACTCCACAAGCATCTACCAGTGATGCACCTTCGACTTCAGAGCCTCAAACTCCAACTACCTCAGATGCAGAACCAAATGTTCATAATCTTGGCTCTGAGGTAGCTGTTCCTACTACTCCAGGATCACGACTAACGTCTATCATCCATTAGACAATGTCATTGGAGATGTTAGATCAGGAGTACAAACCCGAAATCAGCTATACTCAGCTGATTACGCCTCAGTTATGGAGAAGGGATATATTCATGATGGTGCTTATCGGTGTTTTGTCTCACAATTTGAGCCAAAATACGTCAGTGAAGCACTAAATGATGAGGCGTGGGTGAGTGCAATGCAAGAAGAACTTCTTCAGTTCAAGAAGTTAGGTGTATGGACTCTGGTTGATAGACCTAAAGGTGCTAAAGTAATTGGCACCAAATGGGTCTTGAAATGCAAGAAGGATGACCAAGGGGTCATTATCAGGAACAAAGCTCGACTGGTGGTTCAGGGTTTTCGCCAAGTCGAGGGAATTGATTACAATGAGGTGTTTGCACCCGTGGCACGGATGGAAGCCATTCGTATTTCCTTGCCTATGCATCATACATGAAGATTAAAGTCTATCAATTAGATGTGAAGAGTGCATTCCTTCATGGGGAAATCAGAGAAACAGTCTATGTGAAGTCAACCCAAGGGATTTGAAGATCTGTATCATCGAGATAGAGTCTTCAAGCTCGACAAGGCTTTATACGGGCTTCATCAAGCTCCAAGAGCTTGGTATGAGAAACTCTACTCATCTTGTGAAACACGGCTTTCGCAGGGGAGCAATGACTGCATGATGTTCATTAAAGAGAAAGATGGCGACCTACTGCTCATACAGATCTATGTTGATGACATAATTTTTGGTTCAAAGAAAGAAGAGTTATGCAAAGAGTTTGAAGCAGTTATGAAGAAAGAGTTGAGATGAGTGCTATGGGGGAGATGAAGTTCTTTCTCGGCTACAGGTGGATCAAACACCAAATGGACCTTTCTACATCAGACCAAGTACGTAGGAGACATTCTCAATCGCTTTGACATGGAAATGCATCTGCTGCTGGTACTCCACTTGCTACGAATCACGACATAGCACCTGATGAAAATGGAGATCTTGTAGATGCCACGATGTACGAGGAATGATTGGATCCCTCATGTATCTCACTGCCTCAGACCTGATATCATGTATGCTACATGTTTATGTTCTAGATATCAGGCTAAAGCCTAAGGTCAATCATCTGATTGGGTCAAAAGGATTTTTCGCTATCTAAAGGGTACACCCACACTTGGGTTGTGGTATCCTCATGATGATGATTTTGAGCTCACGGCGTATAGTGACTCGGATTACGGAGGCTGCAAGATGAACTACAAGTCTACATCCGCAGGGTGTCAATTCTTTGGGAGAAGACTAGTGACTTGGCAGTGTAAGAAACAGACATCGGTGCATTGTCCACTGTGAAGCCGAATATGTTGCTGCTGCAAGTTCTGTTCACAAATCGTCTGGATTCAACAGCAAATGCGGGATTACGGTTTAAAGTTCTCCTCTACTCCTATGTGTTGATAACTCTGCTGCAATTGCAGTAACTAAAAATCTGGTCCAACATCCTAAGACCAAACATATCGGTATTAAATACCATTTCATAAGAGACTGTTTTGAAAAGAATTAATTGATGTGGTAAAAATTAATACTGATTTTCAACGCGCTGACCTCTACACTAAAGCCTTTGATAAACCACGTTTTCAATATTTGCTAGAGGTCAACAGCGTTAAAAAGAAAAGTGATGTTATTCCTGATGATGATCATGTGTAGTCCGATGTAGGTTAGTTAATTTTTTCTTTTATTTTATTGGTTTATTTAGTCTGTTTAATTTAAACTCATTTTATTTTGCTGTTATTAAAATCCTAAAATAATTAAACCAGTTATGATTTTAGTATTTTAGGGGAGAATAAGTCAGCAAGTTAACATTAAAAAAAACAAGGTAGAAGGAGTGGAAAGCTGATATAAGGTAGATCGTATCTGTGATACCGATTCAAACCCTTTGGAATATGATAGTACACAGGAACAAATCAAGACGTACCTTGAAATTTTAATTTAGAAAAGGTGGAAAAATTCAAAGTATAAGTCTATGTTGTCTAAGCAATATAAAAGGGAAGATGATAGAAAAACTGGTAACTCTTAAGGTAACACAATGAGAGTAGACCTAGAGGTTGCTAGACCACATTGATATGTTGATAGATTCAACACAATAGATGATTAGACCTGACTGGTGATCTCAAGATCAAACTAAGTGGTTCAACTGACCGTGGGCTCCCATCTTATCACTGGTTAACACATTCAATATTCCAATAAGGGGTAATGAGCATGTAAACGCCACAAATGTGTGCGGATGACCATAAATAGAGCAAAGCATGAAAAAAATGAAATAAAAATGCTATCAAGCTAATGACTTATGTTATTGGTGCATTTGGTGCAACATAAATTAAGCTGCTCTAACAAGGAGAGATAGGTTGTGTGCCTCTTTGCTGTGCGATGGCACTGACCTGAGGATAAGCATAACCTAGATATTCTAGAATTCATTGTTGTTTGCCGCCTCTCTGCTGTGTGATGGCACTGACCTGAGGACTGCTTCTCTTTGAAAGCTCTAAGAATAGTCTCTCCTTGTAATTACCGTAGACCGCTCAAAAGCTCCTGAGGAATGTTGCTTACCACATAAGTGTGGGATCCACAAATGTTAGTTGAAATAATTAAACCTAAAACAATCACCAGTTTGGGTCAAAAGTCTGTGTATGGATTTAAGTGGACAAACATATTGACAATCATTGTGACTGCAATTCTTGAAAGTTTGATTCAATGTGGGTAATCTAAGAGCTTCAGTATGATTTCCTAAAGTTGCAAATGACTCTGGATGAACACCAAGAATTGAGCATCAAAAGATTTTGATAACAAGTCCAAACTGATTTGAATGCCTGTATGATTCCAAAATGGAATTGGTCCAGGTATGGTCAATCTAAGTTAAAGCTGTCTATTCCGGAACCAAATCCAGTAGATTTCCATCTCAGGACTTATCTCTCACAAAAAGCAAAAACAATTTTTATTTTTTAGTTTAATTTTCTAATTTAGTAGTCTTTTAGTTTGTTTGTTTGTCGGATTACATCAGGAAAATCAGTAAGGGATCAACTCACTAACAGGGTCATGTCTGAGATGACCATTATGTGTTAAAAGTTAAATCAGTCACGTTTGAGGTGATAAAAAAGTTTCAAGTCAAAACGATCATGTCTAAGATGATCAACTGCTCATAACGTAAATTTATGCAATTAAAGGGATTTTAAAAGTTAAATATTCAAATTGGTAGAAAAGTTAATAAATATGACCTATTCGCACGAATGGACCATCCGTATGGACCAATCATACGAATGGAAGCTATTCATACAATGGACCATGAACATGGACTATTCAACCGAATGGCCTATACGATTGGCCCAGTCGGATGATTAAGGGAGAATGAGTGAGTCAGTCGCACGACTGAGATTCAGTCGGACGACTGAAGAAGGACGATTGAACCAATCGCACGACTGAGTCCCACTCACACGACTGAAAGGTGCGTATGAGCTCAGTCGCACGATTGAATCTAGGGTTAATAAATAGAAGGGGAGTCGGTCGCAGAGACTCACCACCTTCAAAATCACCCTGAATCGCACGAATTAACCCAACTCTGCAAAAATTTCAATTGATCGCAAAACCCCTGTTTCTTGATTACTGACCATCTACATCGACTCTACAGGTAATTTACTGTATAGATGCACTCCCATAACTTTTAATTTGATGAAAAAAACGGTACATTCGGACTGGCAAAGTAACCGAGACTTAAGTGACCTAAATAACCTACCTAAATGACTCAAACAAATGAAAGTAACGGTGTTAGGTGGTTTAAGAATGAATTGCGAGTCAAATGAACCAGATAACGATGTCTAAAACTCAAAATGGTGAAAAAGTAATTTTGAATTGAACAGTCAGTACTTCATGCGAATGGACAGAGTGATGAACTTCAGTCGCACGACTGAAGGGCTCAAACTGCTTAAACGCATGACTGAACCATGCATATGAAGTTCAGTCGCACGACTGGTGTAACCGCATGAGGGTATATACGTAGGAGCCCAGTCGCACACTCAGAGGTACGTATGGGATCAGTCGCACGACTGAGTCCCATTCGTACGGTTCAATCGCACAACTGAACCCCTTTCGCATAGTTCAATCGCACGACCGAACTCCTTCGCACTGTTCATTCGCACGCCTGAACTCAGTCGCACAATCTCAATCGCATGACAGAAAGATTTTCTTCAAGCTTAAGGTTTTCATGACTTTCTTAGTCAATGGTACTAATGTTTACTATCTTTGTGTAAGATGGCGAGTAGATGGATTATGAGCACAAAGACAATATATGTGCTCATCTGGACTTAACATCCAGAAACGCTGCTGATTTCTCTGGCATAATCACATTTCTACTGAGATCGAGGATTGCACATGCCATATCTACTCCTTGCACTCCGTATCGATCCATTCAACAAGCCTTCTGGGAAGGGGCTACAGTTGATAGATCGTCTGAGCCTCATTGCATCAGAAGTACCATATTGGAGAGGCTATTACTATTTTAGAGGAGGATCTAAGGATCGTACTACAATTGGGGGATGACGCTGATTGTCCGACTCGATTACACCCCTCACAGTCAGAGGATGCTTTCTTAGAGCCAAATACTCTAGGGGCATCAATTTTGGGGTACTCAACAAGAGTAACCTCTGTCCCCAGTTTAAATATCTTGCGCATGTGCTGCTCAAGTGCATGGCTTCCAGAAAAGGTGGTTTTCATGAGCTGTCTGACCAGATGCAGAACGTGTACATTGCGTTGGTGCTGAACCATCCGTTCAGCTTCTCCAAGATGATCTTCACCTATCTGGTGGAGAACATCGAGGGGAAAGGGAAGGAAGCCTTCTGTATGTACCGAGGTTTATGCAGATGATCATAGATCAGAAGCGTCCCTCGCTGCCAAAGAAAAGGAGGATGCGGTAGTCTTGGAGGTAATGGATGACACTACCCTGGGAATGATGAAAGTGTACAGGGGAAAGCAAGTGAAGCCTCCTGTCAAGAGGTTGTTTGGTCATCTTGTCTGGGATGACTACGTGGTGCCAGCAAAGAGAAAGTGGCGTCACGATGATAGTGACTCTGATGTGGAACAGATAGCTCTACCCACTCATGACTCAGATGATGATGACAGTGGGGATGCTGGAGAACGATATGCCTATTCCACTCAGAGGCACTGTGTCTAATTTTGTACCTCCAGTGTCCGTCACAGCTGGAGAAGTAACCGAGTAAGCGGGATTTCATCAGGATTTTGTTCTTGGCATGGAGGAGGAGGATGAATCGGATGAGGCCCCTTACGCGAACTGTGGGAAGAAAAGTTGTTCCCACAGAACATGGGTTATGGGTGGTTGGTGAACACCCGAGAGACTCCGGTGATACTGATACTGACCCAAGCTATGCACCAGGGTCCACAGGTAGGGTTGTAGGGGGAGCTTCCACCTCAACTGGAACAAGGAGGACGAGAATGGCTAAAACCCATGGTCAGAAGAACAAGAAGCGTGGGTGACCTTCCTCACTACCACAGCCACCACATCCACCACAGCCACCACATCCAACACATCTACCACATCCACCACAGCCACCACATCCACCACAGCCACCACATCCACCACATCTACCACAGCCACACCATACCTACCACCACAGTACAGATTCCCTCCACCACCATATCCTTTACTCCCACATCACCTCCACCATTATACAGACCTATCTTCACTACAGCAACCTCCACCACCACATCATACCAATCAATACCCTCAGCTCATCCCTCACATACTTATAGATCTCCTCTACCTCTAATCGGGGTAGAGGAACAGTTGTCAGCGCTTAACAGAATGGTGATGCGCTTACTGGCTGCTGATGAGGAAAAGGCAGCTCAGATCCGCCAGCTTACTGACCTGACTGCTGCACAATCTCACCAAATTGCAGAGCAGGCTCGAGTTATAGAGGAGCAGGCCCAGTAGATGGCTGCTCAGAGCACCAAGATGGACCAACTCCAAGCTCAAAATGTCACATCAAGCAAGAAAATAGAGGAGTGGAGAAGGCAAGGAAGATTATCCTCTTAAAACTGAAAGGATCTAAGGAGGAGCCATTGAAGACCAGGGAAGGAGATAGAGATGATGATGATGAAGATAATGATGACGATGATGAGAGTGATACTGAGGAGTATGAAGATATAGAAAGAGATAGGACAGAGGAGAACGACGATGATGAAGAAGCAGAAGGAGGGGATGCATCTGCATCGGCCCCTGCTACAGGTCAAGAGAAAAGGACAAAGAACAAACAAGATCAATTAGCTTCTACCTCTGCTCCTCCAAGTTATGAAACAATGATACAAGATAAAAGTATAGACTAGATGTTTATGTATTATTTTTTTGTATTTGAATCCTGTATTGAACACATGTATTTAATTTTATATTACTTTAATGCATTTCTGTTTGATTAATTACTAATGATTATGTGGAATGTTTAAATCAAACAGATCAAAATTACCAAAGAGATGAGTTGATGTTGCTCCCCTTCAGCAGGTTAAGTCTCAGCTAACAATAATTCTTGATCTGCAAGGGATTGTCAGGAGGTCAGTGATTATACCCCTGAAGAAGGGGAAATAATTCATGACCTATCAAATGAGCAACTTGTAGAGCTTTTCGAGCTAATCCAGATGAGATAGTAAAAGATGCTCCGACATGCGAATCAACAAGTGACAAAGAGCTCAACGATGTTGATGATGTAGAGATCGAAGATGTCACTGCCGAGGAGTACCCTCAGTATGCTGACAATGAGGGTAATGTTGTCCCCAATCTGAGTGAATCCTTTGTCAGCGATACTATTAAGGTGTTGAACTATATGGAGCAAGAAACAGAGAAAGCAGAAGACACAGCCCAAGCCTCAAATCATGATGTCGACATTCGAAAGGCTGAGTGGGCTGCATGTTTTGAAGAAGTTAGAGTCCAACGTACTGCACCAAAGAAGGATTCCTACACCAAACTCTATAGAGTCAAGAAACATCCAAGGTGTCAGGAAGGATCATAGCATGGGCGTACTTCGAAGATCTCACTACGTATGCAGTTAAGAGAGAAACAGGCATAGAGTACTTCAGATTCCCACATGATCTGAAGACTCTACCAGGTTTTGAGCTTAACTAGCTGGCCAAACTAAAGCTTTTGTATGCTGACCCGAGGAAGATGTCAGGCTGGTTTGAGGCTGCCCTAAAGAAGGAGTACCACACTAGATGGGTTACTTCAGACCCCACAACCTACTAGGTATATCAGAAGGTCTGAGGTTGATGCCATTACTGGCAAGCCTAAGATAGTGTTGAAGTGGAATCCTCCGCGCACAATGTCAAGAATCCCACTCAGGGAAATGCCACAGGATTTCACTCCACATTTTAAGTGGTGGTACTATGATTGGAGAACAGCTGAAGTGGTCATAGTCTTAAAAAAAGAGGGACAAATGGCTACTATCAGGGTATTCTACCCGATGTGGCTTACAAACTTGTCGGAAAGTGATGTCTATACGCTATACAAGTGGCCACTGTTTTATGATACGCAAGATATTGTACAAGCCCTCTAGTTCCAGAACGTTATACGACTCTGCTTCACATTTGAGATTCACACAAGAGTCACAAAAGAGGAGAAGTACAAGAAATACAAGGAGGTTATGCTGAAAACAAGAGATTAGAGAGATCTAGTTCCAAAGGGGAGTTTGTTGATACATGTATGTCCCTAGATCATGATATGAAATGTAATAGATCTTGTTTATCTGATTCTGGTGTAATTTGATATGATTAATGAAATGATATTGGTTGTTTGTGATTTGTAATGACTAATATTTCATTAATGAGTTGATATAAAATTGGTTAATTAGGTTAGAGATTGTTTGAATGGTTACACATAATGTTTATTAATTAATACATCCTAACTTAACATAATGAAGTTCTCATGCGAATGGCCCATGCGAATGGACCATAAGCATGAATAACTTCATATGAATAACTCAGTCGCACGACTGAACCGGGAGACTGGATTAGTCGTATGATTGACACATAAGATTGGCTCAGTCGTACGACTGAACACTCAGTCGTGCGGATGAATCAACCGCGTGGTTCAATCGCACGACTGAACCATACTAATGGTTCAGTCGCACGATTGAATAATACCAACCTATAAATACAACCCAATTCATGAAAAATAAGGGCTTTTGATTAATTATGATTCCAGACGTACTCTAGCCATTCAGAACCCTCACAATTCGTTCTCCAAGTTCATAGAACACATTAGATCGATTCCCAATCGATTTCTAACGTTAGTTTCAATTCTTGATTGATTCTTCATGTGTTCTCATGATGGATCGCCAATCAAATAGGATTCCACACTATTTGATCTGGTTTACACGCTAATCTCCAGGTATTTCGTTCAAATACCAGGTCCTAACCACTTTAATCTTGAGGTCAGCAATGACACTTTTACTGATGTTACCTTATCATCATCAGACGTTCAAGAGGAAATTCACACTCATGATTATCAGTCACACACAACAGGACCAGATGCTCGACTCAACACTCCATTCGTATGAATCAACAATGGTACAAATCAGCTTCATTGGCGCGATTGAACCTTCATTCGTACGACTGGCATTCAGTCGTACCACTCACCACCCAATCACACGACTTAACCTCCATACGCACGAATCAACCTTCATTCGTACGAATCAGCTTCATTCGTACGATTGAACCTTCATTCGTACAATTGGCCTTCAGTTGTGCGATACACGCACAGTCGCATGCATTCATTCACCCGTATTGACTCAATCGCACACACACTCATCGGCATTGACTCAATCGCACACACATTCGTCCGCATTGGCTCAAGCGCACACACATTCATTCGATCTCACAACTCAGTCACATGACATCCTAGTCGCACGATTCAGTCGCCCGAAAGACACAGTCGCATGACTCAGTCGCACGACTCACCCAGTCGCACGTCTCAGTCGCATGACAGACCTAGTCGCCCGAACTGCAGGTTCGCGACTGCTGAAGTGCAGAGCAGCCTTTGGCTGCCCCAAGCACGGGTTTTACACAACAAGGACTTCCAAAATCACACAACAAACACACACGAATAAGAAGCACACGCAGAAAGTCATCACACGCACCCACACGACCTCTTGTGTTCGAGTAGACCCGAACACCTCAAACCCTAGAAATGGACAGCAGTAAAACGAGCAAGAAATGGACAACCAAGGTCATCTACCTGCAAGGATGGAGTAGACTAAGTTGTAGGTGAAGTCTAGACGATGAAAACGTGACCAAACGGGGCGTTTTTGGTGCTAAGAAGAAGATGTGAAGTGGAGAAGAAGATGATGAAGAAGAAATGGAGAGGATGAAGAAAATGGTTGGGAATGGGGTTTTTATACCCATCCCAGGTTTGCAAAATGTCAATTTTAGTCCCTGCACTTAGCCCCGAGTTTCCAAAGTTTGCTTCAGTTGAAAACGACTTTAAAATGTTCATTATATTAAAGTTAAAAGCGTGTGTAATGGTAATTGATGGCTTAAAATGGTTTTATTAATGACAATGGTCATAATTAAAAATGATATATTTGGTGATAATGGTGATGAAATTTATAAAGGTTATGCTTAGCACACGTTCATAGAGGAAGTACAGGCACAAGGGTAATAAAGCAAACATGATTCCTTAAAACAGGAGTTCATGAACAAAATGAAGAATAATTAAAATAATTCTATGGTTAATTATGTCGTTAGACGGACCTTAAGGTGACAGATGTCACATAGACTAATGAAAGACTTATGTTATTAGTTGTACCTTGATTGTTATGTTATTATTTTATTTGTCTTGTAATGTTTAATGAATAATGACATTTAATATTATTTAAACCTAATTAGTTCCATGTGCTATGAGCAATCGTCTCCCATTCGTCCGCCCCAATGATTCCGCCGTCAGTCGGGGTGTGACAGATTGGTATCAGAGTGATGGTTATAGGGATTTAGGTTATTAGAAATGGAATGACCTAGACTATAACTAAGTACCTTTACACATGAGTCCATTCATGTAATTTATATGCTTAGATAATATTTTATGTGCCTTATATGTTTATATATGATTATGTGATTATGTGCCTTATGTGATTCTTCTTATACTTTGATTCTTATCAATGCACACACAAACCTTAAATCATATTCTAAGGCATTATGTTTCTTTGCATCGTTATTCGTGGTTTTCAACTCTCGTCAAAGTCTATGTCCTATAACTTGAAACATGTAATGCTGGAAGAGTGGGATGCCTGTATCTCGAGGTGTTCTGTCTAGGCAAGGTATTCATATAAATCCAAATCAACCGATGGATTCGTTTACCTTACCTGGGAACCCTTGGGGTGAGTGTCCGCTTATAGGTACGCATGTATTCATTAAGGTTGTAGTTGACCTAATACTTTGATAAGTCAACATAATGTTTTGGTTTGTAAACCGAACATTACACTCGAAACATCTTGTTATTTTGAATTGTTTCATCATTGATTTTGTACCCCTGAAACTAAAAACTCATTATCTCATTTTTCTTAGTGACCCTTAAAAATCTGCCTTCCCCTCAAAACTACACTTATCCTGAAAATCTATTACAATGATGCTCCCATTCTAAATTGAATACTTAATCTTACCAAACACGATTCTTGTGTCAAATTTAAGCTAATAAAACTATGAAACCTTAATGGCATAAGTAAACAAGAATTGATCACCTAGAAACCTTGTTAAAGTTATTTTTCTTGAGAATCTCTTATGAGTTCCATATCCCATCGAAAAATGTCTTGAACTTATTCCTCATGTTTGATAAGTCGAGTCCCGAATCAATTTAATGCTTCGTGAAAAATTTGCGACAAAACCTTCCTAATCGTCTTGGACCATCTCGAATATAGAAGTTTATCAATTAAAATTCTAAACTAATGATCTTGTAACTTTGTCAAGAATCACATGAAATCGTGAATCATGAAATTGAACATACTAAAGCATAGCAAAATATTATAATTAAACTTGTTGAATTTAAACACCTTCAAGAGTTCATGTGAAAACGTGAAATTGAATCCAAGTCTCCTCGTATCTTGAAATTAGTCCTCTCGTGATTAAATTTCCGGACGAAATTTTTTAAAGTAGGGTGGCTGTAACATCCGTCATTTTCAAGTTATAAACCCGAACCCGAACTAAGATCGAACTTTCTTAGGATATGAATTTCTTTATTTTTTTATATTAATGAATTCAATAGATTAGACGTGTAGTTTAAACAATATCGTGAATTGATTTATTCAATTTATTATTTAAACAACTTATAGTAACTCGTTGATTTATAAATAATTCTTTTTCATAAAATTATAAAGTTTATTAATCATGTTACAACAAATAACTAAATGGAAAAGACTTATTAAAACTCATAAAGTTATAAAATGAATTTTAATTAACATATAAAAGTTTTATTAGTAATTATGAATTTTAAATACTAAAAATAAATAATCAAATTATAAAGTTTACAAGTTTTGTAAAAGTTATAAAGATTAACAAATAAATAATTTGATTGATTATTCAAATTGGTTTTATAAAGTCTATAAAGATTTTATAAAAAAGTTATTAAAATTAGAGTCTTCATAAATTTAAAATTTTAAATTATAACTATTCTTTTATTTATTTAAATTATTTAATTTTATATTTATTTCAATCATAACCCCCTTTTAAAAGACTTATAAATCACCATTAACACCATTCATAACCTCCTCCTAACCTCAAGTATAAAAGCAAGGCTAGGCCTCACTTTTCATTTGCTCATTGTCTAAAAATCTCACTCTCATATATTTCTTTCATTTATTAGTTATGATCAATTTGAAGAATTTTATTTTACGATAAATTTCAAGAATTCTTAATACTAAGGTAATCTTTTATTTATTTTATATTATACATCTCAATCATCCTAACTGCAGGATCGTTGAAGGGTGTGAGTTACAACACAACAACACAAAGAGGAGATTAACCAAGTTTTAATCAAACAATAAACTGGATTAACCAAGATAAGACACTAAGAACACAAGTAATGTAAGAGACAGAACACAAAGAACACAAGTATATGGTTTTCAAGAATGCGGTATATTGCATTCTCTATGTTCTATTACAAGTGTTACAAAGCATACATGAAAGATACAAGAACATGAGATACTTATACAACATCCTATAGCCGGCTATACTTTGAAAGCCAGCCGGATACAATTGACTAGACACACACAAAATCAATTTTAAAGTCAAAAGGCAGATTGCCTTTTGACTAGTGACTATGACATGCCATAGCTCACATCCTTTTCTATTACAAAAAGGATAAAGTACATAAAGTAGATAGTTACAGACTCAAGACCTCAATGTAAAGTCACCAAAAGCATGGACCTTTTCACCAAACCATGTTAGTTGGTGACTTGCAGAGTTGCAGCGGAAAGGTGTCCAGCTTTATAGAACAGTACATCAGATAAAGCATATCTTAAAAGTGTTCGGAAGATGTTGGTCTTCGCTTCGGAATATTTCACACTCAGAGTATTTCTATTGCACATGTGAAATTTCTGAAGCATTCCACTTCAATGCACTTGTGCAGCATGCAAGAGAGACCAAAGATGTTTAGGTTGCATCAGCCTCTTCATTAATCTCTACAAAACTCCCCCTAGGCTGATGCTACCAAAACACTTAGAAAACTTCACATATTAATAGTCCTCATTAGGATGACCACCATTCCTTTCTTCATAAGATGATCAGGATCCTTCATGCTATCAAAGTGTCTTCTTATGTCAAAGAGATCATGCAGAGGCAACTGAAACATATCATGCCATGTATAAATGTCTTCAATGCCTTGATCTCTAATAACATGGCACCTTTCTGGATTTGTGGTGTATGTCCAAGACAAGATGGGTCTTCCTGATGCTAGAGGAGCTACTAAAGTTGGAGTTGGTTGAGCATCCTCTGGCTGCACATCCTCAGGTTGTTCTGATTCATCCTGAGGTTCAGAAGAGGATGCAGGCTTCTTCTTCTTCTTAGACTTTGATTTAAAAGCCATCCTCTTCTTTCTCTTCAAATTTTAACTGAGAAGACTGGCCTGCAACACCAGATGATCTTTACTGTCTCTCTCAGTTGGGACTTCCTCTCTCTCAGGCTCAGAAGGAGAGGGAAGTTAACCCTGCTGTGGATCAGAAGATGAAACTTGCTAAGCATTAGCAGGAGGTCCAGGTTGTGTTGTGTCTGTTTGTTCAACCTTAACCTCCACTTCAGGTGGGGCCTGACTTGGAGTGGAGTGTAAGTCTCCTTGATTACCACCCTGATATGCTCATCCATAGTCGATAGAGACATGGGTCCGAGTCTCCTTCAGGAGAATCCATATAGCTTCAAGAAGCTCATCATCCTCTGCTTATCAGCAGACTTTTCATGCTCTTTTGGATGATGGCTCTTGACTTTGCAGCTTCTTCACTCATCTTCCTCTTGTTGTCTTTCTTTCCTTGACTAACTCAGCTCAAGTTATTTTAAATACTCAAATTCAACATAGTCATAAGGTAAGGGAAGGAGTGCATCTGCCTGATAGAGACCTGTGGCACTCAGGTAGTTAATCATCTTGATTCTGTCTTCTTCCTTATCTACCTAAGGTTCTTGTTGAACCACATCCTCTTGTTCAGGGCTTTCTTGAACTAGTGAGAGGGTAGGCATACCTCTGTATAGTCTTTTTCTTTTTCTTTCTTCTTTGATCTGTACTAGGAGTTCTGCATCTTCTGCCTCCTTCTTCTATCTTGACCTTTCCAGATCAACCAGCTCATTCAATTCATCCAAGGGGTGATAAATGATATTATCTATGTCATAGTTACTAGTCTGCAGATAGTTGATCTTGATTGCCCTTAACTCATCATTCTGAGTATCTGGTCTGGGGGCAGCCCTGATGGCAGACTCCATGAGTCTTGGAGACTCAGTAGAGGAACCTTCTCCCCTTAGCCTCCTTTTCCTCTCTCTCCTCCCCCTCAATCTCCTCAAATGTCATTTTTCTTTTCCCTTTGTCACTCACGGACCTTTGTGACTCAGGGTGGAGAGAGCTTTGGCCTTCATTGCTCATTGCAGCATCTGAGCTCAGGCCAGAGAAAGGTTGAGAAGCACCTTCACCAGCAGGTGTCTCAGAAGGAATATGGATCTCTGCAGCAGTTGGAGATGATGAGACAGGGCTCTCAGGTTCTGTCACTAGGCCTTCAGTCAAGGTTTCCCCTATGAAGCTAATCTTAGGGTCTGCCTCAACATCTAGTTGACCGATGACATGGCCTGATTGCCTTAGTCTCCTTCTGAGGCTGAACTCTGCAATGATCCTGTCTTGGATTCTTCTAGCCAGTCTGTCAGCTTGCCCCTTGATTGGCTTGGGTTGACAAGTGGCATGTTGACTAGATCCAGACCTTCATAGTAGTTCAAGGTCTGAAAATCAAAAACTTCTTGTTGTCCTTGAACTCTTATGATGATGAGAGCCTTCCAGTTGTTGTCATACCTCCATCCAATGATGTGATTGAAGGATGATGAGGGTGACATGGCTCTTGGTATCCCATCCTCAAACAGACTCTGTATGAAGAAGTCTGTGTAGTCCACATCAGTGCGAACTAGAGGAGGTTGCTGAGAATGCATAGTTGCAATAAGGATGGTGAGTCCTCAATGTCCATTCTCTCAGAGGAACTCCCAGGTTTTTGGCTGTAAGGACTTTCTCCCCCTTTTTGGTAGCATCACCCATTTGCATAGGTGAGCTGGAGGATAGATCAATCACATCCATAGGTTCTTGTGTTCCTGGTTGAGTTCTCCTTAAGGGTCTCCCAGCTAGTTTTTCCTTAAGATATGACATCTCAAGTTGCTGATCATTGATCCTATTGTTTAAGGTAGTCACCAGAGATTCAAGGTGACTGACCTTTGAGACTAAAAAGCTGCATGTTTTAGATAGTTGTTGCACCTTTAGTCTCAGATCCCCCTCATCTTCATTAGAAGAATCACTGCAGGTGGAGAAGATTGGACTAGAGTCCTTTCTCTCATGATCAGTTCTAAGTTCTTGGCTACTGGATTTCCTCTGCTTACTGGCAGTCTCAGTTGAGATGTCAGTAGGCTAAGTTGCCATGATTGAGGTTTGAATGATGTAATCACTTGCAGAAGTGAGAGCTTCTTCCATATGGACATCCTGAACAAGTTCAGTAGTGTCCACCTCAGTTGTAGGTGACTGATGTGGGATAGATGTAGGAGACTAAGAGTATTCATCTCTCTTCGAGTAGGGGAAAAGAAGAGAGACTCATTATACTCACTCAAACCTAGATCTTCATCAGTATAGAAGTCAAGGTTGGGAATTGGTTGGTTGAGATCTACAGGCTAGGGATGGTAGTTGTCCCCTGAAGGTTGATCACTTGAGTGTTGAGACTTAGAGTGATGGCTTAAAGCAGTAGGGCTAATGAGCTCATCAAGCTGAGCATGAGGAACCTCAGCACTGATTTTAGAAAAGATGGGATGGTCTGCTCCTCAGGAGAAGTGGGAGCTCCAGTATCCACTTCTTCCTGAATGGGTGAGTATATGGGGCCTCCACAGACTGAATAGTCTGAGCAAGGGTTCGTTTGGATTTTCTTTGGTAGGTGATGGAGATTTGAGGCTGTGTAGGTGGTTGGAAAGTAGCAGGTGTGGGTTCAACACTAGCTTGTGCTGCTAGGTTGTCACCTTGAGCAATAAGCTCTACAATTTTTGGGACTAGGGCTGTTTCTACCCTAGAGAATCCAACAGTGGACTTTCTCAATATTTTAAATATGCCGGGCTTCATCTGTCCCAATTTAAGAATGTTACCTCTTTCCCTTAACTGTGAGCCCAGTTCATAGTTAAGAATGTACTGGACATATCTAGGAAACATGTAATATTCTAAGGAGTCAAAATTTACAACAAATTTGTATAAACAAACTGAGAGTACCTGATTTAACCCCTTGAACCATTCCATGGACTATAAGGAGAGATCTTTAGGAATCTGGTCCCATCCACCATGCTTGTTTGATAAGCTGTGAATGAACACATGGAGCATGAATCTCCATTTGGATGAGACCTTCCCTTTCCTGAAAGTCTTTACTGAAAAATCTCCCTTATACCCCATCTACGCAAAGGAATGATTTACAGCTTCCTTTGGGAAGAACACCTCACCTTCTTCATCATCCAGCTGAAGATGTCGGTTGATGATGGCCGGTGTGATGAAGATTGTTCTCCCCTGCACTGTGGCAGACAGTGCCTTCTCCCCGTCCATAATGACCTCTTGGCAGGTCTTCCAGAATTCAAGCAACTGATCCTCAAAAAGTGGAGGATCAATGTCAGGGAGGTGAAGTAGTTCGACAGAGACAAGAAACGACAAACCTCTGAGAAATGAGGATCTTTCTCATAGCATAAAGAGCAACTTGATTGTGTTGTCTGTGTAGCTGCATGGTAAAGTTGGGATCATTTCTATGAGCAAGGTTAGCCATTGTGAGGTAGCTTAGAGATGAAGAAGAAAGAAAGAAAGAAATTTTAGAGAGAAATTTTGGGTTTTTAGGTTTGGAGGAAAAGCATATGATAGAAGAGGGGAAGCCGTTAGGTTTATATGAGAGAGGGATTTCAGATAAAGTTTAATGAAAGAGGATAAACTTTGAAATCCGGATGTCGGTCCCACCTCTGAAAAAGTAGTTTACTTTTTGCTCAAAAAGTAGTTTTCTTGGAAGTCAAAAAGCTTCCGAAGGTTAATTAACTTCGGAAGTTTTAATAAAAAAGCTTCCGAAGCTAAAATGACTTCGGAAGAATTTCCTGAGAGTATTTGATGATTTTGCTTCCGAAGGAAAAATTAAGACTTGAGTGCTTTGTATAGAGATCAACAAAGCTTCCGAGAGTTAATTATTGCTTCGGAAGGATAAGGTCCTTAAAAATAAGTAAGTGTCTAAGATAATTATTTAAGCATCGGAAGATAAAATTGAAATTTCTTCCGAAGGTAAATTTCTTAGACAGTTAAATATTTTGAAGGTGTGATTTTCTTCTGAAGTTAAAAAGCATAACTTCAAAGTATAAAATCATTAATTAATCTAAGGAAAGTCTTCCAATCCAAGGAAAACATGAGCTTATGAAGATGATAGACTACACAACTTAGAACACACATTTTTTAAGAAATAATAAGAATTAGTTTTAAGAAAAAATTACTCAAGGTTAATCATCCCAATAGCTTATATTAGATATTTAAATCTTTGTTCATCAAAAGCTTTTGTAAACAAATCAGCATATTGTTCATCTGTGTGAACCTTGACTAGTTTAATTAATCCCTTTTTATAATTATCTCTTATTAAATGATACCTGATATTGATGTGCTTTGTCCTTGAGTGCTGCATAGGGTTCTCTGTAATTGAGATAGCACTGTTGTTGTCTATGTGGATTGGAGTCTCCTTAAAATTTAACCCATAGTCTAGCATTTGATTCTGAATCCAAAGCACTTGAGCACAGCAGCTAGCGACAGCAATGTCTTCAGCTTCAGCAGTTGATGCAGAGACACAGGATTGTTTCTTGCATTGCCATGAGACAACCCTTCCACCAAGAAATTGACATCCCCCACATGTAGACTTTGCAGTCATATTGCAACCACCATAAGCACTATCTGTATAGGCATACAGATTGAAGTCAGAGTTCTTGGGATACCATAGACCAAGTGTTGAAGCACCTTTTAGGTATCTTAGAATCCTTTTGGCAGTGATAAGATGAGACATCTTAGGGTTGGCTTGATATCTTCCACAGATGCATGTAGCAAACATGATATAATGTCTGCTAGCAGTAAGATACATAAGAGACCCGATCATAGGCCTGTACAAGTGTTCATCAACACACTCCCCTCAAGATCGGGATCAAGGAAGTGGTTGCTGGCTATGTGACAGGATCAGTGATCACAGGTTTGATGTAACAGAATATAACGCAGCGGAATACAAACACGAATTAGACAAATTGTAGCAAGCTAACAATATATGTGAGCATTAAGATCGCATACAGTTATAGGGAGAGTATGTATTTCTGATTTCTGGGAATGTTTATAGATGAATATTTCTAATCGAATCAATCATTCATTCCATTCAATTCCTCATTTCATTCCATGATTACAATAGGTTGTCACTCCTTATATAGAGTGCAACAGTCACTGCTGTTATCACGGAAAGTGACAACTGGCAGATCCAATACAGAAATAACTAATTCTTAACAAACTACTGAAATGTTCACAACTACTGAGAACATATCAGCAAGTTAAGTACAAAATATAAAACTACTGATATCAACACTACTGAAGAAGTACTCTTCAGCAGTTGTGACAAACTACTGAGGCTTCAGTACTTGATCTTCAGACTTTGACCTTCAGGCGTTTCATCAGCTGATGACTTCAGTAGATATCATCAGCTGATGTCTTCAGTCTTTGTCTTCAGACTTTGTACATCAGTTGTTGATCTTCAGCACTTGTGAACTCTTCAGCTGTTGTTCTTCAGTACTTTGGTCTTTCAGCTTCAGCACTTGTGTTCTTCAGCTTTGTACTTCAGCACTTTGGTTCTTCAGCAGTTAAGGTCTTCAGCACTTGATCTTCAGCTGTTGAAGTCTTCAGCACTTGTCAAACTACTGATGAGGCTTTCAGCAGTTGTTGTGATACCGTGTGGACTTAGAGGTTTTCTGATCTTGGCTCATTGTTCTTTTGGTCCAACAAACTCCCCCTGAACCAATGCAGCCAAAACCTCTAACTTATTTATACTCCCACTTATTGATGGCAAAATGTTGGTCTTTTTCCTTCTTGATCAGTAGAGAAGATGACCCATGTACGCTCCGGCCTGGGAAGAACCTCAAATATTTGTTTGGCAGAGTATGAATGGGAACTCTGTTTTGGGGAACTGGACACAGAGTTGTTATCCCATTCATGAGATTCACTTCCCCATAATGAGTCTGTACGACTCTCTTGTGTAGGCCTCAAGGAAGGTGATTTGTTCCTCCATGGTTAGCTCTTCAGCACCTCCTTCAAACAATGATTCCGGCCCATAATACTCAGACAGGTATTTGGCCTGTTTCCCATTCTTTAGCTCCACAGTTGTTATTACTCTGTAAGCAAACTCATCCGGGTGATTACCCTCTAGGAACAACTGGAGCTCATTTTTCCTGACTTCCTCAAGCCTCTTGTAAACTAACCCCTTTTTCACTATTTTGTTTTCCAGCATCTTCTGAGGGGTTAGATTAGCTTTGTAGGCTTTCTTGAAGTCTTCTAGGATTTCCCAGGTGAAACTACAAAGACCAGAGAGATCACTTCATCTACGATCTTTTTCACCTGGCCAATGTATCTCCGAGGTATATTGTTCTTATGAATTCTGTGAGAGACCCTGGGATCAGGCCAAATCCTCACTCTTTCCTTTTGATATTGAAAGGTATGCCTGAGAGTGTAAAGTCTGAGGGCTTGCTCCTTCATTTGATGATGGAAGATGTGGCTGCATAAGCTTTGTCAACTCTCTTCAGCAATTCCTCATCATGCTGTTTATGAAGCTCTTCTTCTTCTAGCTTCACTTTAACCATTTGTCTCTGGACTTCAGGAGTAATTGCTGAGGAGTGACTTGTGGCCTTAGGCAACTGAATCACAGCTGATAGCGGCAGCCTGTCTTCATCATCTTCTTCATCTTCTCTAGCCTCAATATCCTTCTCTTCTTCTTCAAGGGTATATCATCGGCTATGGGTTTTGAGGGTAAGGGAGTTGGTTTGGTGGGTTGTGTTTTGGGTGGTTTTGGTGTGGGAATGTTGACAGGCTGTGCTAGCATCCTTGAGGTGAGTGTGGCTTTTGATTGCTTTGCTAGCTCAGTCCTGCTCCCAGCACCCACTTCATTCAAAGCTTCAATAACAAGCCCCTTAGTGTATGCTTCAGACGAACAGATCTTGGTGGTGATTGCCAAGATACTGTCCCTGGACCAAGCTTTGATCTCAATCATTGATCTTCCAAGATATTTTGCAATAAATCTTATCATGATTTCTAGCCTTTCTCTTTCTAACACTTCATAACTTGCCCATCTATTCTGGATTTCTTCAATCTCTAGTCGTCGAATCTCAGAGTCAAGTTTGTTGGTGTCATGACCTTGCCTGAACAGCTGATCAATGATGTTGTCCATTGATCTACTGTGTTCGGCATCAGCCTCTTTTATCAGTAGCTCCAAGGCTTTATCTTCAGCAATGTGCTCATCAGCACCTTTCTTTCGCTTGTAGGTGAGCAGAGGTTGCTTTTCTTGTTCCCTTTTGGGCTTGCTTCGCTTCTTCTTTTCCTCGGATCTTTTCCTCTTCTGTTCTTTCACTGCAGGACTCTCCCCCTTTTTGGTTGCATTGGAGGGGGTTGAGACCGCAGAAAGAGTCTTGTGGACAGCAGCATCAACCAAGGGCTGTAATGTTGAGGAAAGCCTCTCATCAAGGGCTTTGATCACTATATCAGTGATTATGGGGTGATGAGAGGGAGGGAATTTTGGAGTATAGCACCTATTTGCTCAGGAGGGTTCTGTTCCTGAGAAGTAGGGCCTGAAGCAGAGGCAGGTGGTTGATTTTGGGTGGCTCTGTGTTGGGAAACCTTCAAGGGAAGGTGCCATCTGTGGGTGTATAAGGTGGCAGATGGACTTGCATCCTGAGACATCTTGGCCAGCAGCTCTTTGAGTCTGCTAACCTCATCCTCTAGAATGGTGTTTTGAGCAACTACATCATAAGAAGCTCAGGTCATCATCAGTTGATACTGAATCACCTGACCTCCTGCTTAGAGCAGGATTTACATGCACTGGGTGTAGACCAGTTGGTGCATGTGCCCCTTGTGCTTGGTACTGGGGACTTCCAGCCTCAGGACAATGTCCATCATCAGCTGTTGCCTCTAGGGAGGTCTTAGCAATGTTACCAGCCTCACTCTGGTCATGTGCTGAGTCAGAGGAGGTGGCAGCCTCACTAGATATTCTAAGCTCCTTCTCTACACCAGGAGATAGAATTGGGAAACCCCTGTGCTGTGGTTCTCAGGTGCACTGTGTTCCTCCCCCTCAATTGTAGAGGTATTCCCAGTAATAAGTGGTTTCTGGGGAGGGGGTGAGGAGTGCAATTGAGTCAGCACTTGAGCAACTATTAAAGTTGGGCTGTGAGGGGCGGTTGTTTGGGGTACGGGGGTAGAAGCAGTGTGCACCTGGGGTGGATGGTGCTCTTCAATGGCAATCTCCTCAAGTGAGGAAGATCCCAGATAAGTAGGTGCCCCTTGGGTTGCTGCAGGCTCCTGTTGAGAGAAGCCTGAGCGGCTGTGGCTGGAGGAGTCATTGTATCCACTAGGGGGTTGGACTAGTGGATATATCCTGCGTTTGTGGTGCAGGAGCATCCTCAGGGGACTCAATTCCCTGAGTAGCCATTTTGGGTTTCTTTTGTGTGGGTTTGGTGGGGACATTGGATTTGAGGTGGTGGCTGTGGGTTCCAGCTGCGTGGGTTTTCGCAGCTTGGCAGCCATTTGAGTGTCCGGTCAGAGTTGTGCCGGGAGTATACTTCTGGCAGAACAGCCGTAGCAGGGACTCCCAAGCCAACAAGTCCCTCAGCATTACTGGTCTATAATAATGGCCATTATGAACCGTGGATAGAGTATCCAACGGTTGGCAGTTAGTTTTTGAGCCATATCTTTGAGCTCTGAAAATATTAATTCTGAAAAATTCAGTGGTTGTTGCTCAAGGATAGAATACATTACCTGCTGCCATTTGGTGGACATTTGATCCCAAGACGATGTCTTAGGGGCCAAACATACATTGACCATGTGAAAAATCAGGCGCTCAGCGTCATTAAAGTGTTTCTTCATGATGGTGGTGGCACTGAGATCACCTTGATATCCATGCTGAGCAAATGATAGATCTATGGTGCCCTTCGGATATCCAGCAGGAGAGGTAGCATCACTCAGTTGAAGAATTTTACGGATTGTTGCAGGAGTAATCACTACTTCTTGTGTTGTTGACGACTGACCGGAGGGATTGTGTGTTGCTCTCCTCAGTTGTAACAGTAACGTTCATCCAAAATTGGTTCAAGGATTCGGCATGTAAAACGGGGTTCAGAAGGAATGCCTTGTTGTATGGGGACTGAACCATAAGATCGATAGCAGTATCGAACTTAGTCCAGATCGGCGATTTTGTGAGGTAGGCAACACAGTTGTGTCGCGGTTTAATTTGCATAGACGCCATGGAAGTTTTGGAGAGGAACGTTAGGTTTGAAGAAGATGAAGCATGGAGAGCTCAGGTTAAGGGTATTTATAGGGTACGGGTGAGGAAACGACTGAAGGATGTGGTGTTAGTCATCAGTAGTTTTAAACGACCGTTGACATGGTATTATCCTTTCAGACGTTGAAACAGCTGAAGTCGCGGTGTTAGGCATCAGTAGTTTAGAAAACTACTGAAGACCGTGGTTTTGACTTCAGATGATTGAAACAACTGAGGACATGGTGTTTGTCATCAGTAGTTATGAAACTACTGAAGACAGTGGTTTTGTCATCAGTTGTAAACAACTGAAGACTTGGTATTGGTCATCAGTAGTTATAAAACTGCTGAAGACGTGGTTTTGCTTCAGTTGTTTAAATGAAACAGCAGTGGTACAAACGACTGAGGAGAAAGTTCTCTTCAGCTGTTTTCGTCAATTCTTAGCTTTTCAGCTGTTTCAAACTGTCCTCAACACATTCATCAGTCTTTATGGCTGATTTCAGTTGTTTCATAGGACATCAGTACTTATCTGTTTTTACTGATTGCAGTAGTTATGACTGCATCAGTAGTTGTAACTACTTCAGTAGTTTAGAGCAGATGAAGTACTTCAGTACTTGTGAGAACTTTTAGCCTTCAGTAGTTATAAAAACTACTGAGGTTAAAAGAGCTCATCAGTACTTATATGTGACAGGCACTCATGATCATCAATATGAATTACTGAGATCATCAGTAGTTGTCACCTATTCTAGCTGCAGCATACCAAGCCTTAACACCAGGTTTTGGAAAGTTGAACTATCCAAAGGCTTAGTAAAAATGTCTGCAAGCTCATCAGCACTGGGCACAAACTTAGGATCAATCAGACCTTTTTCAAAACAATCTCTTATAAAATGATGTCTGATCTCTATATGTTTGGTCCTAGAGTGCTGGACTGGATTTTTGACAATGCAAAGAGCTGAAGCACTATCCATTAACAATGGAGTCTTAGTCTCTGTAATGCCATAATCCAAAAGTTGGTTTGAAGCCAGAGTACCTGAGATGTACAGCTTGCAGCAGCAATGTACTCTGCTTCCGCAGTGGATGTAGCAACTGAGGTCTGTTTCTTGCTCTGCCAAGAAATCAAGCAGTTGCCTAGGAATTGACATCCACCAGAAGTTGATTTCCTGGTCAACTTACACCCTGCATAGTCACTGTCAGAAAAAGCAACTAATTTACCAGAATGTCTGGTAGAATACCATAAACCTAGAGATGGAGTGCCTTGCAGATATCTAAAGATCCTCTTGACTGCAATCAGATGAGACTCTTTAGGTGCAGCCTGAAATCTAGCACAAACACATGTAGCAAACATAATATCTGGTCTAGAAGCTGTTAAATACATCAAGGACCCAATCATACATCTGTAAAGTGTTTCATCAACCACTTTACCTTTCTGATCTGAGTCCAGTTGTGTGGTGCTGCTCATGGGAGTAGAACAGGGCTTACAGTTTTGTAAATCAAACTTTTGCAAAAGATCTTTTGTATATTTGGATTGATGAATAAAAATTCCATCAGCCTTTTGTTTGATTTGCAACCCCAGAAAGAACTGTAATTCTCCCATGGCACTCATTTCAAACTTCTGTTGCATCAACTTTGTAAAGGCATCACACAACTTTGGATCAGAGGATGCAAAAATGATATCATCTACATAAATTTGAACAAGTAGATTATGCTGCCCAGCTTTCTTAATAAATAAAGTCTTGTCTATGGAGCCTCTAGTGAAATTGTTTTCCAGAAGAAAGTTTGATAATGTCTCATACCAGGCTCTGGGAGCTTGTTTTAACCCATAAAGAGCTTTATCAAGCTTATACACCCAATTAGGATGTTTATTGTCCTCAAAGCCTGGAGGTTGACATACATAAACCTCTTCTTTAACTTTTCCATACAAAAATGCACTTTTGACATCCATTTGAAAGACTTTAAGTTTTTGATAAGCAGCATAAGCTAAAAACAATCGAATTGCTTCCAGTCTGGCTACAGGGGCAAAGGTTTCATCATAATCAATACCTTCTTCTTGTGCAAACCCCTGAACAACCAGTCTGGCCTTGTTCTTAACAATAAGCCCATTTTCATCAGTTTTGTTCCTAAACACCCATTTAGTGCCTATTGCACACTTACCTGGAGGTAGAGGAACCAGTTCCCACACTTGCTGTTTCTTGAACTGAAGAAGCTCAAGCTGCATGGCATCAACCCATCCATTGTCCTTTAAAGCAATGTGATAATTCTTTGGCTCTTGCTGACTGATGAAGAGAGCATAGAAGCAGAAATTTGACAATTGACTTCTTGTTGATACTCCAGCAGTGATATCACCAATGATTTGAGACATGGGGTGATTCTTCAGATCTTGATACACAATGAGATCTGTGCAAGTGTTTGTAGCCGTTCAGCAGCAACAGATGGTGATGGTGAATCATTTCCTTGAAACCAATCAGTGGATGGTAATTCAAAGGAAGTTGAATTCGAAGAAATCTCATCAGCATTTGTTGTGGATGGTGCTACTGGCGCTACAGGAACATCAGGTCTAGTTGAATCAGGCAGCTGATCACTAAACCTGAAGAGGTGAGTACTGCAATCATCATCATCATCAGCAGTACCACCAGGTGGTGAACTGTTGACAGGAGCAACAGCAGGAGTTTGATAAGGACATATTGCAGTATGTCCAAGATCAAATAACTCCACAGGACTTTGTGGAATCTTGTCCTTTGGAGATTCATTAAACTTAACATGTAGAGTTTCTTCAACCATCTTTGTTCTGCAGTTGAAGACTCTGTATGCCTTGCAAGTAGATGAATAACCAACAAAGTATCCTGCATCCACCTTAGGATCAAATTTGTGGAGTTGATCCTTTGTGTTGAGAATAAAAGGGACACCCAAATGCTTTGAAAAATGAAATCAGTGGAGCCAAATGATGGAGAACTTCATATGGAGTCTTCATCAACCTCTGATTTACTAAAACTCTATTTTGCACATAACAAGCTGTGTGACAGCTTCGGCCCAAAAGGTCAATGGCAAACCTGAGTCAGCCAGCATGGACCTTGCAGCTTCAATGAGGGTCCTGTTCTTTCTCTCCACTACTCCATTTTGTTCCGGAGTCCTTGGAATGCTGAACTGCCTTTTGATTCCCTTTGAGAGATAGAAGTCATCAAGTGTATGATTTCTGAACTCAGTTCCATTATCACTCCTAATACACTTGACTGGAAGGGAATACTGCTTCTCAATGTACAGCACAAAGTGGATAATCTTCTGAGCAGCCTCATCCTTTGAATGTAGAAAGAAAGTCCATACAAATCTGGAGTAATCATCCACAATTACCAGACAGTATTTCTTCTTTGCCATGCTCATTACTCTCACAGGACCAAATAGATCCATATGCAGTAATTGCAAGCAGGCAGTGGACTTGGACACTTCAATAGGAGGAAATGAGACCTTGTGCTGTTTTCCTTTTAAACAAGCAGTGCAGTTTCATCACAGTGGAACTCCTTTATTGGTAAGCCTCTGACTAAACTATTGTGGCTAAGCTGATTCATGTTTTTGAGATTACATGACCAAGCCTCCTGTGCCATAGTTTAGATTCTTGAAAAGAGGCTTTGGAAAATAGGCAAGGATTGCCTTTGAGATCTATCTTCTTAGAGAGATCTAAGGCATACACTCTTCCTGTCCTGTTGGCTTTCAGGAGAGTGTGATCATCCAACACCTTGTCAATCAAGGGCAAAACTTTGGATGACAGAATCCTACAGTTTTGACTTGTGAAAAGGGCAACATGGCCTTTATCACACATTTGACTGACACTCAAGAGGTTGTACTTGAGATTTTCCACATGATTAACATCATCAAATTTGATTTCTCCATTGGAGACAAAGCCCTTACCGATGATGTAACCCCTAGCATCATTGCCAAAAGAACAAATCCCTTCTTTCCTTGAGAGTAGTCATGAAGAAGAGAGATGTTCCCAGTCATGTGCATAGATCCCCCACTGTCTACATACCAGATGCTATTTTGGCATGTTGAAGAACCCTGCAATAATAACAATCAGTTAGTTTTAGAGACCCAAACCTTTTTGGTTTTGGGCCTGGTCTCATCAATAGATGGTAAACTAGCATGTTTATTTGTAACAACAGCCTGAGAGGAAGAAGATGGTGCAGAAGAGGAGTCCTTTGGCTTAGACCTCCTTTTCTGTGGTTTCAACATAGGAGAATCTAGTTGGTTAACTCTACCCAACAGATGTTGTACCATCATCACCAGCTGTGTCTGATTTTGTGATAAAGCTTTCAGCTCATCAGACACATTGCTAGTGGAGTTAGATAAGGTCCTATGTTGCACCTTCTTCTTTTGAGCACCCTCAGCTGTCACCTGTTTTAACTCCTTCCTTTTTGGATTGCTTTAAGGACTTAAGGGTTACAGGATTTGATGTTGCTGATACAAATGTGGTCTCAAACTCAGTTTTCATTTTTACCATTTTCTCATTATTTCTTCTTCCTTTTGTTTGAGTTTGGAACCTCTTTTGTACCAACAATCATCTGTAAGATGATTGAACAAACCACATACTTCACATGGTTTCTTCTTCATCTTAGGTTGATCATCAACTAAAGATGGTGAAGCACTTGATTCTTCTTCAATGCTTTGGAAGCATTGGTTGCTTTCTTGACAGCATCTTTAGTAGTCTTCAAACTCTTTCTACTGCCAGTTTTCTTCTCTTCAGTACTGACAGCAGTTGAAGTTTGAACTTCAGGAGTTGAATCCTGCTCTCCAGTCCTTTCAGGACCTTCAGGATTGACTCCTGAGTTGATCAACTTATTGATCATGTGAATGTCAGCATTTGGACCATCAACATCAGCTGATAGGTTCAAGGAGGACTTGATACTGACTGCTACTTCTGATTGTGCTGTATCAGAAGGTAGATCACATGACTTGATGGATTGGTTATCACTCTCACCATCAGATTCTACCTCTGCTCTTGGGGTAAAATCTGTAGGTGGAGCAGTGTGATTGTAACCAATTCCAAACTTCACATTTGAAGCAGATTGCTTACTAAGAAGCATTTCAAAACCTTTGCATGATTGTACCCATCTATCACACTCGACCTGGGTAACTGCAAGGGTTTCTTTGAGATCTTTGTACTTCTCTAAAAGTACATCTTCTCTAGCCTTATCATCAATTTTTTGCAATTCAGTTTATAAACCTCATCATTTTATCTTTGAGCACAAACTCAAACTCAGCTTTGTTTTTGGAAATTACTTGTTCTAGCTCAATGTTCTTATTAATTAAAGCTACATTTGCTTCTCTAATGGAAGCAAATGCTGCTATGCATTGTTCAGAACATAATTTGGCTTTTGCCTCAGAGGATACCTGTGATACCTGAGGTGTAGAGGCATTGGAGGATGAAGTATCAGCAGACTCCAAAGCCATAAGAGCTAGATTCCCAAAGGGACTGTCACCACCATGTTGACCAGCACCTGAGAACAGTTGATCATGACCAGACAAGTCATCTGGTAAACTGCTCCAGTCAACAACTCCTGGGGTGAAGAAGCTGTGTTGTTGAGATGAGGTTGTTGATGAGATAGGGAAGGCTGAGGTTCTGGTAATGCATGAGGTTGTGGTGTCATAGGAACTTGAACTTGACTTGACTGTGGCATGTAATAACAAGGTACTGATAAGGCATTTGACCCTGAGGAACAAAATATGCCGGAGATTGTTGTTGAGGATGATGACTAGATGTGACAGGATGTTGCCCTCTGTTTTGTTGACTATTGCCAGGAAAAGTCACAAAGGGTGCAGTAGAGTTTGATCCAGTTGATCTACACTCTCTTGCAAAGTGTCCAAGCCGTTGGCATTTGTGACACCTCAACTTGCTCTTGTCAAAACCAACTTTGGTTTTGCCAGAGAGTCCTGGGAATTTTCTTCCAGTTCTTTTGTAGAACTTCTGAGATCTGATATTTATCAAGGCCATTTGGCTCAAAATATCCATCTCTTCTAAGTCATCATCAGCAATCCCCTTGAGATCATCCATAATGAAACATAAATTGTCATTATTACATCCAGAAACTGACCATCAACACTTACAAATGCAGAATTAGAAGTGCTCGAAGAGAAATTAATATGCTCATCATACTGGCATTCAGATGAAGCATATTCTGACTCATGACCCACCAAGGCAGTGTTGCCTTGTATAAAGTCTTCAGTGAGCTTTCCAGATGAAGACAGCTTTCTCTTCTGTTCTATCTCTCTCTCAAAAGTGAGCAATTTCCCATGGAGTTGGGTGAGAGATAGTTTGTCCAAACTTGCACTGGAGCGTAGGACAATAGTATATGTGTCCCATCTCTCAGGCAGTGATCTGAGAAATCTGTTATTCATCTGAATATTGGTGTATTCAAGTTTGACCATTTTTAGTTCAGAGATCAAACAAGAAAACCGCTCATATTGTTGAGTCAGTGTCTCACCCTTTCTATGAGAGAATGTCTCATATTGTTGGGCAAGAATTTCTCTATTATTTGCCAAGACCTCATCTGTTCCTCCAAATTGTTCTTTCAAAGCAATCCAGAGGTCATGGGCAGTTTCATGATGCATTAGCCCAGAATAGATTTCATTGGGCAAAGCCATGGCCAGAATTCCATGGGCTTTTGCATCAATCTCAAGCAACTTTTATCCTCATCTGAGTATTGCTCCCTCCTCTTCGGAACCATTTGATTGGTTTCCGGGTTATTCACCATAGGCTTGTGTGGACCATGTACCACTGATGTCCAACACCCTGCGCTGTTAACAGACAGGTGATGGAGCATACGTCTTTGCCATATGTTATACTCATTCCTAACCAGCATAGGAGGCTTGGTTGAGGAACCAGTATTGTGAGGATCATTGGAGGGAGTGGTCATTTTCAGTTCAAAAACAGTTTAGTTCAAGTTTAAAAAAAAGTTTTAGACAAACCACAACAAACTCAATGAGAACCAAGAAAAGATCTCAGGATGAATGAGCAGAAATACAGAAAATTCAATCTCTATAACCGTTTCTTGCAAAAAACAAAAGCTAATTCAATCAAACTTGGATCTTGAATAGCAGTTTCAATGATCAATTATTAGATCGATCAATGATTAACCTGCTCTGATACCATTTGACAGGATCAGTGATCACAAGTTTGATGTATCAGAATTAAAGCAGCGGAATACAACACGAATTAGACAAATTGTAGCAAGCAACGATATTGTAAGCATTAGATCGCATACGGTTATAGGGAGAGTATGTATTTCTGATTTCTAGGAATGTTTATAGATGTAGAATATTTCTAATCGAATCAATCATTCATTCCATTCAATTCCTCATTCATTCCATGATTACAATAGGTTGTCACTCCTATATAGAGTGCAACAGTCACTGCTGTTATCACGGAAAGTGACAACTGGCAGATCCAATACAGAAATAACTAATTCTTAACAAACTACTGAAATGTTCACAACTACTGAGAACATATCAGCAAGTTAAGTACAAAATATAAAACTACTGAAACTACAACGACTGAAGAACAAGCTCTTCAGTCGTTTTACAAAACTACTGAAACAAAGAAATAAAACTACTGATATCACAACTACTGAAGAAGTACTCTTCAGCAGTTGTGACAACTACTGAGGCTTCAGTACTTGATCTTCAGACTTTGACCTTCAGGCTTTTCATCAGCTGATGACTTCAGTAGATATCATCAGCTGATGTCTTCAGTCTTTGTCTTCAGACTTTGTACATCAGTTGTTGATCTTCAGCACTTGTGAACTCTTCAGCTGTTGTTCTTCAGTACTTTGGTCTTTCAGCTTCAGCACTTGTGTTCTTCAGCTGTTGTACTTCAGCACTTTGGTTCTTCAGCTGTTAGGTCTTCAGCACTTGATCTTCAGCTGTTGAAGTCTTCAGCACTTGTCAAACTACTGATGAGGCTTTCAGCAGTTGTTGTGATACCGTGTGGGACTTAGAGGTTTTCTGATCTTGGCTCATTGGTTCTTTTGGTCCAACACTATGGGTGTCTTAGCAATCTTACAGTCAGTCATATTGAATCTTTTGAGCATGTCTTGAATATACTTTGACTGACTTATGAAGATGCCATCTTCAACTTGCTTCACTTGAATTCCCAGAAAGAAATTGAGTTCCCCCATGGCACTCATTTCAAATCTGTCTTTCATCAGCTTCTCAAAGCCTTTGTAGAGCTTTGGATTAGTTGAACCAAAGATGATGTCATCCACATATACTTGAACTGCATATGTCTTTTCCTTGTCCTTTGATGAAGAGAGTTCCATCTATAGTACATCTCCTGTATCCATGTTTATAGAGATACTCAGACAGTGTCTCATACCACTTCCCGGGTGCCTGATACAGTCCATAGAGAGCTTTGTCAAGCTTGCAAACATAATCAGGATGATCAGGATCTACAAAACCAGGTGGTTGTTTGACATAAACCTCTTCATCTATCACCCCATATAAAAAGGCACATTTCACATCAAGTTGAAAAACCATGAAGTTCTTGGATGCAGCAAATGACAGGAATATCCTAACAACTTCTAATCATGCCACTGGAGCAAAGACATTAGTGTAGTCAATCCCTTCTTCTTGTGTGTATCCTTGAACAACCAGTCTAGCTTTGTTCTGATGATGATGCCTCTATCATCTTTCTTATTCCTAAACACCCATTTGGTTCCTATGGTAGTCTTCCAAAACGAAGAGGACAAAGGTTCCAAATTCTGTCTTTTAAATTGAAGCTGCTCTTGTTGCATGGCTTCAACCCAACTTCCATCCTTTAGAGCTTCCTCAACTTTCTTTGGCTCTATTTGGGATAGAAAACAAGAGTGAAGACAAACATTTTCTTCATGGGTTTGTCCTTTTGTCTTTACCCCGAAGACAACATCTCCAATGATGTTTATGGTTAGATGAGACTTGTGGATCCTAAGTTGAGGAATCACAGCAAGTTGTTAAGAAAGATCTGAATTAGAAAAATTTAGATCTGGCATAGATGTTTCTCCCACCACATCAGCACACTTTTCAAGTGAAACTTGATCCAAGCAATGTGTGACATCATTGATGTTCTCATCTATGGTGTGGTTAGTGGCATCAACAAATCCTTGGTCACTGTCACCATCACCATTGTTGCCTTCCACAGTTGAGGTGTTCTTATCTGGTTGTAAAGCCTCTGAGCTGGAATTTGAAGGCATACCAGATGTATCAGCTGAATTTGTCATTTTTGTGCTGATAGAAACCTCATTTGCAGAAGTAGTTCCAATTGGAGCTGAAGATGTATGACTGAAGGTCTTCCTAGCTCAAATCTTGTGTCAGGATCACCTGTATTTAAATTTTTTGAAGATCCTGAAACATTCTCACAAGATTTATTAAAACAGTGGGTAACCAAATCAAGATCAAATAGCCAATCTAGACCAGAACCAGCAACACATGGTGTGTGTTCATTGAAGGTCACATTGGCTGACTCGTCAACTATTCTAGTTCTGAGATTGTACACTCTATAAGCCTTAGCTTGGGAAGAGTATCCAATAAAGTGTCCATCATCTAATTTCTCAACAAACTTGGCAATTTGATCTTTGGTGTTCAAGATGGTGCAAGGACATCCAAATGACCCGAGAAAACCAATAAAAGTTTTTCTCTTGTGCCAAAGTTCATTAGGAGTCTTCCCATGAGTCTTAACTACTAAAACTTTGTTCTACACATAGCAGGTAGTGTGGACTGCATCTGCCCAGAAGGTGACGGGCAGTTTAGAGTCAGACAGCATGGTTCTTGCAGCTTCAATCAGTGTCCTGTTTCTCCTCTCAGTAACCCCATTTTGCTGAGGAGTCCTGGGAGCACTACATTGTCTTGCAATACCCTTCTCATCAAAAACATATCAAGGGTTTGATTCTTGAATTCTATTCCTTGCTCACATCTTATGATTTTGACCTTGTGATCAGACTGATTCTCAATCTTTAAGATGAAATTCTTCAGAAACTCAGGAGTCTCATCCTTAGTTCTAAGGAAAAAGACCCAAGTGAATCTTGTAAAATCATCTGTGATCGCTAGACAGTATAAGGTCCTTCCTAAACTCATTACACTGGTGGGGCCAAAGAGATCCATATGTAACAAGTGTAGGGGTGTAGTGATGGAGTTCATTTCCTTAGGCTTATGAGATACCTATGTTCCTTCCCTTTCAGGCATGCAACCAGTGATCATCACTTGTAAACTCTTTCTTTGGCATTCTAGTTACTAGATCATGCTTAATCAATTTATCATGTTCATAAAGTTTACATGGCACATTCTTTTATGCCATAGGGAAGACTCATCACTATTGGCTTTGGATAGAAAGCATGAAACCTCTCCGGAGGGAGAGGTTTCTTGCAAATCCATCTTGTACATGTTTCCTTTCCTGGGGCTCTAAGCAGGATATGCTCATGAGGAATAACCACACCAGCTTAAGAACAATGCACTCATGCTCAGTAAAGAGCATGTTATGACTCTGATCACAAAATTGAGATACACTCAAAGATTGTATCTAAGCTCCTTAACGAAGTTTACCTTTTCAATGTTGACTTACCATTTGTGACCTTGCCCCTTCCAGAAATGTAACCACCTTCATCTCCTCTGAAAGCAACAGGTCCTCCATCAATCCTTTCAAAGTTCTGAGTAGTGACCTATTACCAGTCATGTGCCTAGAGCAACCAATGCTATGATCCAACATTTCTGTTTGTCTTCAGCTGTCCCTGCACAAAAGAGAATGATTAGTTACATCTGGAAACCCAGCCTTGCTTGTCTTGGGCTCACATGCAGAAGGTAAATTAAGAGTAATACATCCTATGGTTGTACTAAGAGGATCTTGAGCTGTTTTTTGGGAGAAATCTCAGTCCTTGGTCTTCCTTAGACGTCCACACCACTTTTGGAGTCTTGGACTTGACCTTCAAAACTTCAAAACCTTTTGGAGTTTCAGAAGTTGGATGACTGAACCTTTGGAAGATGTTTGCAAACACTGCAAGCACTGCAGCAACTTATGCTTCGGAAGAACTCTTTCTTCCGAGACCAAGTTCTTCTGAAGAGAACTTTCCACTTCCTTCTTTTTAATTTGAGACTTCCTGTTAGGATCTCAGCCTCTTGGTTTAATCGATTGAACAATATAGCAGCGGAATAGCTCAGAATTAGACAAATCAAGCAAGAACATTCGATATAAAACGATAAAAGAATTTTGTTATAGAGAGAGAAATATCCGACAAAAGGAATATTGCATTAAGATTGTCGGCCTCAAAGGCACGATTACAGGTGAGTCATCCTTCCTTATAAAGGAAAGAGTGACGTAGGCTGATGTCACTTGAAAGTGACATGTAACCGTTTTATAACTACTGATGTTTAACAACTACTGAAGATGTCAACAACTGACATCTTCTTACAAATGTTCCTAAGTGTTAAACATCTTATTTACAACTACTGAAAAACATAAAACTACTGATACTACAACAACTGAAGAACAACCTCTTCAGTTGTTTACAAGTACTGAAAAGTAAACAAACTACAGAAAGGAAAAGAAAACTACTGATCAAGAAAAACCATCACAACAACTGAAGAAGCCGTCTTCAGCTGTTGTCATCAGCTGTTAACATCAGCTGATGTCTTCAGTACTTGAACATCAGACTTTGTCTTTCAGCTGTTGATCTTCAGTCTTTGTCTTCAGTACTTGTTGAAGTCTTCAGACTTTAGATCTTCAGCTGTTGTCTCAGTCTTTGTCTTCAACTTCAGAAATACTTCAGCAGTTGTATTCTTCAGACTTTGTAGAACAGCTGATCAGGTCTTCTTCAGCTGTTGTGATGTCCTGTGGGACTTAGAGGTTTCTCTGATCAGGCTCATTGGTTCTTTTGGTCCAACAAACTCCCCCTGAACCAATGCAGCCAAAACCTCTAAGTTATTGACGAGTCCCACTTATTTTGGCAGATAGATTGGTCTTTTATCCTCTTGATCAGATGAGAAGTGACCCTTTTTCAGCACCGGCCTGGGAAGAAGTCTCTAATGATCTGTTTGGCATGATATGGTTCGGAGCTCTGTATTGGGGACTTGGACACCGAGCTGTTACCCCAACCATGAGATCTACTTCCCGTGTATCAGCCTATATGATTCCCTGGTGTAAGCCCTTAGAAACATGATCTGCTCATCCATTGTCAGCACCTCGGGCACCACCAAAAACGTCCTTCTCGGCCATACACTTCAGAGATGTACTTGGCCTGTTTCCATTCTTGAGCTCAACCATGGTTATTTGTCTGTAAGCAAACTCATCTGGATGAGTCCCTTCTAAGAGCAGGTTGAGCTTATCTTGTTTGAAGTTTTCAAGTCTTTTGTAAACCAATCCCTTCTTTATGATTTTATTCTCCAACATCTTTTGGGGTGGTTGTTTGGCTTCATAAGCTTTCTTGAACTCTTCTACAATTTCCCAAGGGGACACTACAAGAACCACAGTGATGTCTTCGTCGACAACCCTCTCACTTGGCCCTTGTATTTTGAAGGAATTTCTTTCTTGACAATCCGGTGTGCCACCCTAGGATCAGGCCATATCCTTACTTTTTCCCTTTGGTATTGAAAGGTATTAGCAAGGGTGTACAATCTTAATACTTCTTTCTTCATGCTAATCATTGAAGAGGATGTGGCATATGCTTTGTCAATGCTTTTCAGCATTTCCTCATCATGTCTTTGCATCTGTTCCTCTTCAATCTTTATCATCACATCATGCATTTGAGAAGCAGGAGTGATGGACATTGGATTAGCCTTAGGCAAAGTGATAACTGCAGAGAGTGGCAGTCTGTCTTCATCCTCCTCTTCTTCTTCATCAGCCCTCAGTACTTTCTTTTCTTTTGGCTAGGTACATCACTGGCAGTGGGTTTTGGGGGTAAAGGATTTGGTTTTGTGGGTTGGATGGTTGGTTTAGAGGGTAAAGGGTTGTTTTAGTGGGTTGTGGAGGTAGTGATTTTGAGGATAGAGGCTTTTCAGACTGTTTTAGCATTTTGGCTGTAAGGGAGGCTTTAGTAAATTTTGTCAGTTCTTTTCGGTTCCCAACCCCAGCTTCATTCAATGCCTCAATCACTAAACCTTGGAGTATGCTTCAGACGAACAAATCTTGGTGGTTATTGCCAAGATGTTGTCCCTGGTCCAGGCCCTTATTTCTATTAGAGATCTTCCCAAGTATTTGGCTATAAATCTAATCATTATCTCCAGCCTTTCTCTTTCTAAGGCATCATAGCTAGCCCATCTTGAGTTGATCTCCTCTGTCTCCAACCTTCTGATCTCGGAGTCTAGTTGTTGGATGTCAAAACCCTGCCTATATAACTGTTCATGATTTTATCCATTGAACGGTTATCGTTGGCATCAGCTTCTTTCACCATATCATTCAGCTCCTTCTCCTTCTCAGACTCTCCTTTCCTCTTTTGATATGTGACATGAAAGTCTTTTTGACTTTCATTCACTTCAGCTCTCTTCTCACTCTCCTTCTCCTTCTCATTTACAAACTCAGTCTCCTCCACACTTAAAACAACCAACTCCTTCTCATTTACCTTCTCTGATTCTTTCTCCTTCTCCCCATCTGTCCTCTTCCTTTTTCCTTTAACTGACTGACTCTCCCCCTTTTTGGTTGCATTGGGTGCAAGGGTTTGAGCAATAGAAAGTGATTTGGTCACCAACTCCTCCACTAGGGGTTGTATTATTGTAGGAAGCCTCTCATCAATGGCTTTGATCATTATATCTGTGATCATGGGAGTGATGAGAGGTAGGGATTTTTGAAGGTTAGCAACTGATTGATCAGGATGGTTCTGTTCGTGAGAATCAGTGCCAAAAGCAGAGGCTGGTGGCTTGGAAGTATGTATTGGCTCAGTGTGCAGGGGACCTTCAGAAGAAGGTGCCATCTGTGGTGTATTGTGGTGGCAGATGGACTTTCATCCTGAGACATCTTGGCCAGCAGCTCTTTGAGTCTGCTAACCTCATCCTCTAGGATGGTGTTTTGAGCAACTACATCATAGAAGAAGCTCATCATCAGTTGATACTGAATCACCTGACCTCCTGACAGAGTCAGGATGAACATGCCTTGAGTGTAGATCAATTATAGCATGTGCCCCTTGTTCTTGGTTCTGGGGACTTCCAGCCTCAGGACTATGTCCTTCATCAGCTGTTGCCACTGGTGAGGTCTTAGAGATGTTACCAACTGCATCCTGGTCATTTGCTGAGGCAGAAGCAGTGGCAGCCTCACCAGAAGGTCGCACCTCCTTGTCTACACCAGGAGATGGAACATGATAACCCCTGTGCTGTGGGTTGACAGAAGCATTGTGATCCTCCCCCTCAGGTGTTAAGGTTATCTCAGTAGTGATTGGTGTATGGGTGGGGGGTGAGGAATGCAACTGCGTTAGCACTTTTGCAACAATTATTGTAGGGCTTTGAGGGGCGGTTGCATCAGGAGAGGGTGGGAAGCAGTGTGCACCCGGGACGAGTGGTGCTCTTCAATGGTAATCCCCTCAAGTGAGGAGGATCCCAGCAGTGTGGCTTCCCTTTGAGTGGTTGCATCAGGTTCCTTTTGAGAGGAAACCTGAGCGGCTTCGGTTGGTGGAGTCATAGTCTCTACTGGGGGGTTATTTCCAGTAGAGATAACCTGCTTTGGTGCAGCAGGAGCATCCTCAAGGGACTCAACCCTTGAGTAGCCTTCTTAGGCTTCTTCTTTGTGAGTTTGGAGGGGACTTTAGATGTGGAAGTGGAGGCTGTGGGTTCCAGCTGCGTGGGTTTGCGCAGCTTGGCAGCCTGTTTAAGAGTTTGGTCAGTGTTGTGTCGGGAGTATACCTCCGGCAATACAGCCAAAGCAGGGACTCCCAGACCAACTAGTCCCTCAGCAGAAAGCTGATTCTCTATTATGGCCATTATAAACCGAGGATATAGTATCCAACGGTTAGAAAGTGGTTTTGTGGCCATATCCTTGATTTCAAGAAAAATTATTTCAGAAAAGTTAATGGTTCTTGTTCAAGGATAGAGAACAGTACCTGTTGCCATCTGGAAGACAGTTGATCCCAAGAAGAAGTCTTCGAGGCCAGGCAAACATTTACCATATGAAATATCAAGCGTTCAGCATCTGGAAAATGTTTCTTCAGGATTGTCGAAGCACTAAGATCGCCTTGATATCCATGTTGTCCAAATGAAAGATCAAGTTGGCGCTTAGGATATCCAACAGGGTAGGCAGCATCATCTAATAGTAATACCTGGCGGATGGTAGCAGTAGAGATGACCACCGTATGAGAGTTGATGGACGAATGGATAGATTCTCCATTAACAGTGCATTCATCCAAAACTGATGTAGCGAATCGGCATAAATGATTGGATTTAGGAGGAAGGCCGTTTTCAGTGGTGATTGGACCATAAGATCTATAGCATTATCGAATTTGGTCCAGAAGGGCGATTTGTGAGGTACGCGACACAGTTGTGTCGAGGCTTGAGTTGCATGGTCGCCATAATGAAGGTGAAAGTTTTCAGAGCTTTTGAAAATTTAGGTCGTGAAAGAATGAAAAACTCTAAAAGAGGGATCAGATATATATAGGGTACGGGTTATGAAACGACTGAAGGTTTTGGTGTTAGTCATCAGTATTTGAAACAACTGATGACGTGGTATGAACTTTCAGAGGCTTGAAACGACTGATGGTATTGGTGTGGTCAGCAGTTATAAAACAACTGAAGACATGGTGTTTACAATCAGACGTTGAAACAACTGAAGTCTGATTTAGGCATCAGTAGTTTAAAAACTACTGAAGACAAGTTGGACTTCAGATGTTGAAACAACTGAGGACTTGGTATTAGTCATCAGTAGTTGTGAAACTACTGAAGACCCTGGTTGTGCCATCAGTTGTGTAAACAACTGAAGACTTGGTGTTAGTCATCAGTAGTTGTGAAACTACTGAAGACATGGTATTGCTTCAGTTGTTTATGAAGAAACAGCAGTTTGTGAACTAGTGAAGAGAGAGTACTCATCAGTAGTTGTCGTCAATTCATAGCCTTTCAGCTGTTTCATACTGTCCTCAACACGTACTCATCAGCCTTTTTGCTGTTTTCAGTTGTTTCATAGGACATCAGTACTTATCTGTTTCTACTGATTTCAGTAGTTGTAACTACATCAGTATTTTAGAACAGATAAAGTACAGTACTTAAGCATTTAGCCTTCAGTAGTTATAAAAACTACTGAGGGTAAAATAACTCATCAGTACTTATATGTGACATGGTTACCAATGATCATCAGTAATTACTGAGATCATCAGTAGTTGTCACTTATTCTAGCTGCAGCATACCAAGCCTTAACACAGGTTGTGGAAAGTTGAACTATCCAAAGGCTTAGTAAAAATGTCTGCAAGCTCATCAGCACTAGGCACAAACATAGGATTAATTAGACCCTTTTCAAAAAAATCTCTTATAAATGATGTCTAATTTCTATATGTTTGGTCCTAGAGTGCTGGACTGGATTTTTGACAATGCAAAGAGCTGAAGCACTATCCATTAATAATGGAGTCTTAGTCTCTGTAATGCCATAATCCAAAAGTTGATTCTGAAGCCATAGTACTGGGATGTACAACTTGCAGCAGCAATGTACTCGGCTTCAGCAGTGGATGTAGCAACAGATGTTTGTTTCTTACTCTGCCAAGAAATCAAACAGTTGCCTAGGAATTGACATCCACCGGAAGTTGATTTCCTGGTCAACTTACACCCTGCATAGTCACTATCAGAGAAAGCAACTAATTTGCAAGAATGTCCAGTGGAATACCATAAGCCTAGAGATTGTGTACCTTGCAGATATCTAAAGATCCTCTTGACTGCAATCAGATGAGACTCCATAGGTGCAGCCTGAAATCTAGCACAAACACATGTAGCAAACATAATATCTAGTCTAGAAGTTGTTAAATACATCAAGGAACCAATCATACATCTGTAAAGAGTTTCATCAACATCTTTACCTTTCTGATCAACATCCAATTGTGTGGTGTGGCACATGGGAGTAGAACAGGGTTTACAGTTTTGTAAATCAAACTTATTCAAAAGATCTTTTGTGTATTTAGACTGATGAATGAAAATTCCATCAGCTTTTTGTTTGATTTGCAAACCTAGAAAAAACTGTAATTCTCCCATTGCACTCATTTCAAACTTCTGTTGCATTAAGTTTTGGAAATCCTCACACAATTGGGGATCAGAGGATGCAAATATAAATCATCAACATAAATTTGAACAAGTAGCTTATGCTGATCCACCTTCTTAATAAATAAAGTTTTATCTATGGAGCCTCTAGTGAAATTATTCTGTAGAAGAAAGTTTGATAAGGTCTCATACCAGGCTCTAGGTGCTTGTTTCAACCCATAAAGAGCTTTATCAAGCTTATATACCCATTCTGGGTGCTTATTATCCTCAAAGCCTGGTGGTTGACACACATAAACTTCTTCTTTATGTTACCATATAGAAAAGCACTTTTGACATCCATTTGAAAAACTTTAAGATTGTGGAGTGCAGCATAGGCTAAAAACAATCTAATTGCCTCCAGTCTGGCTACAGGGGCAAAGGTTTCATCATAATCAATACCTTCTTCTTGTGCAAACCCCTGCACAACCAGTCTGGCCTTGTTCTTAACAATTAGCCCATTTTCATCAGTTTTATTCCTAAACACCCATTTAGTGCCTATTGCACACTTACCTGGGGGTAGAGGAACAAGCTCCCACACTTGCTGTTTCTTGAACTGAAGAAGCTCAAGCTGCATGGCTTCAACCCATCCATTGTCTCTCAAAGCTACATGATAGTTCTTTGGCTCTAGCTGACTGATGAAGAGAGCATAGAAGCAGAAATTGGACAACTGGCTTCTGGTTGAAACACCAGCATTGATATCACCAAGGATTTGAGATATTGGGTGATTTTTCAGCTCTTGGTAAATAATCAAATCTGTGCAAGTGTTTGTAGGACCTTCAGCAGCAGCAGATGTTGATGCAGATTCTTGAAACCATGAAGATGGTGGCAACTCAAATGAAGTTGAGGATGCAGAAATCTCATCAGCATTTGTTGTGGATGGTGCGCTGGAGCTACAGGAGCATCAGGTTTAGAGGACTCAGGCAGTTGGTCACTAAACCTGAAGAGGTGATTACTACTATCATCATCATCTTCAGCAGTAACACCAGGTGGTGAACTGTTGACAGGAGCAACAACAGGAGATTGATAAGGAACATATGCAGTATGTCCAAATCAAAGAGCTCCACAGGGCTTTGTGGAATCTTGTCCTTTGGAGATTCATTGAACTTGACATGTAGAGTCTCTTCAACCATCTTTGTTCTGCAGTTGAAGACTCTGTATGCCTTGCAAGTTGATGAATAACCTACAAAGTACCCTGCATCCACCTTAGGATCAAATTTCTGGAGCTGATCCTTTGTGTGAGAATGAAACAGGGACACCCAAATGCTCTAAAGAATGAAATGAGAGGGGCCAAATGATGTAGAACTTCATATGGAGTCTTCATCAACCTTGATTTATTAGCACTCTATTCTGCACATAGCATGCTGTGTTGACAGCTTCAGCCCAAAAGGTCAATGGCAGTCCAGAATCAGCCAACATAGACCTTGCAGCTTCAATGAGGGTCCTGTTCTTTCTTTCCACAACTCCATTCTGTTCAGGAGTTCTTGGAATACTAAACTGCCTCTTTATTCCCTTGGAAAGGTAGAACTCATCAAGTGTATTGTTCCTGAATTCTGTTCCATTGTCACTTCTAATACACTTGACTGAGAGGGAATACTGCTTCTCAGCATACAACACAAAGTTTATGATCTTCTGTGCAGCTTCATCCTTTGAATGTAGAAAGAAAGTCCATACAAATCTGGAGTAATCATCCACGATTACCAGACAGTATTTCTTCTGTGCCTTGCTCATCACTCTCACAGGACCAAAGAGATCCATGTGAAGAAGTTGTAAGCAGGCAGTGGACTTTGGTTCTTCAATAGGTGGAAATGAAACCTTGTGCTGTTTTCCTTTCAAACAAACAGTGCAGTTGTTTTCACACTTGAACTCCTTCATAGGCATTCCCCTTACTAAACTATGGTGTATCAGCTGATTCATGTTCTTGAAGTAACATGTCCCAGCCTTCTATGCCATAGATTAGATTCTTGAGGAGAGGCCTTGGAAAATAGGCAAGGATGGCCTTTGAGATCTATTTTCTTGGAAAGATCTAAGGCATACACTCTTCCTGTCCTGTTGGCCTTCAGGAGAGTGTGAGCATCCAATACCTTGTCAATCAAACTCAGAACTTTGGATGACAGAATCCTGCAGTTCTGGCTTGTGAAAAGGGCACACATGGCCTTTGTCACAATTGACTGACACTCAAGGTTATACTTGAGATTTTCCACATGGTTGACATCATCAAACCTTATTTCCCCATTGGAAACAAAGCCCTTCCGATGATGTAACCTCTTGCATCATTGCCAAAGGAAACAAAACCTTCCTTCCTGGAGAGTAGTCATTAAGAAGTGAGTTGTTCCCAGTCATATGCATAGATCCCCCACTGTCTACATACCAGATGCTACTTTGGCATGATGAAGAGACCTGCATAAATAAACAATCAGTTAGTTTTGGAGACCCAAACCTTTTGGTTTTGGGCCTGGTCTCATCAATAGATGGTAAACTAACAGGTTTATTGGGCACAATAGCTTGAGGTGAAGGAGATGGTGTAGAAGAGGAATCCTTTGGCTTGGAACTCCTTTTCTGGGGTTTCAACACAGGGCCATCAAGTTGGTTAACTCTTCCCAACAGATGTTGAACATCATTACCAGCTGTGTCTGATTCTGGGAAAGAGCTTTCAGCTCTTCAGACACATTGGTATTGGTGTTTGATGATGAGTTCTTGTGTTGCACCATCTTCTTTTGAGCAACCTCAGCTGTTGCCTGTTGCACTCCTTCCTTTTAGATTTCTTTTTGGACATAGGAGTAACAAGGATTTGATGCTGCTGGTACAAACTTGGACTCAAACTCAGTTTTCATTTTAGCCAAGTTTTCTTTAATTTTCTCCTTTTGTTTGAGTTTGGATCCCTTTTTGTACCAACAATCATCTGTAAGATGATTGAATAGACCACATATTTCACATGGTTTCTTCTTCATCTTCTGTTGATCATCAACTGAAGAAGATGAAACTACTGAAGACTTGCTCTTCAGCAGTTTAGAAGCACTTTTTGCCTTCTTGTAAACTTCCTTAGTAGGCTTCAAATCCTTCCTACTGACAGTTTTCTTCTCTTCAGTGCTGTCAGTCATTGGGATTTGAACTCCAGATGTTATCCCCTGCTCTCCAGTACCCTCAGTACTTCTAGGGATAACACTTGGGTTGATCAACTCATTGATCATGTGAGTGTCAGCAGTTGAACCATCATATCAGCTGATAGGTTCACAGAGGATTACTACTGACTTCAACTACTGATGGTGCTTTATCAAGTAGTGAATCACATGATGAGGTGGATTGGTCATTACTTTCTCCATCAGATTCTACTCCTGCTCTTGAAGCAAAAACTGTAGGAGGAGCAGTGTGATTATAACCAATTCCAAACTTCACATGGAAGCTGTTTGCTTACTAAGAAGCATTTCAAAGCCCTTGCAAGATTGTACCCATCGATCACACTCTACCTGGGTGACAGCAAGAGTATCTTTGAGGTCTTTGTACTTCTCTAAGAGTACATCCTCCCTAGCCTTATCATCAGAGATTTGGCATTTTAATTTAAAATCTCATCAGTTTTCTCTTTCAGCACAGACTCAAACTCAGCTTTATTTTTGGAAATTATTTGTTCTAGCTCAACATTTTTATTGATTAAAGCCACATTTGCTTCTCTAATAGAGGCAAATGCTGCTATGCAAGTTTCAGAACATAATTTGGCCTTAGCCTCAGAGGATACCTGTGATACCTTTGTTGAAGAGGTACTTGAAGATGATCCATCAGAGGATTCCAAAGTCATGAGAGCTAGATTTCCAAAAGGATGCTCACCACCATGTTGACCAGCACCTGAGAACAGTTGTTCATTACCAGACACATCATCTGGTAAACTGCTCCAGTCAACAACTCCTGGTGTGAAGAAGCTGTGTTGTTGAAGTTGATTAGGTTGATGAGATTGGGATAGTTGAGGCTCAGGGAGTGCATGTGGTTGCTGAGCAGTGGGTGCTTGAACCTGGCCTGGTTGTGGCATGTAATAGCAGGGGTATGGATATGGCATTGCCCCTGTGGAACAAAATATGCAGGAGATTGTGGTTGATGATGATAACCAGAATTGACAGGTTGTTGCCCTCTGTTTTGTTGACTATTGCCAGGGAAAGTCACAAAGGTGCAGGAGAGTTAGATCCAGATGATCTACATTCTCTTGCAAAGTGTCCAAGCCTGTGGCATTTATGGCACTTCAACTTACTCTTGTCAAAACCGACTTTGGTTTTGCCAGAGAGTCCTGGATTTCCTTCCAGTTCTTTTGTAGAACTTCTGAGATCTGATATTTATCAAGGCCATTTGGCTCAAAATATCCATCCTTCTAAGTCATCATCAGCTCCCCTTGAGATCATCCATGATGAAACATAGATTGTCACTATTACTACCAGCAGAATAACTATCAACACTCACAAAGCAGGCTCAGAAGTATTTGTAGAGAAATCAATATGCTCATCATACTGGCTTTCAGATGACGCATATTCTGACTCTTGATGTCCAATCAGGGAAGTGTTTCCCTTGACAAAATCCTCAGTAAGCTTGCCATGAACCAATTTCCTTTCTGCTCTATCTCTCTCTCAAATGTAAGCAGTTTCCCATGAAGTTGGGTGAGAGATAGGCGATCAACATCAGCATTTGAGCGTAGAACAATGGTACATGTGTTCCATCTCTCAGGCATGATCTTAGGAATCTATGGTTCATCTGACTCCTGGTATATTCATGTTTAACCATTTTCAATTCGAGATTAAACATGAAAACCGCTCAAATTGTTGAGTCAGAGTCTCACCCTTTCTATGAGAGAAAGTCTCATATTGTTGGGCGAGAGATTCCCTGTTGTTTGCTAAAACCTCATCAGTACCACCAAATTGTTCTTTGATGGCTTTCCAGAGGTCATGCAACTCACAATGCAGAAGCCCAGAGTAAATCTCATTAGGAATAGCCATAGCCAAAATTCCATGGGCTTTTGCATCGATTTCAAACAACTTCTTGTCCTCATCGGGTATTGCTCCTTCTTCTTTGGAACCAACTGGTTTGTTTCCGGATCATTCACCATTGGCTTATGTGGTCCATGTACCACAGATGTCCAACAACCTGAGCTATTGACAGACAGGTGATGGAGCATCTTCTCCTGCCAAATGTTATACTCATTCCTCACCAAGATCGGAGGCTTGGTAGAGGATCCAGTATTGAAAGGATCATTCGAAGAAGTAGTCATTGTGGAAATCAGACAGATTCAAGTAAAATCATAATAAATTTAGCTCAAAACCACACAGAACCTCAAATAAAACGGCCAGAAGCGATACACTCTCAATCTCTATAACAGATCCTTGCGAATTTGCTAATTCGATTAAACTTAGAGCGATGAACAGTTTCAATGATCAATTGTTAGATCGATCAATGATTAACCTGCTCTGATACCATTTGTTAGGATCTCAGCCTCTGGTTTAATCGATTGAACATATATAGCAGCGGAATAGCTCAGAATTAGACAAATTCAAGCAAGAACATTCGATATAAAACGATAAAAGAATTTTGTTATGAGAGAGAAATATCCGACAAAAGGAATATTGCATTAAGATTTTCGGCCTCAAAGGCACGATTACAGGTGAGTCATCCTTCCTTATAAAGGAAAGAGTGACGTAGGCTGATGTCACTTGAAAGTGACATGTAAACCGTTTTATAACTACTGATGTTTACAACTACTGAAGATGTCAACAACTGACATCTTCTTACAAATGTTCCTAAGTGTTAACATCTTATTTACAACTACTGAAAAACATAAAACTACTGATACTACAACAACTGAAGAACAACCTCTTCAGTTGTTTACAAGTACTGAAAAGTAAGCAAACTACAGAAAGGAAAAGAAAACTACTAATGAGAAAAACCATCACAACAACTGAAGAGCCCTCTTCAGCTGTTGTCATCAGCTGTTAACATCAGCTGATGTCTTCAGTACTTGAACATCAGACTTTGTCTTTCAGCTGTTGATCTTCAGTCTTTGTCTTCAGTACTTGTTGAAGTCTTCAGACTTTAGATCTTCAGCTGTTGTCTCAGTCTTTGTCTTCAGTACTTCAGAAATACTTCAGCAGTTGTATTCTTCAGACTTTGTAGAACAGCTGATCAAGTCTTCTTCAGCTGTTGTGATGTCCTGTGGGACTTAGAGGTTTCTCTGATCAGCTCATTGGTTCTTTTGGTCCAACACTTCCGAAGGAACTGGTTTCTCCGAACTGAATCTTCTTGGAACTCTTTGAAGCCTTTGTTTTGGCCATGTTGACAGTCCATTAGGATTGAAGGGAACAATCCTTTGCAATGGAGTGGTTTGTCACATATAACACAATTCATCTTCTTCTCAACCAGAGCCTTTTCTAAGAGTATGACTGTCTTTGTCACTTACCTTTTCCACCTTCATCCTTGAAGGATGCTGAGAGCAGTACTCTTGGGCTGAGAACTGTGCTTGGAGTTTGATGGACCAGGTTGTGCAGCATGGTAACAGCAGATCAGTCTTTTTCTTGCTGCTTAGATGTTGAGCAAGAACCAGAACTCTAGCAGAGTTTTGGTTAATGCCTTCAGTTCCTACCACTTTAAACCTGCAGAAATAAAAACTTGTTTCTGCTTAGAGTCAAAAGTAGCCTTGATCTCTTGAGCCTTCCTTGCCTTCCTTTTGCTCTTTCTGATCAAGTTCTTTCTCATGGACTTGGTCATCATAGTCTTCACTTTCTCCTCAGAAGGATAGTGGCCCTTCTTGGAATCCTCCTCTTCACTCTTAGTAGAGGGATTCTTCACTATCTCTTCTTCATCCTCCTCACTCATAGGATCTATGAGAGGAAGCTCATCTTCACAAGTTCCACACCTAGGAGATCTTACTGACAAGATTGTCTATGGAGGAGCTATCTCATTGGATCCCAGTCCCTATCTATTTTGATAGCACACTTTGTTGTGCAGGGATGAGGATATCATGTTCTTGAAGGTCTCTTCTTCAAGAACACTCTTTTCTGCCCTAGCTTTGCTGATCACAAGCTCAGCCTGGCACTCAGTTAACTTGGTTAGAAGATCTTTAATTTGAGTCCTAAAATCTGTGTGTTCATGTTTTAGAACTGAAATTGTTTTCTCTAAGTCCTCTATTTTCAGCTTATAATCAGTTTCAGTCTTTCTAAAATCAGATTTTAAAATGTTTAAGGACTCAATATCAGATCTCAGTTCCAAGTAATAGGACCTGTACCTGTTAACTTTAGCAATGCATTCAGGAGTACAAGATGTTCCAATACCTTGGCTTCATCATGATATGCCATCAATGCTTGGTTTGAAGAAGCATCTTCCACCTGAAAGCTCCAGTCAAAGCATCCTTCCTCAACATCAACAGCAGCTGCTGCTTTGACTTCTCATTATGGAGAACTTTTTTAGTGTAGGTTGGTCTGGGTTGTGTTAGGCCACCATTGGTTCTAGGTGCCTTACACTCTCTGGCAAAGTGGCCCATCAAGTTACAGTTATAACACTTGACTTTGCCTTTGTCCTCCCCAACTTTCCACTGGTTGCATTGCTTGGAACTTCCTTCCAATCCTCTTGTAGAACTTCTTGGCTCTGTGAATGAGAAGAGCCATCTGCTGGACTATTTCCATGTACTCCATATCATCTGGATGGATACAGTCCAGGTCTTCAAGAGTGAAAAGAGAGTTGCCACAGCTTTCATCAGAAGACACAAATGCTTGAGAAGAGCTTGCCTCTTGTTATGGGCTTCCTTGAGTGTAGTTCTCATTTGGTGTCTCTGGGAAGGTGATGAAAGGACCCTTGGGTGAGTTTTCAGGGTAGCACATAAGATGATGTTTGGGTTCTATGCTATCCCTTTCAACCACATGTAGGGCTGAACCCAATTTATTGTTCGAGTTGCCAAATGAATCCTGCATGTTCATCTCCATCTGGTAGCCATTGAGAATCCCATATAACTCTGTCAAAGTAAGAGTTTTGAGATTTTAAGTTCTCTTGATCACCACACAGTAGTGTGTCCATTGCCTAGGAAGTGAGGACATGAACTTCCTTACAATGTCTCTATTCTCAAGAGAAACTCCTCCATCCACTAGGGTATCCACAATCTCAACATACCTAAATTATTGCTGAGTCATGGTCTCACCTGTTTTGAAGGTGAAGTTTTCAAACTACTGCTTCAGGAGATCCTTCTTGTTCTCCTTGGCCTCAGAAGAACCCTCATACATCAGTTTCAGTGCATCCCACATCTGCTTAGCTGTTTTGCACTTCTTGAAACCTCTGTACACAGAGTTTGGAAGGGTAGTTTGAAGAGCTGTCAGGCTTTCCTGTCTATCTCTACTCTCTTCCTATCTTTATCAGAGTAGTTAGCCACATCCGTGGGGATCATACCAACACCAGTAGCAGAGGGTGTGCTGGGTATGAAAGGTCCATTCTCAATAGACTCCCACATTCTTGAATCAAGAGACCTGATGAAACCTTCCATTCTTAAACACCAGGTGTCAAACTCATCAAGAGTGATGAGTGGGGACTTGTTCATGGTTCCAGTTTCCATATCAGTTTTGGAAATGGCTGCCATTTGAAAAGTTTGGTATTTCTGTGTGTGAGGGATCTTAAGATGGTGAGATCTTATATCAAGAGCCTAAAAGCTCTCATACCAAATGCAGGATCGTTGAAGGGTGTGAGTTACAACACAACAACACAAAAGGAGATTAACCAAGCTTTAATCAAACAGTAAACTAGATTAACCAAGATAAGACACTAAGAACACAAGTAATGTAAGAGACAGAACACAAAGAACACAAGTATATGGTTTTCAAGAATGCAATATATTGCTTTCTCTATGTTCTTACAAGTGTTACAAAGCATACATGAAAGATACAAGAACATGAGATACTTATACAACATCCTACAGCCGGCTATACTTTGAAAGCCAGCTAGATACAATTGACTAGAAACACAAAAAATCAATTGTAAAGTCAAAAGGCAGATTGCCTTTTGACTAGTGACTATGACATGCCATAGCTCACATCCTTTTCTATTACAAAAAGGATAAAGTACATAAAGTAGATAGTTACAGACTCAAGATCTCAATGTACAATTACCAAAAGGATGGACCTTTTCACCAAACCATGTTAGTTGGTGACTTGCAGAGTTGCAGCAGAAAGGTGTCCAGCTTTATGGAACAGTACATCAGATAAAGCATATCTTAAAAGTCTTCGGAAGAAATCTGTCTTCATGAAATTGAAGCTTCGGAAGACTTCATCTTTGGCTTCGGAAGATGTTGGTCTTGGCTTCGGAAGATTTCACACTTAGAGTATTTCTGTTGCACATGTGAAACTTCCGAAGCATTCCACTTCAATGCACTTGTGCAGCATGCAAGAGAGACGAAAGATGTTTAGGTTGCATCAGCCTCTTCATTAATCTCTACACTAACATCTAATTATTCTCATGAATTTATGTTCTTACCATTATAATTTCTTCTATCAAATCACTAACATTCCTAAATCGATCTAACAACACACTAACATAAACAAATAATCTCGTTTGCATATGGACGGCTATGCCCGTCGTATTCGGTTATTGCACAATATTATTTTTCTAAATGATGGCTATGCCAAATTTTTAGAATATTTTTATAACTCAAATTAATACTAATATACCATATATTGACATAATAAATTGTTGTAACCCATTTCATGCTTTAACGATTTTAAAAGTGCACATAAGTGTCTTACTACAATTCTGGCAGAATATAATGGTACTTCAACCGACCATAATTTGATCATAACAAACTAAATTTGGGTACAATCTGACACCAATATTAATTTTATGGAATTACCTTTTCAAAGACAGTTTATACATCTTCAAACTCAATCGGACGACTCAACAATAGCCTTCACAAGATAAATGCGCATTTCAGTACCTTCTGTCTTGTGCTACTTGTTTGACCTATTTAAAGATATTTTCATAAAATTGTTTCTGAATGAAAGTTGTCCGGGAGACTTTGAGCTAGTCATTCATAAATTTTTATAATTTTATGAAACCGTTTGCTATTTCAAAAACCTGTTCAAACACATACGAAACATTCTGTCATTTAGGACACCACCTTTGACTCTTGGCATCCAAGCTTTCTTATGTACTCTACAACCATCACTATACTTGTGAGTTCTCCATGCCCCATTTTTACTTTATTTCACACCTTTTAGGGTGAAACTTGTTAATCTTATAAACTTACACTTGTAAACATCTTGATACTTGTAAATGCACATGCAATTCAGCTTTACTTTTTGTCATGGTTATTTGTGTTATTGTAAGTCTTATATGAGATACATATTTTGTTTAGAATCATTAACTATTGCTAGCCTGGGGACGTCTTAGATCTTTGGACCTGACAAGCCTATTTGGTGCTAAAGTCGATGTATTGCCGACTCCTGATGATGTATGCTTGTTCATCATGGGAACCAAGTACACTTACCCAATCTTATATACTTGTAATCAAGTCGAGGTTTGGTTGTAACTGTATGTGTTCTATAAGCTTGCTAACTCGTAACCATGGACATGAATTGCTACTTGTAACCCTTTTAATATATACCTATATGCGTGTGTTTAAAACATGGAAACTCACAAACTTTATAGTTGACCCTTATATTTTAACATGATCCAGGTTTGTTGCTTGAAGATCTTCTTGTGCTCATATAGGACTTGGACCTAGACTAATTAAAAGACTTATGTTATTAGTTGTACATTGATTGTTATGTTATTAATTTTTTGTCTTGTAATGTTTATTGAATAATGACATTTAATATTATTTCAACTTAAATAGTTCCATGTGCTATGAGCAATCGTGTCCCATTTGTCCGCCCCGATGATTCCGCTGTCGGTCGGGGTGTGACACATGAGAAGGTAGTCAAACGAATCTTTCATTTTCTTTATCTTAAAGGATCTGCTCGTTTAGGTCTTTGGTATCCTTATGGTGAAGATTTTAATTTCCAAGCTTATTCTGATAGTTATTCTAATAGTTGTAGGTTAAATAGAAAATCTATCACCGGAGGCTGTAAAGATCTGGGAAATTGTCTGGTTTCATGGTAGAGCAAGAAACAGACTACTGTGTCACTTTCCATGGGGGTGGCGGAGTATATTGCTGTTTCAAGCTATTGCTCTCAAGTGTTGTGGATACAACATTAGAAGATAGACTATGGAGTTAATTTTCCCCATACTCCATTGTTCTCTATAAATGAAGCAGCCATTGCAATTACATAGAATCCAATTCACCATTCCATCACCAACCACATCGAGACAAGGATTCATGCAATCCATGATACTCAGGAAAAGGGTTTTATTAATATTATTCCTATTGACACTAAAAATCAAAAGGTTGATCTTTTAACTAAAACATTCAATAAACCTCATTTTTATGAAGCAGTCTCCATGTTAGGAATGATATCTTTTAAAAACTGTATTCTTAATAGTCTCATGTAAATATTGCACATAATCGTTTCCTTCTTTTGTTCTTTCCTTCTCTAATTTTTAACCTCCATCACCCTTCATTATTTTACATAAAAAAACAAATGATAGACATTTTTGTAGAAATTTCTCTTATCTTGCTGATTTGTAGAAATTTCTCTTATCTTGCTGATTTGTAGAAATTTCTCTTATCTTGTTGATTCATAGAAATTTCGTGGGAGAATAACTCAAGATTATCTATTTGTATTGCATATATAGTTTTTGTTGCCTGAACGATTTCAAGGAGGTCAATGGTCTTATGTTGGGATATGCATGATAGGCTAAGCCAAAATGCGAAGTAGACAATGATCTTGTGGCTAAACTAATAGGATAAGAAGCTTATTGACTTGGATTATTCCGTTGACATTTTTGGCGTTCAAAATGTTTCAAGTACTTGTCCAAAATGGATGCAGATTATGATATCTCTTCTTTCATGTGTCTTTTTGAAAATTCCTTGTTCCCCCTCCCCATATTATTCAAAAAATGCTACTTGCTAGCTCCTTTTGTATCAAAGAAGCTCCTTACTTTATATTATTACGTGCTTATCTCCTCTACTATGTGTGAACATTGACTTGGAGTGATAATCTCCTATTATACGTAAGTATAGGCCTAGACTCTTATTAGCACATTATGATGATCTTCTTTGTTATATGAGAATATAGACCTGAAGCTCTCATATGTCAAGATCAAATGATCATATCCTTTGTTATACATGAGTGTAGATCTCGAGCTCTCGTCATTTGGGAATTCTAAGGTTTGTGCGTCTTTTGGAAAGTTCTTTGTTGTGCTCATCATGGGAAAATCAAGCGGAGTTTGTCATTAAGGACAAGATGAGTTTCTTTGCCAAATGTCTGTGGGGACTAAGTCATTTAAGTATTCTTTTAATAAACCAAAAACATGATAATAGAAGCTACAGTTTACTTGTTGACAAGAGGAAGGCATGGGTTTAAAAAGACAAGTATATCATCAATCCTATCAAACTCCGACATTCTAGAAAATCTCTTTAATTTATTATATCTCAATGTCCTTTTATCTTCCTTCATTTTTTTTTAATTTCATAAAATTTTGTTAGGTCTTGTGGGGCATTTTTGTTCTTTTATTTTTATTTTCTTTTTATTTTCTTTTTTATTTTCTTTTTGTTAAATTCCTTTTAAATAATAACTAAATATTTAAAAGAAATTGAATTTTTTAAGTTTTTGTGTCTAGCAAAACAATAGATTCGTTGGTTGTTTTGTTGTGCGTAACTACGGATTTGCCGGTACATTCGCTCATTTGAGAACTATTTTGATTCAACGATTTAAAGGACGAAACTATAGTTTCGTTGGTAGCAAACCTATATGATATATATGTGGTGTTGTGTAAAATTGTTGACTCATTTTCTTGCAATCAACTGTTAGTTGACCCGGAGCCCTAACAATTGACCTCCCGTACGATTTTGATTCCTAGTGTGGTTTTTATGTGATTGATGATCATTTAAAATTTAGGTGTGTGTTTCGAACCTTCGTAAATAGTTTAATCTATGTTTAATCGACGTTTAATGGTCGTATTTGATTTTGACTCTTCGGTACCTTCGCAGTTCATCCGGCGAAAGTGCAATAGCTTATTGCGAAACCGAAGGAAAGTTCAATAGCTTTCAAAGAAACTCTGAGGTTATGTTATCCGAGCGCACCTGACAGTTTCGCTTGCCAAAACTAAGTTTTGGCTTGCCGAAACTTTAGTTTTGGCGTGTCGAAACTACTTCTTCGGATGGCCGAAACTACAAGTGAATCTCTGCTGAAATTGCATTTTCACTTGCCCAAACTACTATTTCGGCTAGTGAAACTATAATTTCGCACAGAGAAATTAATTTGGTTTTTCTTTACTTTTATTCCTTTTAATTTTTATTGGTTATCATTTATTTTGGTACATCTTTCTAACATGTATCATCCACTTCTTTTCAGATTAATGGTTAATTTGAAATTTCACGAACGAAAGAACATCGCTTCCATTCTTGATAATAGGAATTCAAAGGCCATGGGATTTCATAACTGTATACGTTGGCTCCAAGGCTCAACTATAGCTTATGCAATCTCTTACTCTTGAAACATATATAATTTGCATATCCGAGACTTCTCGAGATCTACTGAGCATGACACGAGTGCTAATCCTTAGAGGACTGTAGCTATAGTTTTAGAAAATGATATCTGCATGACTGTTGAGGTTATTGCATGGGTGCTAAGGCTATAAGAGGACTGTGGAGATAAGGTCGTGTTTTCCAATCATGAGGTGTTTGAGGCCTTTAGGAGTATAGGGTTAAAAAGTCTTAGCAAGGGTCGCACTACACACCCTGAAGATAAGTTAACACTCAAGGGGTTAGTTTCTACCTAATTTTACTGCCAGATCATCAGATTCGCTGCCAGATTCTCTACTAGTTTCGCTGCCAGTTCCCTTGCATTTTGTTGCCAGTTTCGCCCAACATTCGTTGGAATTCTAAGTCTGCCAAACTATAGTTTGGAAGAAACTCCTCATAGTTTCTGTGGATGACTACACAATTTCGTTGGACAAACCCACAATTTTGCAGAACGGGCTGAAATTATGAATCATCCATTTTTAACCCAATACTCCAACATTTTACATCCAATCCTTGGTTTATCATTCATGAAGCTATATCTAAGCTTTTTACATGTTTTCTTACACAAAAATGTGAGTTTTGGATGATTCTTTACCTCTTTCAAAAACCCCAAACCCTAGAACCCGGGTTTAGTCTAAAGAAATGATTAAATGATGTCTCTTACGAGGATTCTTGGTCTTTTCTTGTTGTTTTGATGCCCACAAACACCGATCTTCAATCCCTTTATAAACTGAGCCTTGAATCTGCACCTCATCTCTACTTTCTCTCTCTATACTCTCTCTCATGGTTCTCTTCTATCACATTCAAGCACATAGAGCGCATAGCTCAGTTGATTGCTAGAAGAGCTGCTTAATAGATTTTGCATGTTCATATCATCTTGTAGTCATTAAGGATACCATATAGCTTTATGAGAGTAAGGGTGGAGAGTTTTCAATTCTCTTAATGGCCACACAGTAGTTAGTCTATTTTGTAGGAAGAGACAACATGAACTTACTCATAATGTCCCAATTATCAAGCTTAATTCCAACATCCATGAGACTATCTATAATCTCAACATATCTATAGTATTATTGTGTCATAGTTTCACCTGACTTGAAGTTAAAGTTCTCAAAATACTGCTCCATGAGGTCTTTCTTGTTTTCTTTAGCTTTATCAGACCCCTCATATATAAGCTTCAATGCATCCCAGAGCTTCTTTTTACTTGTGTAGTTATTAGAGTCATTTGTACTTCCGTTAAGACCGAAACATAATTTGAGTCTAGCACCTATAGGTATCATGAATATGTGTCTTTAAAATTGTTTAGTTGAATGTCAATATGGTTTATGTTCATATCCTATATGACTTATGACTTGGCACGATGCGTTTCCGATACCATATCGTAAAGAAAACAAATTAAGCTCATAGGCATAAGTAAGATCATAGAATATAATAATAGTTTAATGAGAAGTCTAATTTGAAGCCCACAACTCAGACACATTGTAAGTTCATCTTGTAGAATGAGCATAAACATACTTAAAGAGTGTTAAGAAGTCAAATTGGACAATGATTTTGTGAGGATATCTTGTTAAGAATCAAGTCAGTCAATCTTATTATGAATGTATAAGTCCTATACATAACAAAGTTTGAGTCGGCATGTCAAATGATATATATGTAGTGACTTTATTCAAGTTATCTTAGTATAAGGTACATAACATGATCTAGCATATGCGTAGGTCACCATTAGTGAGAAAAGACATTGTCATTTGTTATGACTTTCAGATAATAAATCGTTCATATTGTTTTCAATCAATCAAGTCACAAAAAGTTCAGACTTAAATGGATGAGCAACGAGTTGGAGTAACCTGCTCAATGGGATAGTCATAGGAATAGATATATGTATAAATGAAGCGTATGAATTATAAGACATACATATTTTGTTACATTGATATTTCAGCTTTGAAATTATAGTCTAACATTGAATTAAAGTCTATGCCGAAAGCATTTTTAGCTTTGAAGTGATAGTCTAAAATTGAATTAAAGTATATGCCGAAAGCATTCTATGTTTAACAAGTCACTAAACGTCATGTGACCTTTTTATCATCTACATCTATTTTGATGTCTTGGCGATAACTATAGTCGTCTAGGCAGGAAATCAGTGGCATTTTGTCATAAAAAACCTATAGGACAAGGTTTTCTTATATGGATTTTGATTCTGTTAACTTATTACTTGATATTTGTAGAATATGGATGTTATCTATCATCTAAAGTTATTTTCGAGTCTGACTCCGATCACACATTGATCAACGCTGTGGTTCAAAAAGTTAGTTGCACGTTAGCAAAACTAGATTGTCATAGTGTGGCACTTCGAGTTAAGGTATTAATCACGTGATAATAATTTGGTGTTATTTGATATAAATGCTTGATTTTACATTATGATTTTGGTGGAACAAGTTCAAGGTATTTTTGTTTTGAATTATAGGTGTTTGGAGCTAAAGAGGACTTGTTTTGGATTAAAAGAACCAAAACAAGTAATTACAAGGACTAAAGATGTAAATATCAAAAGTGAAAAAAAGGCAAAAATTTAGGTGTACCAGCGTATAATATGCCGTCTTTCGGCGTATAATATGTCAGGAGGTATATTGGCGGCTTATAAGTGGGCATACTTGAAGAAAAACGAAGAAAGTTGAGCATACGGAACCTCTTTGGGGCGTATTATACGCCAACATGGGCGTATGATGGGCTGAACAACTTTATGAATTTTGTGGTTTTCAAGTTTATGTTTGGACCGTGTACGTACGGACTACTAATGTATTTTGCATCAGACCAGATTAAATAGTGCGGAATCCTATTTGATTGGCGATTCAATTAGTGAGAACGATAACCCGATCGATCTAACAATGATATAAACGTTAAGAATGAGTAGAAATCGATATAGAACAAACTATGAAGTTGGATTGGGTGTTCTCGACGCTTTGTAGGTACGTATGGTGTTAAAATCAACGTTTTCATTCAAAAGAGTCACATTTTTTGCTTTATAAACTGTTCTTTGATGTTTGCATGCGTTAAAGTTTCAGTTTTTCTTCACACAGCACATTAGGGTTTCTGGAAAATTCGTATTTTTTGTGTACGTATGGAGTACTAACGGATTCTGCGTGAGACCAGATCAAATAGTGCGGGATCCTATTTGATTGGCGATCCAATCAGTGAGAACGATAATCCGATAGAATCTAACGATGACACAAACATTAAGAATGAGTAGAAATCAATCAATGTGACACCCTACACATATCCCACATCGATCGTGGATAGGAGAGATTCCTGGTTCATAAGGAATGTCTAGCCTCTAACATCAACAATGCCTTTTGGGCGTATTGCTGTGGATGAGAGGAGAACTCCACAGTTAGGCGTGCTCAGTGGGAGCAATACGGGGATGGGTGACCTCCGTGGAAAGTTTTCACCTGGCCAACCAAAAGCAAATCCCTGAACTTCTCATGGGCAAAGCGGACAATACTGTCGATGCGAGGGGTCGGGTGTTACAGAATGGTATCTGTCACACTCCAACCTTGACGGCGGAAACGTCGAGGTGTGAGAGTTAAGATCATTCACAGCCACATAACGCTATTATTAAAATCTAAATATATTAATCATAAGTTTCAATTGCAACATTCCAAGCATAAGTCTCAAACAAAGCTAACATCATGAATAAAAGTTAAATGTGACAAGTTCATCCATTTATTTCTCTAGGTCCAATCCTAGATGTGATAAGCTTCAAACAGTAGTAATCATACTTGAGCATTTCCTGAAACATGTTAAACATAAGAGGTCAACAATAATGTTGGTGAGATTTCTATAGTTTTCATTACATAAGTATATAAAAGATGGCAATTCATGTTGTAAGTTAGAGAACAAAGTAACTAGGGATGTAAGACAGAATGCACAATCAAACTTAACAGATTTTTACAAGTCTCAAATGTTTACAAGCATATACGATTAGCTAAGTGTACTTGGATCAACCAAGCAGGCTTGTCAGGCCCATAGATCTATGACGTCGCCAGGCTAGCAATAGTTAAAGATTGTACATATAATCGATTACATGGTAGCTACAAAAATCAACTAATCACAACATACAAGTGAATTGCCATAAGTTTACAAGAATCAAACATTTTACAAGTACAACAATTATAAGGTAACATGTTTCACCCCAAAGTGTGAAAATATGAAAAAGTTATAGAAATACTCACATGGAAAACTCTCTTGGCCAATATATATAGTTGAAAGATTAATAAGAAAAATAATATACGTCGTTCCAACGTGAACATTCTCAAGGTACTTAAGTATTTATGAATATTCACAAGGTTTAAGTTTAACAATGGGATTAGTGATTTAACGAGAGTTAGGGTTTCAATCGATATTTGGGAGTTTCAATAACTAAATTTGTTAAAGTGATTTTTATTTAGTGTAGAACAAAATATAGTTGTCGAGCATTTTATTATAAGAAGTAAAAAGGTTTATGGTAAATAAAGTTTAAATATAAGTATAAACAATCTTTCATAATTTATTTTTTTTAAATACTAAAGATTTAATTAATCGCATAAAGACAACATTCAAACCAATAACAATGTAAAGTTTTAAATCATCATCTTCTTTTTTTTCTTCTTTTTTTATAGTCTAAAATAAATTGAATAAAATTTTTGTTTTATAAAAGGGTTTAAGTTTTTGAGTAAACAAATTTATAAAAATTACTAACGTGACTTTAAAAATACACAAAGTCTAAAAAAATAATTTTTTAATAATTTTGAGAAGTTTTTATATATTTTAAATTGTGAAAAAGAAAAAGAAAATAATGGATTGAGGGTCCCAGGGTTCGAACCTGGGACCTCAAGTCCATTCTGCACTCACATTACCGGTAAACATAGGCTGTGGCTGCGGTTTAACTTGGTTTCCAAAACATAAAAGCATCTAACACAAATCACATGAACCCTAGGCTCAACGATCCCAAATTCAAGCATTAATCGATTCCATGGACATCATTATCCATTGGGCTTTGGTTCCCCATGATTAAACGAATGTGTATATGTAAACAATTACCCGTTTAATAAACTACAGAAGATGCGCACTGCGAAGAACAAGTCGTGACCGAATGATGAGCGAACGATCGGTAATTGTTGATGATAATTCAATTAATCTTGTGTGAAGCTTCGATTGATGTACTAAACCTAAAGCCCCTTATCAATTTCGAGTTTCAATGCACAAACGATGGTGTTCGAGTAAGTTGCAGGTGGTGGTGAAAAAGGGTAGTCAAATCTGATATTGTTGTTTGTTTCAAGGGAAATTGAAACTGGTAATGGTTTAGAGATAGTTAATCTATTGTTAATGTGTGATTAATTGAATTATTATTGTAGTTTAATTCTCAAACGGCTATACACTTCAAGGGGTTTCGGTTATGTGATTGTTTAGGTGGTAACCGATGCTTTAAGTTTGACTAAACAAGGCGTTTAAGTTCGAATTGTGATCTAGAACGGTTTGGGGATGGTTTTAGATCATGAGTCGACATCATTTGAGGGTTTCGGGGCTCGTCGGAGGTTGCCGGAGTTCGGCCGGAAAAAGTGGCCGGATTTGCGTGGGAAGAGAACAAGGGGAAGTTGGGTTTGGTTAATTACACAAATGGTCCTTGTTGTTTACATTTTGTTATTTAATGTTAAAAAGTTTCTTTTGATGTTTTAAAATTTGCAATATAACCCCCTAGACTTTTAAATTCAAGTTTTATACATGTTTTATTTTTAATAATTCTTACAAATTATTAATAATAATAATATTATTATTATTATTCTTAGTTATTATTATTATTATTAATGATATTATTATTATTAATATTATCATTATTTATTTATTAAGTAATAATCAACATTATTAACTTTCAATTGAAGGTTTAAAAACAATATGAAAATAAGCATAAATGGCACATAAGTTTCACATATGGTAACAATGGGCCTCATAAGAATAAACGTACTTAACTTTTGGTTAACGAAAATACGAGATGTTGCAGTCTCCTCAACTTAAAAGAACTTCGTCCCGAAATTAAAAATAAACTAAACGAATAAATTTAGGTACTTTGTCTTCATGTGGTCCTCACGCTCCCAAGTGAAGTCGGCTCCACACTTATTCTCCCAACGAACCTTGACAATCGGAGCAGTTGTGGTTCTCGTTTTCTTCATAATGCGATCCATAATTTGGACAGGTTTCTAAACAAAGTGTAATGACTCGTCGATCTAGATGTCTTCCAGGGGAACATGTAGATTCTCGTCGACCAAACACTTTCTCAAATTTGAGACATGGAACACATGGTGAACTCCACTAAGGTCGGAAGGTAGCTCCAACCTATAAGCTACTTTCCCAATCCTTTTCAGGATTTTGAAGGGTCCTACAAATCTTGGAACTAATTTACCTCTTTTTCCAAAGCGAATAACACCTTTCCACGGTGAAACCTTAAGAAGAACCATGTCGCCAAGTTGAAACTCCAACAGCTTACGACGCTTATTGGCATAACTCTTTTGTCGACTTCTGCCACTTCAATATTCTTGCGGATCGTGGAGACTTTATCGGTCGTTTCTTTATAAGTTCAAGACCAGTGATGAAGTTTTCACCAATGTCGGTCCAGCAGATCGGTGATCGGCATTTACTACCATGAAGTGCTTCGAATGGTGCCATCTTGATACTCGACTGGTAACTATTGTTATACGAAAATTACGCGAGCGGTAAATGTGTATCCCAATCAGCACCAAAGTCAAGGACACATAGTCGTAGCAAATCCTCGAGGGTTTGAATTGTTCGTTCGGTTTGACCATCAGTTTGAGGATGGTAAGCCGTACTTAATTCCAATTGAGTATCCAAGAGTTCTTGCATAGACGACCAAAAGTGCGAAGTGAAATGAGCGTCTCGGTCGGATATGATGTGCAACGGCACACCATGACAACTCAAAATTTCGTCAATGTAGATGCGAGCCAGTCTTGAAACTTTGTATGTGTCACGTATTGGTATGAAATGTATCGCCTTGGTCAAACAGTCAACAATCACCCATTACTGTCATGACCACGAGGTGTACGAGATAACTTGGTTATGAAATCCATGGTTATATGTTCTCATTTCCACATAGGGATTTCGGGTTGTTCAAGTAAACCACTTGGTTGTTGATGCTCGGCTTTGACTCTTGCACACGTGAGACACTTGGAAACATAAGAGGCGATATCTTTCTTCATTCCAGGCTACCAATATTGACTACGAAGGTCCATGTACATCTTATCGGAGCCAGGATGAATGGAATATCGGGTTTGATGAGCTTCGTTCATAATGAAGTGCTGAAGGATATCACGATTCGAAATCCAAAGTCGATTCAAGAAGTACCACATGTCGTTTGGTTTTGTCTCCAGTTGTGACCGAATGTTAGACATCAAATCTGCATTCTTCCCTTCATCAGTTAATGTCGTTTGTTGAGCCTCGCGAATGTATAACTCGAGGCCACTATCGATCCTTACGTTTTGAAGCATGATAGTAGCCTCGTTGACATCCACATGAATCTCGGTATCAAATTCTCCTAGCGTATCAAACCATTGCCTTCGGTCTCGAATTTCTTGGAGCGAGATAGTCTAGTTGTGGACCTTGCGACTCAGCGTGTCGGCTACAACATTCGCCTTTCCAGGGTCATAGTGAATGTCACAGTCGTAATCGCTAATCCACTCAATCCATCGTCTTTGTCTCATGTTGAGATCCTTTTGGTTGAACATGTATTAGGAGGCTCTTATGATCGGTGTAAACTATGCAGTGTGTCCCATAAAGATAATGTCGCTAGATCTTCAAAGCGAAAACCACAACACCAAGTTCAAGATCGTGGGTTGTGTAATTCACTTCATGAACCTTCAATTGCCTCAACGCGTATGCTATGACTTTGCCTCGTTGCATGAGAACACAACTAAGACATTGATTAGAAGCATTGCAATACACAGTAAAGTCATCGTTTCCATCGGGGAGTGTTAGAATAGGAGCGTTACACAACTTGCATTTCAATGTCTCGAAAGCCTCTTCTTGCTCGGATCCCCATTCAAAGAGTCGATTCTTTTGGGTTAGCACCATTAATGGTTTAGCAATTTTCGAAAAATTCGCTTGAACCTACGATAATATCCCGCCAAGCCCAGAAAAGAACGAACTTCGGTTGTGGTTGTGGGAAGACAAAAATTCTTCACGGCTTCAATTTTAGCAGGATTGACATGAATTCCTTGGCTATTCACCACATGCCCTAAGAATTGAACCTTTTTTAACCAGAATTCACACTTGGAAAACTTGGCATATAATTGCTCCTTCTACAAAAGTCCAAGAACTTGTCGCAAGTGCGTCTCGTGATCGATTTTCATCTTGGAATAAATAAGAATGTCATCAATGAACACGATCACAAACTTATCCAAATACGGTTTACATACTCGATTCATGAGATCCATGAACATGACAGGTGTATTGGTCAAACCAAAAGGCGTAACCATGAGCTCGTAATGTCCATATCGAGTACGAAAAGCGGTCTTTGGAATGTCATCATCATGAACACGTAATTGATGATACCCAAAATGTTGATTGATCTTGGGGAATTGAGTTGCTCCTTAAAGTTGATCAAATAGATCATCAATTCGGGCGAGAGGGTATCAGTTTTTGATGGTAAGCTTGTTGAGTTCCCGGTAGTCGATGCATATATGGAATGAACCATCTTTCTTTTTCACAAACAGCACAGGTGCACTCCATGGTGAAGAGCTAGGACGAATGAAGCCCTTATCGGTCAACTCTTGTAGTTGACTAGCTAGTTATTGCATTTCAGACGGTGCAAGGCGATAAGGTGATTTAGCCACAGGGTTTGTACCAAGGATTAAGTCAATCTTGAACTCAACTTCTCGTACGGGAGGTAGTCCCTTAAGATCCTCGGGAAAAACCTCGGGAAAGTCCCGCACGACAGGAATGTCTTTCAATTCCTTACCCTTGGCTGTCATATTAACTACATATGCCATGGAAGCCATGTAGTTTTTGCGGGCCTTCATGCAAGACATAAGATTGAGTCCTTTGGATGATTTCTCCCCAAAGACTTTCAAAGTACCACCAGTCGGTAAAGGAATTCAAATACACTTCTCGAAGAATAGAATTTCCGCACGATGTTTAGCTAACCAATCCATGCCAACAATAACATCAAAGCTTCCCAGTTGCATAGGAATGAGGTTGATGGAGAACTCGTGTTCGTTAAGGCTCAAGGTACAATCACATATTATGATGTCAACGACGATAGATTTTCTATCGGCGACTTCATCCGTGAAGGATCTTTCTAGTTTATCACGTGGTTTAGAAAGAATAGGCTCGAATTCGAAGGACATGAAACTCCAATGTGCACCCAAATCAAACAATACGGAAGCATAATGACTATTTACAAGATACATACCAGTTTTGTTAATAACCCATTATTGGTATGATGAACACAGATAGGAATTTTTATAAGACAAGAAACGATTTAAAATGAGTTTAACGATGTACCATTCACCACGTCGTTGTTGGCTTGTGCTTGATTGGTGTTGATGTTGAAAGCCCTTCCACGAGCCGGTGGCACAGTTCCCGCATTACGAGGACATTGCGGACGAATATGACCAGGCTTGCCACAATTATAGTAGGTTTAGTTGGTAAGCATTGCAGTGTTGTTGGCGCATGAAGACAAGTAGCCACCAAGTGCCCATACTTTCCACACAACGAGCAGACTCGGCATGGAATGTTGCTTGCATGATGGTATTTGCACGTGTTACACATAGGATATGGACCAGCATAAGCTCTAGCCATGGGAGCTTGATTTGCAACCACCATTTTTTAGGAGTATTTGGGGCAGTCACAACGTATTTGCGTGTCGGGGTGAAGTTACGCTTCTTAGTTTGGAAAGATGACTTGGGCCTTACCTTCTTTGTTGCCTCGGGTGTCACCTTCACGCTACACTTGAAACCCTTTACCGACATAGTGCCAACTCTAATATGATTCTCGGTGAGCTGTGCAGTGATAGTAATTGCCTCCTCCAAAGTTGTGGGCCTACTACCCACCACCGCATCTTGAATTTGAGGTGGCACCCCCTTGATAAATTTCTCAATGTTACGAGGCACGATGTCCTTCATGTGTGGTAGAAGCATACTCAACTCATGATGCCGGGTGGAATAAGCCAGGTGATTTCCACCATCTTGTATGAGGTTCCAAAATTCCTCCTCTAGCTTTTGCAACTCGCTCCTCAAGCAAAACATTTGGACCATGATATTCTTAATTCCTCCCAGGGCAATGCCAAAGCAACCTCAGTCCCACCGTTTCTCTTTCACTATTCCACCATGTGAGTGCCCGTTGTTGAAAGACACTTGTAGCATAGAGAAATTTGAACTTGTTAGGGCACTCACTAATAATGAACGTTAACTCTGTGGTTTCAAACCACTCGAGCAGTTCAGTGGCTCCTTTTTTTCCACTAAAACTAGGGGGTCTGCACGAGTTAAAGTGTTTGAAAGTGCAGGTGCGATTGTTCCCTGTTGTTGTTGTTATTCTCTCCATGAGCACCACTATTGTTGCCATTGGTGTTGTTGTTGCTATTAGCCATGAGGGTGCTATTAAGTTCAGCAACCATGGATGGGAGCACAACAGCCATTTGGTGGGTGATTAATGCTGCAAGCTTGCGGTCAGAACTTCAACGCTTTCCATGATGACGAGACATGCTAGATACAAAATGAGTTTTTTAGGAGAATGAGGATAACAAAGGATGGTAATTTAAACAGGAATAAGCTAAGAGTTGTAAGGTACATGGAATGATTCCATTTGGTAATGCATTACCATTTGGAAACGTTGAAATGTCAAGGTGAACTGACCCATTTGCCTTAGAAATTTGTGTATATTGACCATTGTTTATCACTCATCCCAGAAATCCCCAGGTAAGCATGACTAGTCCCGTAGGATTTATGCGAAATGCTTGCCTTAGCCCGAAGGCCTTTTGCCAGGAAATCCAGGATACAGGTGTCTACGTGTCACACAATATTCCTTAGGTTCATGAAATCAAAACCTTGATGAGATTTATATAGATTTGACATAAGTATAAGGATCCAAGTCATAAGCATAAGCGTACGATTCCACGGGTCGTTAAGAATAAGATTAAGAGGTTTCATGTTCGGCGAGAGTCGTCAAAGTTGAGTTTAGGCAGACAAGTAACAATGTTTAAGCAATCCTATGCTAAGGCATCAAATTGCATATAAGAAGGCATAACATTATGTAGCATACAAACCATACAATTTACAAGATAGAATATAATTCTATAAGGTTCATGCATACGCTATAGTCTAGGTCAGCATTTCTAATAACCTAAATCTCTATAGTCATGGGCTTTGAAACCATTATGTAACACCCAATCCCTCGCATCAACAATATTGTCCACTTTGCCCACGAGAAGCTCATGGATTTCCTTTTGGTTGCCCAGTGAAAACTTCCTAGGGAGGTCACCCATCCATGGATTGCTCCCACCTGAGCACGCTTAACTGTGGAGTTCTCCTCTCATCCACAGCCAATACGCCCAAAACGCATTGTTGATGTTTGAGGCCAGATATTCCTTATGAACTAGGAATCTCTCCTGTCCATGGCCGATGTGGAATATATGTAGGGTGTCACAATCAAGAACGAACTATGAAGTTGGATTGTGTCAACTGGACGCTCTGGACGACTAGGGTTTATGTATATTCTAAATGTCTCTTTAAGTGTTCTATTTTTCCATGACTTAAGTGGTATGTATAGGTTTGCAGCTACCATTCGTACGACTGAACCATTAGCATGGTTTAGTCGTGCGACTGACTCATGCAATTGAGTCATACGCACGACTTAAGGTTCAGTCGTGCGACTGAGTCAATCTTAGGCCTCAATCATACGACTGATCCAGTCTTTTGGTTCAGTCATGCGACTGGTTCATTAGTATGATTCATTCATGCGTATGGTCCATAAGAACTGTCTATTAGCATGTATAATCACCCGACTAAGTTGAACACATTTCCTAATCATTATTGACTTAGAATTGTGTACAACACTCTCAAACCTACATATGAAGTTCATACATATGACTTATACTTAATACAATAATAATATGAAATAATCAAAGATAAATAAATATGAAACACATATCATATTTCATTGAATAATTACATTATACATGTGTAAGAAATGAAAGACTTTCACATGAAGAACATAAACTAGAAACATAATGTATGAACAAACTCCCCCTTGGACCTATTTTATCCTATTGTCTGACATCTTTTCTTCAAGTTCTTCTGTATTTCTTTTGCTATTTCTCCCATGGCATGCAATTGCTCCAATATTGAAACCAAACCAGACAGAATTTATCAAACAGCAGATGCACCAGAAGCTTAGTTTCAACTTCACGGCCATCAAGTTCTTCTAGGATCTTTAGTACTTCTTCAGCAAGCTTTTGGCTTTGTTGTGGATCAATCTGTTGTTCATAAGCTTGGGAGATCTTTCTCTGGAGCCTATACGTTTAGCCTATTTTCTAACATTCTTCACATGCTCTTGAAATTTCTTATACTTCTCTTCTCTGGTGACTCCTGCGTGTATCTCGAATGCAAAGCAGAGTCGTATAACATGTTGGAACTACAGAGCTTGTATAATATCTTGCATATCATAGAACAATGGCCACTTGTATAAGTGTAAACATCATCAACAGACAAGTTAGTAAGCCACATTAGGTCAATATCCTAATAGTCTCTATCTTCCATCTCTGTTCAAAACTATGACCGCTTCTCCCGTCCTCTAATCATAATACCACCATTTGAAGTGTGGAGTGAAGTCTTGAGGCATCTCCCGTAATGGAATCTTAGACATTATGCATGGGGGACTCCACTTCAACACTACTTTAGGCCTTCCAAATATAGGATCAACTTCAGTCTTATGTATGAACCTCTTAGGTTGTTGAGGACAGAAGTTGACACATCTGGTGTGGTATTCTTTCTTCAGCGCCTTCTCAAACCATCCCGACATCTTCCTAGGGTTGGCATACAAAAGATCTAAGCATGCCAGTCGGTTGAACTCAAAACTAGGAAGAGTCTTTAGATCATATGGATATCTGAAGTACTCAATCCCTTTCTCCCTTTTAATAGCATAGACTCCCAAGTCTTCAAAATATGCCCACGCGATAATTTGCCTTACACTTTCTCATGTCTCTTGACTCTGTAAAGTTTGGTGTGGATATTTTGCTTTGGGGTTGCACGTTGGGCTTTCATTTTAGAAAAACAAGCTGCCCATTCAACTTTCTTAATATCAACATTTGCATGAAGCTTGGGCGTTACTTTCATCTTTCTCTTTTTCTTTCTCCATGACCTCCAACTTATTAAAAGTATCACTGCCAAAACTTACACCCAGGTTGGGAATAACGTTGCCCTCAGGGTCAGTGTACTCAGGATAGTGGTCAGTTGTGACATCTTCAATCTCAATTTCATCCACTTCCTGTAGCTCCTCATCACGTACGACATCTACATCCGGAGCATCTTTGGCAATTTTTCTGGATTTAATCTGAAAATATTAGCAAGCTGCTCATGTGTCACATCATGGATGATCTCTCCTTCTTCAGGAGTATAGCTCACACACCTTGTTACAATCCCTTTCAAATCATAGTCCTGAGGCTGTTGAGCATCACTCTTTCCTTGTTCCTGAGTTTCTTCCGCTGCACTTGCAAAACATGAGGTATTTATGAGCGCCTCTCCTGTGCAGCTTGACATGAGGTTGATGCAGATGCTCACCTTCTTCATCATCATTATCGTCCTCATCATCTCTTTTATCTTTACCGCTACCTCCAACTTTCGCATCATTATCATCTTCTTCTAATTCATCATAAGAAGTCTCATCATCATTATCTCCTTCATCATCACCATTACCTTTGATCTTTAGGGGCTCACCCTTTATCCCCTTCAACTTTAGTATAAGCTTTTTGTTCTTCTTCTCCAATCCTTCAATCCTTTTACAAAAGCCATCACCAGATCATTCTAACGTTTTAGTGCATGGTGAACTCGACCTAATGCTCTCTCGTAAGAAGCGTTCTTCTCAGTGAGCTGAGCTATCTGCTTGGCTTGGGCGGTATTGACCGCCATCAGCTGGTTCATCTTTCGGCTTGGGTGGTAGTGGGGAAGAAGGTGACCATGTTTCTTGCACCTTGGAGTACCCTTCAGATAACGAAAGATCCTTTTACCCTAGTTAGATGATTTACTTTCGGTTTAGCCTAATATCTAGAACAAAGACACGTGGCATACATAATATCAGGACGAGAGGATGTGAGGTACATAAGAGATCTAATCATTCCTCTGTACATAGTGCCATCTACCAGGTCACCATTTTCGTTAGGTACCACATCATGGTTCGTGGCAAGTTGAGTTCTAACAGCCATTTCATTCTCCATGTCGAACTGACTGAGGATATCCCCTACATATTTGGACTGATGCAGGAAAATTCCATTTGGTGTCTAATCCACCTGTAACCTAAGAAAGAACTTCATCTCTACCATGGCACTTATCTCAAACTCAGCTTTCATAACAGATTCAAATTCTTTACACAATTCATCATTTTTAGAACCGAAGATTACGTCATCCACATATGTCTGTACTAGTAGTTAATCACCTACCTTTTCTTTGATGAACATCGTGCAGTCAATAACACCTCTGCGAAATCCAAGTTTCACCAGATGAGTAGATAGTTTCTCATACCAGGCTAGTGGAGCTTGATGAAGCCGTAAAGAACCTTGTCCATTTTATAAACTCTATCCCCATGATAAGGATCCTCAAATCCTTTGGGTTGACTGACGTACACCATTTCATGGATTTCACTAGAAGGAATGCACTTTTCACATCGAATTGATAAATTTTGATCTTCATGAAGGATGCATAGGCTTAGAATATACGTATTGCTTCCATCATTGCCATAGGTGTGAACATTTCATTTAGTCAATATCCTCAACTTGTCTAAATCGTTGAAAAACAAGCCTATCCTTGTTTCTGATACTACCCCTTGGTCATCTTTCTTGCACTTAAGAATCCATTTAGTGCCAATCACCTTAGCACCTTTAGGTTTATCCACAAGAGTCCATACTTCTAACTTCTTAAACTAAAGGAGTTCTTCTTGCATAGCACTAACCCATGCCTCATTATTTAAGGCTTCACTTACATATTTTGGCTCAAATTGAGACACAAAACATCGATAAGCACCATTGTGAAAATATATCCTTTTTCCATGACTGTGACATAATAAGCTGAGTGTAGCTAATTTCGTGTCTTAACTCCTAATAGAATATCCTTGATGACATTGTCCAGGGGATGATGCATATTAACCCAAGTTCCGAGAGAGGTGGGAACAACAACCTCGTTATCCAGACTTGGAATCCCTCGTTCAGTTTCTATGGTTGTTAGAGTATTAGGTTCGGAAGTGTCAGTGGCATCAATATCAGATGTTTGTGTTCTTTCATTAGTGGGAACCTGTTCCTCCTAGTCCACATTTGTAGTCTCAACTGCTTCATCATTAGAGGAAGAGACACTTACCTCAAGCTCTCCCCCTGAAGGACTAGAAGTATCATCTAATGGAGCTGATGGTGTCGAGTCTGGTGGAGGAGCGTTTAGAACATCATACATCATTGTAGCAGATAACTCATCATTAGGATGAGAAGGAGGTAGATTGAAGGACTTAAAAAATCCATCATAGTCAAAGACGAAGGAAGGTCCTTTTCCAACAGGGGGTGGTGTATATTTGGACATCAACATCGCACCACACTTCTACCTGACCTGTTGAGTTGTTATAAACTCTCTTGTCTGGTATACTATATCTGAGAAAGATACCTTCTTTTGCGTTGTCATAAAATTTCCCGCTCTGAGTCTTGTTGAACAGGATGCCCAGTGCTCCAAATGGTTCGAGATACTCCAAGTTTGGTATACGTCGCTAGAGCAATTCATAACCTGTTTTTCCATGACGTTTGACCACTAAGACTCGATTGATAGTGTAGCATGCATTTGCCACTACCTCGTTCCAAAATTGGATATGCAGTTTAGAGTCGGCTAACATTGTCCTTGCTGTCTCTATCAAGCTTCGATTCTTTCTTCCAGCAACCCTATTCATCTATGGAGTGTAGGCAAAGTCAATTGATGTACAATTTCTTTCTCTCTACAATATACCTCCATCCACCTATTCTTGAACTCTGTTTCGTTGTTTGATCGAATTTTTGTTACCTTCAGCTTGTAGAGTGATTTCAAACTAGTTACTAGATGTTTGAATGATTCAAATGTCTCTGATTTGGATTTCCAGAAACATCACCCAAGAGAATCTCGAGTAATCATTAGTTACTACAAAGCTGTACGGATCTCCAGCAATGCTTTTTGTGCTGACTAGGCCAAACAGATCCATGTGTAGACACTCGAGATGAATATCGATAGAATTAACTTTCTTTTCCTTGTGAGACTTCTTTATATGTGTTCCCTTTCTTATATGCTACGCAGAAATATAGGAGCCAGAAATTCTTAACTGTAACTCCATTCACCAGAACATTCTAAACCAAATGATTCATCTTCCTGAGATTAATGTGTCCCATTCTCCTGTGCCAAGAGACTGAATCCCTCTTTATTGCCTTTGACAAGAAGCATTGGACAGTGGACTCAATTGTGGAGGCTTTTGATAGATCGAAGACATACAAATCGTTATACCTAGAAGCTGACATTAGAACTTTATCCTCCTCGATAACGTAATCCTTTTTCAACATTTAGGACTTCTTATTGTCAAACACAACTTTGAATCCTTTATGAGAGATCTGGGAGACAAAAAGCAGTTGTTTTGTAGTTGCTGAACGTAGTTGACCTTGTCAAACTTCAGTTTCTCATTTCCCACTTCGCCTTGAGCGGTGATGTAACTCCTTTATTCCCAGCAAATGATATGTGTCCCCCTTTAATTTGTTTTACGTCGAAAAGGAGAGACGAATTCCCGGCCATGTGACTGGACGCCCCACCATCAATAATCTAGGTATTAGTGATAGTGCTATAGTGGACACACCGCACATTCATTGAAATTTATTAATTCAGGTTTGGAACCCAAGCCTTAACTAGCTTGGGTGTCCTAGAGGTATCACAAATCATGAACTCAACCCACTTTCCTTCAGAGGATGAGGGTACATCCTTCTTTTTCTTGTTCTCACAATCAGACATATTACTTGATTTTATCTTCCATAAACTAGTTTTGTGTAAGGCTTGTTTGTGGTATACAGACGACTGGCTTATGGTTTGAACTTTAGGTTCACTAATACTCTTAGGTGGAGTATTAGATCTAATTTTAGAAAACTTTGGTTTTTCATCAAAAAGTTCAGTTTCTTTTTGGGTGTCTGATAATAATGAAAATTAGGTGAGATATGTCCTTGTTTCAATAAGTTTAGCATCATCTCCCTTCTACAGATTGAGCAAAATTTTGATGTGGGCTTGAGTTTGGTAGAGGTTTGAGATGTGTCCAGTTGGGTTGTCTCACTTCTCTTTTAGTTGCTTCACCTTCTTAAAAAAGTTAATTGTTTTAACATTTTGAACATCTTTCACTTTCATTTTATTTGGACTTTGATGATTAACACGTTTATGGTTAATTGGATTAGTCATTTTGGGTTCTGAAATAGAGCTGAAATAGACATTTATGACCTGACTCTAAATTAACCTTTTCAATCTTAACATCCAAATTTTCAACAGGCATCATCTCTTATGATTTCAAAGTAGAATCATTCTATTTAGAGATAGATTTCACAAGTTGACCCTTAGAATCGGGATCACTAATCAGTGGAGTAGACACCACATGATCCTTTACTGGGTTATTATTGATTGGTCAAAATTTAGTGTTCAAAAAGATTGCAAGTGGTGGCGGCACTACTTTATAACCCAGACCTTCACCGTTATTTCGTTCTTTCACTACATTTTGAACTATGTGAGAATAGCTAGCCAAACTATGCAGTTTTTGTTTTAAAGATTCAACCTCGACTTCTAAAATTGCTTTTTCCTTTTTAGTTTCCTCCAAAGAGTTTAAATAAAACTTGATGTCACTTGATTGATTTAAGGCAACAACCTCGGTTTCCCATAGTTGTTTCCTTAAAAGTTCTATCTTATCTATAAAGCTGCACTAATTTTGTTTAAAAACACGATTTCCTTCAGTGCAGAGTTGTAAATCATTTACTAGATTAAAATTATGTTCTAATAACCTTGAAAATTTTATATCAATGATTTCTCTAAATTTGTTACATTCAGTACAAGCATGTTTTTCAAATAATTGGTCTTTAGAACTTACCTATGAGGAATTAGACGAATCATCCATCAATGCAGAGTCAGACCTTTCGGTGACTAGAGATTCTAAATTCATAGCTCTAAGATCTTCATCAACCAGATGATCAAAAACATCCATAGCTTCTTCGATATCTGAAAGTTGCTCAGCAATCATATCTCCTTCACTTGAAGATCCATCATCCAATGCTTCAACGAAAGAAATGTTTAGATCACCCTCAGAAACAAATCGGAAAGACCAGTCTGACCTTCATCACCTTGGACAGTCAAAGCGTTTCTCTCTTTACTTGAAGATGAAGTTCCAATCTTATCCTTTGACGGTTGAATGTAGAAAATGGATTTCTATTTCTAGTTCTTTGGCTTTACACACTCACATTTAAAGTGCCCCTTTTCGCCACAGTGAAGCACGTGAGTTTGGTTTTATCAAATCCAAAAGTCGTATCTTCAGTGGCAACTAGATTTTGCCCCGTCTTTTTAACAAACTTCTTTGCTCTTCTGACAGCACTAGCCAAAGCCCACATTATATCCATTCTTTCTAGCTCAATTTCATCAACTTGCTCGTAGTCCTCATCAGCTAGATGACAATTTCCAATCTTACCAGCAACTAAACCATCATAAGATTGTACAACAACCGCTAGAAGATCCATGTGCTCTTTAGCAACATCCACTATGACATTTTCGAGATTCTCGGTCTATAACTTTGTTGTATTTGCATCAGGAACTATGTATTGGGTTCTAAATGACCCTGAAATTTCGGTTCCTGATGCACTGCTTTGGGAAGGAGCAGAAGAGCTAGACACAAACCCCGTTTGTAACGGTGCTCCTGAAATAGCCGAAGTTGGAACAGAACTATATAGTGAAGGATTCTGAACATAGGATCCTTCCTTTGACTTGTATCTCATACGAAGTTCTTCCTCCCTTAAGTTCAAGATGAATCATTTATGTCTAAGTGACAAGAATTTCATTTTGTCTCAGATTTGACACAAATGGATTCCATTTATCTGGCAGACCATGAGCAAAGCTAGAAACTTTATCTTCCATGGATGTGGCCCCACCATGAGTGTGCAACTCACTCATTAGATGATAGAATCGATCAATGATATCATCTAAGCTTTCATTCCCAAATGAAGAAAAATTATCAAACTCCTTTTTAAGATCTTTTGCCTTGAGTGCTTTTAGAGTTGCATTTCCTTGATATCTCTTTTCCAATGCCTCCATAACTTATTAGCCTGATTGTTCTCGGAGAATTGATGAAAGATGTCCTTAGGTATTGACTGAGTAAACAAGGCATATACTTTCTTTTAGCATTAAACAGAATCTTCTGGACTTTGCTCATTCCTCCTAAGGACAATTTAACTTCATTAGCACTGACTGGTACCATGTAACCAGTCTTAATGGATGTCCAAAGATTTGGGTCAACTCCATTTAAGTAGATTTCAAACCGTTGTTTCCATTGTGGGTATTCATCCAATGCTAACAGCTTTGGAGGTTTGTTATGGTTTCCAATCTCATTCTCTAGAAGTACAAGGTTCTGGATGTGTGAGTCCTTTCCAGCAGTAAAAGCAGCAAATTGGTCATCCATTCCTTTAAACTTGGTAAACTTAGTACCGAACAATTTCACTCGTGCGAATGGGCTATGCGAATAGGTCACTCGTGCGAATGAAGGAGGTGAATGAATTCAATCGTGCGATTGGATTCAGTCGTGCGAATGAATAAGGCTATTGGAGTCAACCAACTAGAGTTGTTCAGTCTTGTGAATAAGAGATGTGACTAAGTTCAGTCATGCGAATGGAGTGTACGAATGAGTTCAATCATATGAATGGACCAATCGTGCGATTGAAGGTTGCTGTGTTTGAAAAATCGAATATTTTGAACACTTTGAAACAAAATACAAATTTTCCAGAAACCCTAATCTGTCGGGTGAAGAAAAACCAAAATTTTAACAAATGCAAACGTTAAAAACACTTTTTGAAGAAAAAAAAGTGACGATTTTAAATGAAAACGTTGATTTTAACAACAAAACCAATTGAATCCACGCAAAATCACAAGCCAAAGCTCTCATACCACTTGTTAGGACCGTGTACGTATGGAGAACTAATGGATTCTACGTGAGACCACATCAAATTGTGCGGAATCCTATTGATTAACGATCCAATCATGAGAATGATAACCGATCGATCTAACTATGACACAAACTATACGAATGAGTAGAAATCAATCAAGAACAAACTATGAAGTTTGATTGGGTGTTTTGGATGCTCTGGACGGCTAGGGTTATGTATATTCAAAATCTCTCTTTAAGTTGGATTGGGTGTTTTGGATGCTCTGGAAGAATGGTTCATTAGTATGATTCATTCATGCGTATGGTCCATAAGAACGGTCTACTAGAATGAATAATCACCCGACTAAGTTGAACACATTTCCCAATCATTATTGACTTAGAATTGTGTACAACACTCTCAAACCTACATATGAAGTTCATACATATGACTTACACTTAACAAACTAATAATATGAAATAATCAAAGATAAACAATCATCAAACGCATATCATATTTCATTAAATAATTACATTACACATGTGTAAAAAATGAAAGACTTTTACATTAAGAACATAAACTAGTAACATAATGTATCAATAGTTTTTTAAGCCAAATTAGCCCTATTCGATGCAGAACTTCTGGTAAATTAACATACTTTAGGTGATTTTTGGTGTTCCAAGAATCCCAAAATCATCCACAAACATTCTTCGATTCAAGATCAAAAGCATAATGAAGATGATGCGTTGCTAGGTTCTGGGGATTGCTTTGCGGAGTACAAATCTTGTAAAGTTAGATGATTGGTATGCTTGATTAGGTTTTTGTATTAAACATTGATATATTGAACGAAGCATTATATTTTGGTTAATTTAAACGATTTGCTTAAAAATAAAGTTGTTTGCTTGATTACCAGTTTTTAGTTTCCTTGCATCGGGAGCTAGTTAAGAAAAAGTAAACAATTTGATATTGTTAAATTGGTATCATTGTGAACGAACAAGTCTTAAAAGATCCTAGTTTGTTATCACTTTTATCAAAAGCTATAATCTTGACATGTTTCTTACAAACCCAAATTAGAATTACCAGTTGTTGATCCTGTAGAATTGGAACCTGGAAGTAATTATCTTTCTTACTTAAGTAAATTTTTTTTAAGTTTCTTGCTTTATGAATTGTGATCATTGATTCATTCTAAAGTTTCAATCTTTTGAATGGTTTGTTAGAAGATAAAATCAAAGTTTAACCTCTTAAACTTTCTGAAAAACGCAGTGGATATATATTTTGAAACATGATTATAAAACTGAAAAATCATGTTCTTTAGGTGACAAATATATGTATAAAATAAACCCATATTACAAAGGATCATATTATATGAATAAGCAAGGTGTGTAAACAAAAACCGAGCATCATAGACAGACATATAGAGGCTGCCATAAACTACCTTTCAGTAGCTCAAAAGGGTCGAAATCTTTGAAGATGATGATGTTTTTGAGCAGCAATCCTTCAAGGTGGAGGACCTCAAATCGTGATACCCACAAGCCTTCAAACACTTACTTGCTAGGTAGTGTTACACCAAGCCTTGTCCCACTTCTTGAACCCGAAATTCAGCCAACAGTAGCTTCAAGTTCAGCAATAATCACTGGAAATCAGCCAAAGATTTCGAAAATCTTGAGAAAGAAGGAGAGAAAGACTATTGCTTATGTGAGAGAGAAAGAGAGTGTTCAAGTTGTAATCATGAAAGAGTGTATGGCTAATTAAGTCTTGCATGAAACAAGACCAAAATGAAGTTCCCAAGGCCCTGGGCGGCCGAGTTCGGGTGTTCAAAAAAATTTTTCCACCCTTTTCATCCTTATTTTTATAACACTTTCAATTAATAACTTATAAAATTAGAACTTAGTTTAATTTTATAACATAATACTCTTTTATATTTCATTATTTAACCAACTTAAATAATGAAACATAAAATTATCTCATGAACATATTATTCACATAATGACGTTCTATCACAAAAGCAATATTTAGAAAACCATTTTCTAAGTAGGTGTCAAACATTATTGTATGATCTCATCAATAAATAAGTGTTAGTTAGTGTTTGTATAGCCTGTTATTGGCTATGACCTGACTTGGATCATAACGTACTAACCACATCAATCTTGTATGTGTCTTAGGCATATAGATCCTACAATCTCCCACTTGCACACCATTCATAGAAGATTGATGCAAGCAGTAAATACGCCTAGAAACGGTTTACTACCCTTAATACGTATGACTAAGTGCCATTCAATAAATCATCCCCTTCAAGTACCATACTTGAAATGTTTTAGGTGAATCAATCATCTATCCTTTTGGATAGATGTCATGTTAAATCCTAGAGACACGAGTGATCATTCTCATTGATTTAACTTTATCAGGCCTTAGACATCTCATCTCAACGAATAGAGGGAAAAATCCTTCTTGACTACATACGTCACTCACAATTACCTTATATCATACCTGAACTCAAACTTATGTACTGCCATATTTCAGAAAAGCGAAAAACCGAGTCAAAGTATAATATTTGGTAATTATCAAGACCCAATATGTATCTCAGGTCAGAGGATACCAAACGATGTTCGCCTTTACTCAAAATTACTTATGATCAATCAGGAAGATTCCATGTAGTAATATTTGAGATGCAGGTCAGTCCAATATTTGCATCCCACAAATATCTATGAACCTTGGCAGCAACCTTTTGCTCTATATTCATCCATATAAATATCTACCAATCCAATTCATAATAATCTTACCTCATACTTGTTCCCACAAGTATGAACGACTACGGACATTTAGAGTAAACAATTTACTCATGGATTAAACATGCTAAATTGGAACATTAAGAAACATTATAACCAAATAATTTTATTCAAATAATAAAGAGTTCCACATATCCAAATACAAAATTTACAGATCAAATCCAATCACTAGAATATCGAAGTCCCATGGCACAAGTATGACCTTCATGCTTTGCCTTTTCCAGGAGCTTCGTGAGAGGATCCGTATGTTTTGATCCGTGTGAACTTTGCGAATACATATCTTTCCCTTTTCAACTTCATCTCGTATGTAGTTGAATCTTCCGCTCAATGTGGTAGTCTTTTGATGAGCACGAGGTTCCTTGATTTGATCAATTGCACCCTCGTTATCACAAAAGATCTCTAGGGGATCATGAATGGAAGGGACAACCCCTAGATCGGCAATGAATTTCTTCAACCATGCAGCTTCTTGAGCTGTGAATGAGGCGGCGACGTATTCTGATTCTGTAGTTGATAGAACCACCACATCCTGTTTGGAGCTCTTCCAAGAGACCGCTCCTCCATTCAGAATGAAAATGTATCCCGATTGTGATCGTGAATCATTACGATCAGTTTGGAAACTCGCATCCGTGTAACCTTTTACAATGAGTTCCTCATCACCAGATCCATAGATTAGGAAAATATCTTTAGTCCTCCTTAGGTACTTAAGTATGTTCTTAACAGCCATCCAATGACTGTTTCCTGGATTTTTCTGGTATCGGCTTGTCATGCTTAAGGCACATGACACGTCTAGCCGAGTGCATATCATTGCATACATGATGGATCCGATAGTTGATGCGTATGGGATTGCCTTCATTTTATCTTGCTCATCCTTTGAGCTAGGACATTGAGTCGTACTCAATATCGTTCCTCTTTGAATAGGTACCGTACCTTTATTAGAGTTCTCCATCTTAAACCTTTACAATGTATGCACTTTGATTTAAACCAATCAACCACCTTGATCTATCCTTATAGATCTTTATTCCCAGAATATAGGCGGCTTCACCAAGATCCTTGATTGAGAAACAACTTCCAAGCCAGGTTTTTACACTTTCCAAGGTTGGAACGTCATTTCCAAATAGTAGTATGTCATAACATATAATACTAGGAAAGTGATGATGCTCCCACTAGCTTTCTTATATACACAAGCTTCATTAGCGTTCTTGATGAATCCAAATTTGATACTTCTTCATCAAAACGGTGATTCCAACTTCTCGATGCTTGTTTCAATCCATAGATTAATTTCTTTAACTTGCATACTTTATTAGGATGTTTTGGATCGACAAAACCTTTAGGATAAACATATAGATATCTTCCTCAAGATATCCATTTAGGAAAGCGGTTTTGACATCCATTTGCCAAATCTCATAATCATAATGAGCAGCTATGGCAAACAATATCCTTATAGACTTTAGCATCGCAATACGTGAGAAGGTTTCATCATAATCAACTCCTTGAGTTTGAGTGAAACTTTTGCTACAAGTCTAGCTTTGTAAGTATCCAAGTTTCTATGCATATCGGTTTTCTTCTTGAAAAGCCACTTACTTCCAACTACTTTGGAGTTAAGAAGTGGTACAACCAAGTCCCATACTTGATTGTCATACATGGATTTCATCTCAACGTTCATGGCTTCAAGCCATTTGTCACAATCCAATTGGACATTGCATCACGATAGGTGGTTGGTTCATCGAAATCTACCACATAGCATCCATCTACGAAAAATCCAAATCTTTCAGGTGGATTACTAATTCTACCAGATCTGTGAATCTTTTGTGTATATTGATCAACCACTTGATCATCCTCAACATCCTCATGTTGAGTGCTACTTTCAACCAAACATGCATCAGGTTGTGGTTCTTGATCCTCCTCAAGATCCACTGTTCTACTGCTAGTTTCTTCCATAAGGAACTTTGCTTCTAAGAACTCACCCTTTCTGGCAACAAACACCTTTGTTCCAGGGGATCATAGAAATAATATCCCATAGAATCTCTAGGATATCCTACAAAGATACACTTGGTGGATCGGACTTCCAATTTGTTTGGGGTGGGAGTCTTAACATAAGCCTCACAACCCCAGACCCTTAAGTATGATAGGGATGGAACTCTCCATGCCATATCTCAAAAGGTGTCCTTTCCACCTTTTGGTTGGGACCATATTTAGAATACGGGCCGCTGAGAGAAAAGCGAAACCTCAAAATGATAGAGGTAATGTGCTTCTAGCCATCATAGATCGGACCATATCCAATAAGGTTCGATTCCTCCTCTCAGACACACCATTATGTGGTGGTGTTCCAGGTGGAGTGAGTTGTGAGACAATCACACAACTCCTAAGATGATCTTGAAGAGCATCATTTAGGTATTCACCTCCTCTATCGGTGCGGAGAACTTTAATTGACTTGTTGAGTTGATTCTCTACTTCACCCTTGAAGATTTTGAACGTTTCAAAAGCTTTATCCTTGTGCCTTAATAAGTACACATACCCATAGCGACTATAATCATCGGTAAAGGTAATGAAGTATCTTTGACCTTTCATTGTCATTGGCTTAAAAGGACCACATACATCTGAATGTATGATTCCTAATAAATCTTTTGCCCTATCGTTAGTTCCACTAAAGGGTGCTTAGTCATTTTTCCTTGTAAACAAGATTCACATACATCAAATGAATCACATTCATTTGTTTTTAAAAGACCATTCTTTTGAAGTGTTGTATACGTTTCTTGTTTATATGACTAAGACGACAATGCCAAAGATAGGTATCACTCAAATCCAACTTGAGTTTCTTGGTGCTAGTTTGGTACAATGAACTATTTAAAGTATTTTCATAAACCAATTCATAAATACCATTAATGGGAATAGCTTTAAGTAGAACATATCATTTAAAGAAACATGAATATCTTTTTCAACAAATGATAATACATATCCAAATTGTTTTAATAGGCTACAGAAATATATTCCTAGTCAAACTAGGAGCATACAAAACATTGTTCAAAATTACTTCCAAACCATTTGGAAGTTTCAAGATGTAGTCACCACGGGCTTCAACTTGAACTTTAGCCCCATTGCCCATGTAGAGGCTAACATCCCCTTTGTTGAAGTTACTACTTTTGAACCCCTGCAACAAATTGAAATGTGAGTTCTACATCTGGTATCTAATACCATGTGTTAGAGGATGTCATGTTTAAATCAATATGGATCATGTATATTGTACCTGAGGTTTCCCCAACATCCTTTTTTGCTTTCAACTCTTGGAGATGGACAGGACAATTTCTTGCCCAATGTCCAATCTCTCCACACTTGAAGCATGGGTCATTAGTAGCAACCTTTTGCTTCTTCTCTTGTGGTTTGGGTGGCACCCTTACCACCCCTTTCCCTTTTCCCCATACGGGTCCCTTGCCCTTGGCAACCTTTGCCTTGGGTGTGGGATGAGGCCTTTTCTTGTTCCCACCTTCGTTGATGGTGAGAACGGGTAAAACCCTTTTACCCATGGCCACCTCGGCCGTTTTGAGCATTGAGTGAAGCTCATCAATGCTTTTATCCCAAGCATTCATGTTGTAGTTCAACACGAATGTCTCGAACTTCTTGGTAAGGACATTGAGGATCAAATCTGTGGCCAATTCCTTCGAGACAGGACAATTAAGCCTTTCGAGGCGGTCAATGTGGCTTTTCACCTTAAGTACATAAGATGAAACCGATTGGTTGTCATCCATACGACATGCATGGAGTGCTCGAACCGTTTCTAAGCGCTCAACCCTCGCTTGTTGTTGTAACGTTTCCTTCAGCTAGGTTATCATGTCATAAGCTCCATGATGTTCATACTCCTTTTGGAGATCCGGAGTCATGCTCGCCAGTATGAGACCAGACACTTGGACGGAGTCCTCAGTGTACTTCAGCCAATCGTTATAGGCCTCCTCATCATCCTCAGTAGGTTGATCGGGGATAGGGTCGTCTAAAATATATGATCGTCTCTCTTGCTTGAGAATGATTCTCAAGTTTCGATGCCAATCAATGAAATTGTTATGATTTAGACATTCCTTTTGGAGAATCGCTCGTAATGATTGGGCGAACACGGATGAATTTTCATGATTATCATTATTGATGGCCATCTACAAAATTTAACAAAGATCTATTTTAGTATTTTCGATATTGCTATTTTTTAATAATTAATACCTTTTAACGTCATTTTCATATTAAAATCTAGAACCCAACATTACATTAAATTGTGGTTAGGTGACCTTTCTCCCACGATTTAAATTAATAAGGTGGTAAACGATTGACGGTTGCAACCATTTGCAACTTCTAGAGGTATGGGATCGACTTTAAACATCATATGTAAAGTCGGCCTGTTAATCCCATCAACACCATTTGAAAACATATTGTAGGTGATCTATTTAACATGATTTGCAAATCAAGTTACCCTACTTGCATACACATGTGAGTTTAGCAACATAAGTGGTTAGGTGACCTCTATCCCACCAATGTGGTATCCCCACCTTAAGTCACAAGTTCCCTCTAAATGGTTAGGTGACCTTTATCCCATTAAGAGTTTCCAAATGACTCAAGTGTTATGCAAAAGGACGGTGCTAAACTTGTTGGTAAAGAATTTAAGTTTTCATTAATTCTAGACTTTGAAAACTCTATGTACCTTGTAATTGCATGCTTACAAATACTTGGTACTCTATGGTTCTTTTAATAAAACCCATTTTATTATGAAATCATTAATCGTTTTAATAACCATTTATTAACACTTAATGATTAAGAACCATTTTTATATTAGCTTGTTAAGATCATTTTTATCAAGATTGTTTATCATATCCAAATATCACACAATCATTCACAAAATCACAATCAAACAAGAATAATATAAACACCCACATTTGCATAACCATAGCTACTATTGTGACCACACTTGTTTGCCATCACAAGTGTGGTCATTTGTCTTTGCTAAGGGTTACCAAAAAACCCAAAATAGAGATTACAATGGATCTCCCACTTGATGTCACATCCATAAGCTTCAAGTTCACTTTGTGTCTACCTTTTGTGCTTCCTTCCCGAGCATCTTCTTTTACAAAATATATATCCTAATACATATTTTCTAGTAAAAGAAAAATACTCCTAATCTATTATTACATCCCAATGAATAAATAGATAAATTACAAGCACAAAACTTTATAACCCAATTGAATGAATATATCAAATAAATACATTCTTTCAAACCAAACAACACAAGGTCTAAGCTAGGTTATGGACTATCAAATGAACAATTACAAACATCATACAATAAAAAAAACCCCATCAAACCCCAATTTTCAGCCAACATAAACTGAAAATTAGGGTTTGTTTGTCCAAACAAACAACAACCAAGCATATCAACCAATTGACATTCTATCTTTCAAAGTTTAATCATAAGCATGAAGATATAACTTTGAAAGACATGGGGTTTACTGAATCAACCAAGACAACCTCTAGTGAGTGATAAACATACTTTAAAACCGATTTTAAAGGACCAGAACAAGCAAGCTATCCACATAACCGGCTCTTGATGCCATTGAATGGTTTGTTAGAAGAGAAAATCAAAGTTTAACCTCTTAAACTTTCTGAAAAACGCAGTGGATATATATTTTGAAACATGTTTATAAAACTGAAAAATCATGTTCTTTAGGTGAAAAATATATGTATAAAACAAACCCATATTACAAAGGATCATATTATGTGAATAAGCAAGCTGTGTAAACATAAAACGAGCATTATGGACAGCCATATAGAGGCTGCCATAAACTACCTTTCAGCAGCTCAAAAGGGTCAAAATCTTTAAAGATGATGATGTTTTTGAGAAGTAATCCTTCAAGGTGGAGGACCTCAAATCGTGATACCCACAAGCCTTGCAAACACTTACTTGCTAGGTATGTTACACCAAGCCTTGTCCCTCTTCTTGAACCCGAAATTTCAGCCAACAAGTAGCTTCAAGTTCAGCCAATAATCACTTGGAAATCAGCCAAAGATTTCGAAAATCTTGAGAGAAGAAGGAGATAAAGACTATTGCTTATGTGAGAGAGAAAGACAGTGTTCAAGTTGTAATAATGAAAGAGTGTATGGCTAATTAAGTCTTGCATGAAACAAGACCAAAATGAAGTTCCCAAGGCCCTTGGGCGGCCGAGTTTGGGTGTTCAAAAATTTTTTCCCACCCTTTTCATCTTTTATTTTTATAACACTCTTTCAATTAACTAACTTATAAAATTAAAACTTAGTTTAATTTTATAACATAACACTCTTTTATGTTTCATTATTTAACCAACTTAAATAAGAAACATAAAATTATCTCATGAACATTTATCCACATAATGATGTTCTATCACAAAAGCAATATTTAGAAAACCAATTTTCTAAATAGGTGTCAAACATTTATTGTATGATCTCATCAATAAATAAGTGTTTGTTAGTGTTTGTATAGCCTGTTATTGGGTATGAGCTGACTTGGATCATAACGTACTAACCACATCAATCTTGTATGTGTCTTGGGCATATAAGATCCGACATTTTTAGTTATAAAGTTTTTGTCTATAAGTTAATCGAGCTGTATTCGTTAAACACTGTCCACATATTACATGTGGAGACGATCATACTTACCATTGCACAAGAAAGATAGATAAGATCGATAAATTAACTTGTTTTTGATCGAGTCTCCACAACTAGATCAAATTGGCACTGTTGTCGGGGAATTAGTGCGCTTAGTGTTTAATCATTTTTACTTTCTTTTCTTTAAAAAATTATAAACAAACCCATAAAGATTTTGCCTTTCTATTTTTTGTTTTAATTCATTTATTTGTTCAGTATTATGCGAGGTATTGCGTTTTCTTGTTTGTAGTTGACCATGACTTTAATGCATACAAGATATTCAAGAAGCACCTCACTATTGCACTTTGATCCAAAAAATAAGAAGGCTTTAAGAGGAAATCATGTGTTTCACAAATCATCAACTTCAAGGATTTCTTAACTTCTCGTCAACCAAGATCTTAAGAAGGTACATCTTCAACAACAGCTCAACCAATTTTCAACAGGCTTTCAAGAACTCTCAACAGTAACCAAGCAAGAAGAATGAATAATCTTGAAAACCAAGGAGGGCCACAACCCAACCAAACCTTTAGAGATATCCCTTTCCTTGGGTTTCCTCCACCGAATGATCTTCCAACTTAACCAGAACTAGTGCAACCTCAACCCCAGGGGTTGATCCTTGTAAATCAAGGGGTGCAACACCAACCTCCTCACATGAATTTCCAACCAACACCTAATGTTTGGATCCGTTATCTAGGTTTTCAGCATGACGTGGAAGGGAGTCATCAAAGCAATAAGGACCAGTTTTTCAGTCAAAGGTAGTAACCACACTAATCATGTGGAAGATTAGACTGAAGATCAAGTTAATATGGGTGGACAAAACCAACAGGACTTTAAGGATTATGGAAACCAACCAGGATATCAAAATTATCATCCAGGTGGCTATGCACAACCACCCATTCTCAACAACAAGGGAGGTCAACCATTTAATGGCATATCATCCTATCTGGGAGCATACAATATGTCGTAGCACATGGTGTGGATAGTCATTTTCATCCTGCCATTGCTATTAAATCATCTCCCGTAGTTTCACCAACACAAAGGGGGCGAGGTTTTGAAGTCTAACCATACTGTTTGGAAATTCACAATCACTTTCATGGTATGGCAACACAAGAACCCTACTTGCGTATACCAGATTTGAGGCATCATGTAGCACTGTTGGTGGCCAAGGTTTCTCACTAGATGAAGTTAATTGGTCCTATTCCAATTCACCCTTAAAGACATGGCCAAAAAGTGGTTCCTATCTCTACCATTCCTAAGTAATCATATGTGGTTACAAATGCAATTACAAAGGAAAAGTGATGCAAGGTGAGCCATCCGAGGATTTACACAACAAGCATGTGACAAATTCCACGAAGCCTTTGACCGGTTTAAACAAAATGCTAAGATCTTGTCCCCCTCATGGCATAGCTAAGTGAGAGTTTATTTCAGCATTTAATGATAGGTTATTGTTAACCTAGATCAAAATATGATAAACACAAATTAAACCCCTTTGATATTCAATGAGATTGCAAAAAATGTTTACAATTAATCCCCAATCTATTGATCATGCAACCATTTTCCTCTCTAATTACAACTAACCTATTTATAGTCTAGACTAATATCCACTAATTACACTTAAACCCCTAGACTTAGTCTAATTATTGAAAATTACATATAAAAGATAAAAATGACTAAAACATATTACATATATATTTTGTTGACACTTACAATAAAACTCCTAGTCATCTAAATCTTCAACGTTCCATCTTGGTTCTTCGTCTCGACATGTTAGGTTTGAGTTTTGCGTTCACTTTGTCCATGACGTTCACTTTTGTTGACTTTGATTGTGTTGATAATATAGACTATCTTGTACAGCTCCAACAATACTCCCCCTTAGTCTATCATTATCAACGTATTCATATGAATTCAGCCCCGAGTAGTCAACTATAGAAAGATCTTCAAATTGATGTTTTCTGAATCTGATGAAAAAGATTATTCATCTCATAAGCTCCCTTTATTTATATGCTCCCCTTTTTTGAGTTCAATCCTTTTTGAAAATATTGGAATAGCTTTCCTCAATATCTAATCTTGAGTTCTTTAGAAGATGTAGGAGGAGGATTCCTAGCTCGGTATCTTCTGCAAAGTTGAGGAACAAGTTCTCTAATCAGGTGCACTACTCAATTGATAATTGTAGGATTCTATGTGCCCAAGACACTTAGAATATTGATGTGGTTAGTACGTTATGATCCAAGTCGGGTTATACCCAAATAATAAGCTTTGCAGATACAAAGGATTATTTAATTAATGATGTGATCATGTAATTAAATAACAACACACACCAAATTTAGGAAATTGGTTTTCTAAACAATTATATGTGAAATGGGTTAAATCATAAGGATGATTTGTTGATGGATTTTATTAATCACATTGTTATTTAAAAGGGTTTAAATAACATAAGATAATGTAATGTTAGTGATCTTTAATTAAAATGTTTAATTAAAGATTAGTGCATAAAACATATTAGTATGGTTCTTGGAGTTGTCACACATTAAAAATCCAAGAGGGTCCATGGACTTTTAATGTGTTAACAAGAGATTAAAAGAGAGGGAATCCCAGCCTTTTGAATAAGTTTTCGGCCACCCCTTGGACCAATTAGGTTCCCTTCTTTTATCTTGGTAAGACACACACTCTTAAAGGTAGAGTGTAGGACTCTCCAAACCCTGGTTCTTCACATGCAAAAACACTCAAAAACTCTCTTCTTCTCTCCTGAAGTTCACGAACAGCAGCAGCCAGAAAAGAGATTTTGGAGTTGTTCTTGGTGTTATTCTTCCTACCAAGAAGGTGTATTGCTCACAAGCATGGGGTATACTAACTTGAGGCTTCCTCTTCTTGGAGTCTTGGCCGAGATTTTGAGCATCTTATTCTTCTTTTCTTTGGTTGACATTTCAGCTGGGAAGGTAGTTTATCACAGCTTAATGAAGCTGTGATTTTATGTTCTATTTCATTATGTTCATAGCTTGTTTATTCACATAAAAGATCCTTTTGATTTAGGTTGTTTTTCATATTAAAACATCATAAAGAACATGAAATTTTCAGCTTTAAAATCGGTTTTAAAACCTACATATCCGCTGCGTTTTCTGAAAGTTTAAATGGTTAAATATGGATTTTGTGTTCTAGCAAACTCGTCAAATGGCATCAAGAGCCGGTTATGTGGATGACTTGCTTGCTTTGTCCTTTAAAATAGGGTTTAAAGGATGATATTAATCTAAATATAAGCTGATTTGGGGCTGCTATGTTTCTGTTTTGTTGAATCCCCAACTTTCAAGATTATATTATACATGCTTAAGATTAAATCTTGAAAGATATATATATCTTGATATGTTGTGTTGTTTGGACAACATCTAAACCCGAATTTTCAGTTTATGTTGGCTGAAAATTCGTTGCTTTTAAGGGGATTCATAGTTATATTTTGGATGATATAATGGATGCTTATTTTAGTGCATAACCTAGCCATTGACCTTGTGTTGTTTGGGTGTTTGTAATGATTGTATTCATTCATTCATTGGGTTGTATTATCTATTGTTTCAAGTGTAATTTTATTTATTATTGGGTTGTAATAAATAGATTAGGTGTAATTTCATTTTACTAGATATCATGTATTAGGACTTATATCTTGTAATATGAAGACATATGCCTTGGAAGCACAAAGGAAGACACTAAAGAAACATGGAGCATTTTGGATGCGGTTTCAAGTGGGAGGCTTTTGGAAGTTTTCTATGTGTTCTCTTGTTGTAACCTTAGAAAAGACCAAATGACAACACTTGTGATGGCAAACAAGTGTTGTTAACATAAGGCTATGGTTATGCACATATGATTGTTAATGTTTATGCTTGTTTAAATGTTTGTTGTTTGTGTGAATGGTTGATGTTTTGACATACATAACAAACTCACTAACAACTTAACAAGCTGAAAATTGATGGTTCTAAAAGTTTATATAAGTTATTAAAATGGTTTAATGATTTTAAAGATTAAAATTGGTTTTAATCAAAGGACCATAGGGTACCTTGTATTTGATTGCATGCAAATACAAGTACATAGAGTTTTCTAAACTAATATTATGTAACCTCTAAATATTCTTTAACAAGATCAACACCGTCCTTTTACACAACACTTGAGTCACTTGAGAACTCTTAGTGGGATAAAGGTCACCCAACCACTTTGAGGGAACTCGTGATTCAAGGTGAGAATGCCTTATTTGTGGGATAAAGGTCACCTAACCACTTGTTTTGGCAAACTCACACGTGGGTGTAAGTAGGGTGTCTTGATTTGCAAATCATGTCAAATGGATCACCTACGATGTGGTTTCCAAATGGTGTTGATGGGATTAACATGTCGACTTTACATATGATGTTTCAAGTCGATCCCATTTTTCTAGAAGTTGCAAATGGTTGCAATCGTCAAACATTGACCACCTTATTAATTTAAAACGTGGGATAAAGGTCACCTTACCATAATTTAAATGTAATGTTGGGTTCTAGATTTTAATATGAAAAGACCTTAAAAGGCATTAATTATTAAAAAAAACAATATCGAAAATACTAAAATAGATCTTTGTTAAATTTTGTAGATGGCCACCAATAATGATAATCACGATAACTCATCCGCGTCAAACTAATCATTACGAGCGATCCTCCAAAAGGAACGTCTAAATCATAACAACTTTATTGATTGGTATCGAAACTTGAGAGTCGTTCTCAAGCAAGAGAGAAGATCATATGTTTTAGACGACCCTTTCCCCGATCAACCTACTGAGGATGATGAGGAGGCCTACAACGATTGGCTCAAGTACACTGAGGACTCTGTCCAAGTGTCTTGTCTCATGCTGGCGAGCATGACTCCGGATCTCCAAAAGGAGTATGAACATCACGGAGCATATGACATGATAACCAAGCTGAAGGAAACGTTCCAAACGCAAGCAAGGGTTGAGCGCTTCGAAACAGTTCGAGCACTCCATGCATGTCGTATGGACGACAACCAATCTGTCTCATCTTATGTACTTAAGATGAAAAGTCATATTGACCGCCACGAGAGGCTTCATTGTCCTGTCTCGAAGGATTGGCCACGGATTTGATCCTCAATGGCCTTACCAAGAAGTTCGAGACATTCGTGTTGAACTACAACATGAATGCTCGGGACAAAAGCATTGGTGAGCTTCACTCAATGCTGAAAACGGCCAAGGCGGCCATGGGTAAAAGGGTTTTACCCGTTCTCACCATCAATGAAGGTGGGAACAAGAAAAGGCCTCATCCCGCACCCAAAGCAAAGGTTTCCAAGGGTAAGGGACCCGTATCGGGAAAAGGGAAAGGGGTGGCAAGGGTGCCACCCAAACCGCAAGAGAAGAAGCAAAAGGTTGCTACCAATGACCCATGCTTCAAGTGTGGCAAGAAATTGTCCTGTTCATCTCCAAGAGTTGAAAGCCAAGAGGGATGCCGGGCAGACCTCAGGTACAATATACATGATTCATATTGATCTTAATGTTACATCTTCAAACACATGGGTATTAGATACCGATGTGGAACTCATATTTGCAATTTGTTGCAGGGGTTCAAAAGAAGTAGGGACTTCAATCAAGGGGATGTTAGCCTCTTCATGGGCAATGGAACCAAAGTCCAAGTTGAAGCTCGTGGGGACTACATCTTGAAACTTCCAAATGGCTTGGATTTATTTTGAGGAATGTTTTGTATGCTCCTAGTTTGACTAGGAACATTATTTCTGTATCCCAATTAAGACTTTATGATTATGTATTATCTTTTATTGAAAATGATATTCATGTTTCTTTAAATGATATGTTCTATTTTAAAGCTATACCCATTAATGGTATTTATGAATTGGTTCATGAAAATGCTTTAAATAGTTCATTGTACCATACTAACACCAAGGAACTCAAGTTAGTTTTGAGTGATACCTATCTTTGGCATTGCCGTCTTGGTCATATAAACAAGAAACGTATACAAACACTTCAAAAGAATGGTCTTTTAAAAGCGAATGAATGTGATTCATTTGATGTATGTGAATCTTGTTTACAACGTAAAATGACTAAGGCACCCTTTAGTGGAACTAGCCAAAGGGCAAAAGATTTATTAGGAATCATACATTAGGATGTATGTGGTCCTTTTAAGCCAATGACTAGGAATGGTGAAAGATACTTCATTACCTTTACCGATGATTATAGTCTCTATGGGTATGTGTACTTATTCAGGCACAAAGATGAAGCTTTTGAAATGTTCAAAATCTTCAAGAATGAAGTGGAAAATCAACTCAACAAGTCGATTAAAGTTGTAGGCATCGATAGAGGAGGTGAATACCTAAATGATGCTTTTCAAGATCATCTTAGGAATTGTGGGATTGTCTCACAACTCACTCCACCTGGAACACCACAACATAATGGTGTGTCTGAGAGGAGGAATCGAACCTTATTGGATATGGTCCAATCTATGATGGCTAGAAGCACATTACCTCTATCATTTTGGGGTTTCGCTTTGCTTTCCGCAGCCCGTATTCTAAATATGGCCCCAACCAAAAAGGTGGAAAGGACACCTTTTGAGATATGGCATGGAAGAGTTCCATCCCTATCATACTTAAGGGTCTGGGGTTGTGAGGCTTATGTTAAGACTCCCACCCCAAACAAATTGGAAGTCCGATCCACCAAGTGTATCTTTGTTGGATACCCTAGAGATTCTATGGGATATTATTTCTATGATCCACTAGAACAAAAGGTGTTTGTTGCCAGAAAGGGTGAGTTCTTAGAAGCAAAGTTCCTCATGGAAGGAACTAGCAGTAGAACAGTGGATCTTGAGGAGGATCAAGAACCACAACCTAATGCACGTTTGGTTGAAACTAGCACACAACATGAGGATGTTGAAGATGATCAAATGGTTGATCAATACACACAAAACGTTCGCAGAAGTGGTAGAACTAGTAATCCACCTGAAAGATACGGACTTTTCATGGATGGATGCTATGTGGTAGATTCAGATGAACCAACCACATACCATGATGCAGTGTCCAATTCGGATTGTGACAAATGGCTCGAGGCCATGAGCGTTGAGATGCAATCCATGCATGACAATAAAGTATGGGACTTGTTGTTCCACCTCTTAACTCCAAAATAGTTGGAAGCAAGTGGGTTTTTAAGAAGAAAACCGATATGCATGGAAACTTGGATACTTACAAGGCTAGACTTGTAGCAAAGGGTTTCACTCAAACCCAAGGGGTTGATTATGATGAAACCTTCTCACCTGTTGCGATGCTAAAATCTATAAGGATATTGTTTGCCATAGCTGCTCATTATGACTATGAGATTTGGCAAATGGATGTCAAAACCGCTTTCCTAAATGGATATCTTGAGGAAGATGTCTATATGGTTCAGCCTGAAGGTTTTGTCGATTCAAAACATCCCAATAAAGTATGCAAGTTAAAGAAATCAATCTATGGATTGAAGCAAGCGTCGAGAAGCTGGAATCATCGATTTGATGAGGAGGTAAAGAAATTTGGCTTCATCAAAAATGCTGATGAGGCTTGTGTGTATAAGAAGGCTAGTGGGAGCACAATAACTTTCCTAGTATTGTATGTTGATGACATACTACTATTTGGAAATGACATTCCAACCCTGGAAGGTGTAAAAACCTGGCTTGGAAGTTGTTTTTTTGCATTAAGGATCTTGGTGAAGCCGCCTACATTCTGGGAATAAAGATCTATAGGGATAGATCAAGGCGGTTGATTGGTTTGAATCAAAGTGCATACATTGATAAGATCTTGAAAAGGTTCAAGATGGAAAACTCTAAGAAAGGTACCGTACCTATTCAAAGAGGAACGGTATTGAGTACGACTCAATGTCCATGCTCAAAGGATGAGCAAGATAAAATGAAGGCAATCCCATATGCATCTGCTATTGGATCCATCATGTATGCAATGATATGCACTCGACCGGACGTGTCATGCGCCTTGAGCATGACAAGCCGTTACCAGCAAAATCCTGGAAACAGTCATTGGATGGCTGTTAAGAACATACTTAAGTACCTAAGGAGGACAAGAGATATGTTCCTGATCTATGGATCTGGTGACGAGGAGCTCGTTGTAAAAGGTTACACGATGCGAGTTTCCAGACCGATCGTGACGATTCACGGTCACAATCGGGATATATTTTCATTCTGAACGGAGGAGCGGTCTCTTGAAGAGCTCCAAGCAGGATGTGGTGGCTCTATCAACTACAGAATCAGAATACGTTGCCGCCTCATTGGCAGCTCAAGAAGCTGCATGGTTGAAGAAATTCATTGCCGATCTGGGGTTGTCCCTTCCATTCAGGACCCCCTAGAGATCTTTTGTGATAACGAGGGTGCGATTGCTCAAATCAAGGAACCTCGTGCTCATCAAAAGACAAGGCACATTGAGCGGAGATTCAACTACATACGAGATGAAGTTGAAAAGGGAAAGATATGTATTCGCAAAGTTCACACGGATCAGAACATTGCAGATCCTCTCACGAAGCTCCTTGAAAAGGCAAAGCATGAAGGTCATACTTGTGCCATGGGACTTGATCTGTAAATTTTGTATTTGGATATGTGGAACTCTTTATTATTTGAATACAATTATTTGGTTATAATGTTTCAGTTAATGTTCCAATTCAGCATGTTTAATCCACGAGTAAATTGTTTACTCTAAATGTCCGTAGTCATTCATACTTGTGGGAACAAGTGTGAGGGTAAGATTATTATGAACTTGGATTGGTTGATATTCATAAGGATGAATATAGAGCAATGGGTTGCTACCAAGGTTCATAGATATTTGTGGGATACAAATATTGGACTAACCCGCATCTCAAATTTTACTACATGGAATCTTATTGATTGCTCATAAGTAAATTTGAGTAAAGGCGAATATCATTTGGTATCCTCCGACCTGAGACACATATTGGGTTTTGATATTCACCAAGTATTATACCTTGAGCTAATTCTTTACTGTCCTCAAATAGTGGACAGTACATAAGGGTATGTTCAGGTATGACACGAGGTGTTTGTGAAAAACGTATGTGGTCAAGATGGAATTTGTTCCTCTTATTCGTTGAGAGTTAGATGTCTAAGGCCTGATTAAGTTAAATCAACAAGGAATGATCATTCTGTGTCCTTGGATTTAACATGACATCTGTAACAAAAGGATAGATGATTGATTCACCTAAATCATTTCAAGTAGTATACTTGAATAAGATGATATTATTGAATGGCTATAAGTCATGCGTATTAAGGGTAGTAAACCGTTGTTAGGCGGTATTTACTGCTTGCATCAATCTTCTATGAATCATGGTCAAGTGGGAGATTGTAGGATTCTATGTTCCCAAGACACTTAGAATATTGATGTGGTTAGTACGTTATGATCCAAGTCGGGTTATACCCAAATAATAAGCTTTGCGGATACAAACGATTATCTAATTAATGATGTGATCATGTAATTAAATAACAACACACACCAAATTTAGGAAATTGGTTTTCTAAACAATTATATGTGAAATGGGTTAAATCATAAGGATGATTTGTTGATGGATTTTATTAATCACATTGTTATTTAAAAGGGTTTAAATACATAAGATAATGTAATGTTAGTGATCTTTAATTAAAATGTTTAATTAAAGATTAGTGCATAAAACATATTAGTATGGTTCTTGCAGTTGTCTCACATTAAAAATCCAAGAGGGTCCATAGACTTTTAATGTGTTAACAAGAGATTAAAAGGGAGGGAATCCCAGCCTTTTGAATAAGTTTTCGGCCACCCCTTGGACCAATTAGGTTCCCTTCTTTTATCTTGGTAAGACACACACTCTAAAGGTAGAGTGTAGGACTCTCCAAACCCTGGTTCTTCACATGCAAAAACACTCAAAAACTCTCTTCTTCTCTCCTGAAGTTCACGAACAGCAGCAGCCAGAAAAGAGATTTTGGAGTTGTTCTTGGTGTTATTCTTCCTACCAAGAAGGTGTATTGCTCACAAGCATGGGGTATACTAACTTGAGGGTTCCTCTTCTTGGAGTCTTGGCCGAGATTTTGAGCATCTTACTCTTCTTTTCTTTTGGTCGACATTTCAGCTGGGAAGGTAGTTTATCACAGCTTAATGAAGCTGTGATTTTATGTTCTATTTCATTATGTTCATAGCTTGTTTATTCACATAAAAGATCCTTTTGATTTGGTTTGTTTTTTATATTAAAACACCATAAAGAACATGAAATTTTCAGCTTTAAAATCGGTTTTAAAACCAACATATCCGCTGCGTTTTCTGAAAGTTTAAATGGTTAAACATGGATTTTGTGTTCTAGCAAACTCGTCAATAATCGCCGTCACATACAGCAAAAATATTCATAAACACAATCTTGACATTTCTAATTAGATCATTTCAACTTAACAATATAAACCCCTGTTTATCTCTGTGTGAAAACAAGCGAACCCGTGAAATGCTAAATGATAAAATTGTAACAACGTAATATGGAAGACCTAAAAGATTTTTGAAATCAAAATTTCTTATAATTTTTTAATATGTATATTTGTTATATATATATATATATATATATATATATATATATATATATTTTAATTACCGAGAATTGAATCGATCATGAGATCACATTCTCAAGATATACTTAATAACAAAGATAAATTTAATCATCAATAAGTAATGAGATCACACTATAACAGAATGTAATCAAAGTCTTTGAATGATTTGAAATTCTTCAACAGATAAATAATGATTGCTGATATGTTTGTTCACTCGAACCTATGCCCTATCTTTTTCAACAAGCAATTAATGATTCGTTAAGGTTCGATTAAATACTTTAGAATGCTAGGACTCCACAATCATTTGGTAAAAACCCTCACCCAACCCTTGGATTTCTTGAACATTGTTACGATCTGTATAGAGCATGACATATGCATTGGTGTGCAAGTGATTATCAACAGAGTATTCGATTCTATGACAAATTCATCGTTTAGATGATTTGACACTAGTTAGACCAAAATGGTGAGAGGCCAGGTCTATACTTACGTATAACAAAGGAGATGACCATTTAATCATGTGCTGATGAGAGGTCCAGGTCAGTACCATCGTACAGAAAAGGGGATCATGAGTCGAGGTCAGTACTTCCGTATAATAGAGGAGATTAGCACAAACACAAGACACATCAATACACCAAACATGGTGCAAAGATATGGCTTATATGATTTGTGTCATGGTGGGTTAAAGATCAATTCTCAATCCAATTTTTTGTCGGGACTCAGTTTTTGTGCAGGCCAAAATTATTGAGTAAATCCAGACATTCTTAACCATATATTTTGATTTAAATCATTATGTTGCTATCTACTTTTTTCTTGAGGCTGAGTCTACCAAGCATATCATTAAAGAATCTCTTTGATTTTCTTTTACTTGCAATTAAAAATAAGATGTGAATCGGATAACATCATCGAACTATCATTTCTCATTTTAAAACGCAAGTCATGCAAAACAAGCATTTCAAGATGATATACAATCATTTATCAGTCATCTCGAATCAGGTTCCCAGTTCTTTTTTCATTTTTTATTTACTATACTCTCCCCCTAAATTTTTATTTTTGCAAACCTATTTCTCTTTTTTTATTTTTAATTTATTTTTATTATTTAACTTTTTTATAAAAATGTAGAAATATATAAATTAATCAAAGAAGGTCTTCCAAACTACAGTGATATGAAGATAAGAAATGAATTTTCAAGAAATATACATTGATTGTGAAGTGAGATAAAATACTATCACCTTAACCTGCTTGTTCCGTCTCAAATTTGTATTAGAAACAATCCCTATGAGTAAACCGGATTAGTAACGATCCTCCTGAATTGTTCATGCACTCATTAACAAATTAGTTAGAATGAAGAACCCAGCCATCGTAGCCCTAGAAGTTCCTTTTTCATCAGTCTAAATAACATGCTTCGACACACAACCATTTCAACATATGGGGATTGATGTATGCTTCCTTTTAATTTGCCAAATTTTTTTAAGTTCAATTAATTTGGATTTGAATGAATTGAATTTGGAAACAATTTTCTGTTTAAGACCAGAAGGAAAATAATTTGGTTTTGAACCTTTGTTCACTTTCATCTTTAAATCATGTGAAATCCAATTCATATGAAATGATTTAGATAGAGGGTTTTTAATCCAACCATTCAAAGATGTGTGCTTTTTACCTCTTGATCCAGAGAAGCAACCCGTGTTGCCTTTACGACTAGAAGATCCCTTTTAGACTATGATCCGAAAAAGCAATTCGTTTTGCCTGTACCATTCAAAGCAAGTCTTTGAGGACATTTCTTTTCCACGTGACCTTATTTTCCACATGCGAAAAAAGGCTTGAAAGGCTTTTGATACTTGACTAACCCATGTGAAGCATTTGGAATTGGAGATTGCTTTGAGGTTGTTGCAGATTCTTGCTTGTTTTGAAGTTTCATGTGTTGAATAGTGAATGAGATCATCACTAGTTGACTGACTTGTTTTGTAACTCAAAAAGAGATCCATTTTGGTCTTGATTCAGCTTTTGCATTATTTTGAGACCAGAAAATTTCAGGTGATATCTTGATCTTAGAGGAACTGACACTGTCCTTTGTGTTTGATTCATCATCTGAGCTTGTCCAGTCTCGTATACATAGATTTTCCTCCAAAGGATTTTGTTTGACACCTTGTAATGTGTCAGCTTCTGTTATAGGATCCTAATTTCCTGATGATTCGACAAATGTTCCTTCTTTGACAAACCTTACAAAAACAAAGGGAATGTTATCTATTTGAATTTGTTGAAGAAGGTTGGAGAAGCAACTGATATTGGTTTTAGAACATCAGAGGTTGAATCGTCTTTAATTTTCTTTTCAGACCCCTGCCTAAGGAATCCCAAACCTATAATAGAATCCTGCACATCTCTAACCTCTTTAAGATTAACGTTGCTTAAACCTGCATATAAACTGTTAGTCTTTGCAGCTTCAATTAGATCATTAGATAGATGAGGTTGAAGCATAGGATAGTAAGAATGGGTGCTAGGAGGAGGATAGACATATGGATTTTCACCATAACCCACTCCTGTTTTAAGCCTAGCTCCCCTTTGTTTACACAGTAACTCTTCCTACTGCATTCCGGATATGGTCCGTCTATCAAGTTTGTTTTAAGATTCCTTATTTCAAATTCGGCCAAGGCGACTCTCTTGTTTAAAAGATTAATTTTAGCATTTTTTTTCAAGATGAGTTCATTTTAAATAATCATTTAGTTTTATGAAATACTTGGCTTCATTCTTTTTATGTTCTGCGTTTATGGCAGTTAATTCCTTTTGGTTATCTAAAAGTAACCTACTAACTTTATACATACCAAATAAATGAATTTTGCAAGTAGAAGAACACATATCCTGAACTGTCTCGTATGGAAGATCCAAGATGACTTTTTTAGTAGTAAGAGCCTTCTCGTAGTTGCAAAATTTGGTATTTCACTTCCATTCCTCTTCCTTCACAACATCACAAACTTTATCATTCAACTTAGCTTCACTTTTAGCCATTGTTGTCTGCTTAAGCTCCCCTTGTAACTCTTCAATTCTAGGTTTTGGTAAACCTTCAGAATTGGTGACAGAATCTAATCACTCTTTTGGTTTCTCTTTGGTATTTGAAGTGATCTTTGGAGTTAGATATGTCCCTTCATAGTACTCACAATGTTTGATATCCAACTTAATTTCTTTTAGTTTGTTGATCACCTCCTTTAGTTTGTAATCCCGAAAGCCTCTATCTCGTTTAATCGACTTGCCATGCGAACTCCATTCTGGTAGGAGGGAATCATGCAATCTCAAAACTGTTTATGATTTTCCAATTAGGCACAAACTTCTTTAGATTTCTTGCCACCAACAGAAAAAGATCAACAAAATCGGACGTGCTTTCATTCTTTAAATCTACAAAATTATCAAACTGACATTATGCAATTGTGAGATTATCGGATTCGAAGGATTTAAATAGGCCTGCAAAAGCCATTTTTTAAAATGTCACTCTATGTACCCTTAGCAACTAGGGTCAAGCTGACCAATAATTGTTAAAATAGTTGAATATTTCTTTTTCGGGTTAAACGTATTATAACCCGACATGGAAACATGGAAACAACCACAAGGAATGGTCAAGGATGTCATAATCAAGCTAGAAGAATTCTATTACCCGATGGATTATATGGTGCTTGATTCTGCACCTGTAAGGACAAATGAGCAACCAAAGGTAAATTTAGGTCGCCTATTCTTGGCAATAGCTAAACCTCAAATCAATTGCCCAGATGGAATCATCAACATGACATATGAAAATCATAAGTTATTCTTTAATGTGATTTCACAATCAATTACATTTATGGTTAATAATGATTGTTCTATAACTGATACCACTAACAAGTGTGCTCCTCCATACATGTCACATGTAAGCAAGGACACCACCAAGAAAAATGATTTGGATCCTTACGGTTTATGCTTGAGAATGTGAAAATGGAAGAGAATGTATAGGTGGAGTCACAAATGAAGGAAAAACCAAAACAAAAATTTAAGATAGGTAATGCACTAGATGAGTAAAATGAAAGGGTCAAAAAAGAGATGCTTGACCCTTATGGGACCAAACAAAAGAATCCATCAAGCAATGAAAAATAGTTCTCCAAAGGGAAACTTAGAGAAAATCCCTCAATACGACTACCATAAGTGGTCGTAGGTAAGGTCTGGCTAAGGACCTAAGCTTAGTGCTGGCGGGAGGCAGCCTAAGAACTTTGTGGGTTATTCACTATAAACCCTCAAAAGACAACAACTCATCCACTCAGGTCTTGTTGCATATGCTAAATGTAACCGTGATTCCTATGAAACTGACTTTTACTTTTTTCTATTAGCTTATGTGTTCTTTATTTTGTTTTGTAGTTCAATCATGCAACATACACAAGCACTCAAGAGTGGGGAGGTGTAAGTCCCATACCAAGGTGACTGGGTTTGAGTAAGAGTGATATTCTTACTGAGAATTGAATTTGATAATCAAGTCTATGATTGAGTGGCGGAAACAAACAATCAAAGAACATTCAAAGAAAGAAAATTACTCATAAATGTTGTTTGTATTGATATATGAAAGTTGATAAGTTACAGAGAATAATTACAACACAAATTCTCTATCTATCAGTCGTCACCTAAGTACGAGGTTAACTATTATTTTTATAGGCAGACAAGATGCCTTTACAAAATGACTAAACTACCTCTGACCTATTCATCAGAAACTAGTCTAAGTCTTGATACGCATCTCTACTTGTTCATCCGCATTGACAAATGCGGATGAGTTTATCTTGATCAGCATTTCTACCTCATCATCAGCATTAGTAAGTTGGACATCCGCATTGGTTAATGCGGATGAACAAATACTTGTGCGCATTCGGTTGGTCATCCGCATTTGTTAATGCGGATGAGCAAAGTCTTGTCTGCATCTTCTTTTGTTCTTCCGCCTTAGTCAATGCGGAAGAGTAACTTGTTCTTTAGCATTAGTATTATGTCTTCCACATTGGTCAATGTGGAAGAGTAAACACTTGTCCGCATTAGATTTTTGTCTTCCGCATTTACTAATGCAGAAGATAACACTTGTTATTTTTCCTTGCAGATCTTCATCCGCATTTCATCTTGGACTTATGGATTCCAGCTGAGAAATCATCAATTCACCCATTAACATGGCATGTGTGATCCTTTCAGTGTGCAACAATACTCCCCTAAGGATTATACCGCCTACTTTTCCTTAATGTTTAGGAGGTGATTGATGTTATGATGATTCAGCTGGGTCTTCAGGAGGTAGTATGAATGCATCTTTAGTAGGATTCAGGATAGCCTTGATCATGTTTACAAAATCAGTTGCTTCTGACATCTTGTCTCTACTTAGCACATGTATCTTCATTCTGCTCACATTGTAGATGGCTTCCATTGGTAACTTTTTCAGTGAAATAGGTTCCCATATGGAGATTATGGAAAGACCATCTCTATGAATCAATAAACCCCCTCCCACATCCACTTTAAGTTTAACAATATTTCCAAGTTGCAGTGGTGTTTTCTTCTTCTTTCTTTTGTCTCTTTTAATATTTATTCGATCATAGGCCAATTTCAACAACTTGATGCATTTAAGAAAGAAGTGCATGTCTTTTTCACCCAATTTGTTGTTTAATTGCCTGAAGTGGCTCGTATAATGTAGTGGATGTATGATTCATCAAGTAATCTTACTTCATATCCACTTAATAGTCTTATGTCAGCTCCTTCTTTTCCTCCCCACTTCCTTTCTATCACCATCTCATAGGTTTTCTCATCATAGTACACGTATGAGATGGGAGTGGAGGAATGAGTACCAGATACTACTTTCCTCTTCAATGACTCAGTTTGCTTTACCTTCAACTCAAGGAATACAATTTCCTTTGCTTCCATCTTTTTCTTCTTCTCCAGGGGATTGACAAAAGCTTTATCTTTTCTCAAGCAAATTATCTTTAATAAATTGAAGTTGTTTGTTCTTTTGAACATCTGAAGTATGTTCTCAAATTCATATCCTCTGAACATAGCTGCATGATTGATCAGTTCAAGTTGAGCTAGCTCTTTCAAATCATGAATCTCAAGGGCATTTACAAGAGCAGGATACTCTGTAAAGAATTTTAGCAGCCCTGAGATTCTCTTCACCATGAACATGTTCCATGTACTGTCATACTTCCAGGCTATTATCTTTTGATCTACCTTGCCCTTGGGAGTAGACACCCCTCTGATCAGTTCTGCAGTAGTCAGTCCTTCTTGCAGCTTCAACTGAGATGGTTTTGCAAACCATTCAGGGTACTTGTGGAGCACTGGGGCAAGTAGTTCTTGGTCTTTTTGGTTCAGCAACATGTCTTTAGCTGACACTCTGCTTCTGGGTTTGGTCCTTGTCACTTCTTCTTCCAGTTTCTTGAGTTTTTCTTTCTTTTCATTAATCAATTGAAGAGTGGCAACCCCTAAAGAATTTGTCTTCATGTTGGCAATCCTTCCTCTTGTGAATACCTGACTTGAGAGATATTCCTTCATTTCCTTATGAGACATATTATAAGGATCAGGAAATAATGATTCATGGGATGAGGATGATTTCTTCATTTGTGACAGTTTGTGTAGGGGACCCCTTCTTGGCAGTGGTATTTCATACCCTGTTGATTTCTTCAAAGATGAATCTTTATGTTTTGGAGTATCCTTTGTCATTGTTTTCTCATATTCAGTGTCTATTGTTGGATCAAGCAACAATTTTACTTTCTCTTCCTCGTCCTTCATTCTCTCTAAATTCATTCCGAACACTTCATGAGGATCATAGCCTTGATTGATCAAAAACATGGCCTTAATCAAGAAGTCATCAGTTTGTGCTTTTGTTACCATGTCTTCCACTACCTGTTCTGCTTTAATAGGACTGTCCATGAGAACATCCTTTTCTACTTCATCTCCACCAACAATTTCTCCTTCTTCTAGATCAATTGCTCCAGCCAATTTTTTCAACTGAGCTTCTGCCTGCTCATGTTCTTCCAAAAACTCAGCAATTGCTGCTAGACTTCTTGGGTCATATTTTTGTTTCTTTGCTGGTTCTTCTTCAATTATTGGTCTCTTACTTTTGGCTTTTTCAGCTAAATACTTCCTCTTTCGTGAGTAAGTTTGAAGTTGAGGGCTAGAGGTTTCAGGTTGTTCTTCTGGTTCATGGACCTTTTCTCGTGTACTTGGCTCTTGATCCTTCATTTTACTATTCTCATTTTCTTTCTGTTCAGTTTCAGTTTCTTCTTTCCTTTCTTTTTCATATCTTTCTTTGAGTTCTTCCTTTTGTTCTTCAGTTAATGAGATAGCAGGGACAATTTGCAGAGTTAATTCTTTTTCCAAAGGCACTAGTGATTTGGGAATAAAGATAATAGGTTCTGCCTGAGTTCTTTGATTGTTTATGAATTCCCAGAAATCATCATCAATGCTGAATTTTTCAGATGCAAAACTATCCAGTGCACTGAAGAGTTCTTCAAATTCACCTTTTTTAGAGTCCGAATAACTAGTGTTTCCAGAATACACTACCATGTTTAGACTCTGATCTTTAATCTCAGTTTGACTTACATCACCTCCTTGTTCTTCATTCTCATCTGCTGATTTTTTGTCATCGTCATCAACCTTTTCTTGTTTTTCCTTCTGATCATCATCATTCACTTCAGTTCTTTTGATCATCATTTCAAGGTTGGATATTCTTTTGTTCTGGCTCTTAATTTCCTTTTCAAGTTTTGAGATGATATCAGCTTGTTCTTCTATGATGTTTTCTTGTTCCTCCATTGCAATTGTTTGTATTTCAAGAGTATCTACATGTCCACTCACTTCTTCTCTTAAGTGTATTAGTGCAGCTTTTAAGTTCTCAATCTCCTTGTCTTGTTCTTTTCTTTCAGCTGTATATTTCTCTTTAAGTTCTTTCAGTTCACATTCTTTCTCATCCAGTTCCAGGATTCTGTCATTGATGATTCCAGCTCTCCTGTTTAAGGTTCTTTCCATCCTTTCTACTTTCAATAACAGCTCGGAGATTAATTCATCCTTTTCATCAGGCCTGTTGATGTTGGATTCAGCATAGCTCTCTAAGGGAGCAGCCTCAGAAGGTTCTTTCACAACTTTGGTTTGATCATGATGATCCTCCTCATCAAGAGATGATTTGGATGATTTAGATGCACTTGTTGATCCTTCTATTTCATCAAGGTGATCATTGGATGATGGTAAAGGTTGGTAAGGAGAAATAGGTGATTGGTGTGGTGATATTGGAGATTGATGATATGGTGATATAGGTGTAGGTTGAGTGGTTATTGGTGGTGTTGGTTTGGAGTTGAAAGTGATGATGGTTGAGGTAATGTTTGTAGAGATGGTTGTGGAGAAGGTTGAGGTATTTGTTGTGGTAATGGCATTGGTGATGGTATTGGTGATGTTATTGGTGATGGTATTGGTGATGTTATTGGTGATGGTATTGGAGATTGTATTGGAGATGGTATTGGTGATGGTTGTGGAGTTGGTTGAGCAATTGGTTATGGAGGTGGTTGTGCTACTGGTTGTGGAGGTGGTTGAGCTTGACCTGCTTGATGTATTTTTTGAAGCATCCAAGGAAGAAGGGGTGAAGGGGCACCACTGTAAAAGTTCCTTGGGTCGTTCTTCTTGATTAAAAGTTACTTATAGGATCTTGCATCATAATGAGGAATGTTAAGCACAGGTCCTTCATTAACAATGTCATGAAATGATTCATTGATTAGACATTGAATGAATCTAGGGTACATTAGAAACTTATCTCAACCCTTCTTGATGTTGGAGATTAGGCCATTGAATACATATGCAGACATATTAAACCGTCTGTTGGTGCAGAGAGCACAGATTGCAGAAGATGTGAGGACTGGAATATCATTCCATCCTATTTTCCTTTTAGATAGATAATGTTGGAACATATGAGTTAGGAATCTCCAAGGCAGATCCACTAATCCTTTGACTATCTGTTTTGCTTCATAACTCCCTGCATAACCAATTTTAGAGAAAATTGTGGTTATTTCCTCATCATCCAATTCAAGAGGATCATCAGCATTATCATTGAATTGCAGACATCTTCTAACAGACTCTTCTGTGATCCTCAGAGTGAGTTCATTGTTGATTCTCCCAGTTAGAGTTTTCACTCCATTATATTCAACTACTTCAGCTGATTCCCAAAATGACCTGATGGGATTCTCGTAGATTGTTGGTCTTACTGTCCTGTCATATGCTACCCTTGTGGTAGATAAGAATCTTATCATATCTCAAAGATCTTCGGCTTCAGGCACATCAGGGTTTAGATGACCGCTGACGTTATGGAGCTTGCTCCATGTAAGATTTGCCATGGAATCTGTACATGAGACATGTGTGTTAGTTAACAATTTTGACTTTAACTTTGATTGGATTTGTTAATGTGACTTTGATTTGTTACACATTTTTCTTTTTCACGTTGCTCCATTTTTTGCAGTAGACATGATTATCAAGGTTTTCAGTATCAGCTGAATTCCTATCAATTTATATGTTTATTGCGATCAAAAATGTGTATTGCATCACATTAATGAGTTTGATTTTGGTGTTCTTCAATATTTTCTGGTTCATTGTTCGATTTAGGTTAACAGTCCGAGACTTAGGTCTTGGTTTCAAAATTTGTTGAAGTTATACCTTATCTTCAAAATAACTGTGGTTCTGAATCGATGACAAGAATGTTTTAAGAAGAAACGCAACAAAATCTTTGAATGTTTATGAAGATGATGATGATTGATGGTGGTGTACCGTAGGTTTGCGCTCGTCTCACTATAAATTTTTCAAATTTGAAAAGTATACCCGTTTGAATTCCTTTAAATAGTCAAATAATACAATTTGAAAATTTTATAAGTTTACAAGCAGATACAGTCAACACTATAGCAAATGCTGAAGGTTAATTTGTTTGATTTTGGTCATCCGCATTTGTTGACTGTAGGAAATGCGGAAGACAAACTTTTGACATTGAAAGTCCGCATTTGACTACTTTTGGTCATCCGCATTTGTGACTGTAGCTAATGCGGAAGGTTTAATTTTTGACTGATTGTCCGCATTACCCTACTATTACAAATGCAGAAGTTTTGTTTCTTAATTTTTATTCCATTCGCATGTGTGTACTGTTGCAAATACGGAAGTTAAACTTTGAACTTTTTGGCAGTCCGCATTTGTATCGTAGTAAATGCGGAAGAAACACGTTGTAACAAATGCGGTTGAGTTGCTTGTTTTACCATATCCGTATTTGTACAAAGTTGCAAATGCGATAGAACAAAGTCGATCAGCATTTGTGCAACTACATCAAATACGGTTGACAAGTTAACACAGCACTGTAGCAAATGCGATAGAGACTTGTTCATACGCATTTGTTAACTGTATCAAATGCGGTAGCGTAAATTTCACGTTCACTTCACACGCTAATGCGGTAGAGTAAAATCACTGTCCGCATTAGTTGCACTTGAAAAAAATATTGTTACCCGCATTAGTTACATGCATGGGTTACCTTCACCCGCATTAACTAATGCACTTACCTGCATTAGCTTTTGAACTTAATCAAAAGTTAATGTGCTTGAATTGATTATTCATCTTATTAAGATGGTCCTTGATTGATTTTGCTTATGAAGTTGGCTGTTGAAGTTGTCAATTCTTGCTTGGATTGACTTGTATATCACAACTAATACAAGTTTCCCAATTTTGATAGATCTTGGGCTTATCATGCTTCTAAGAATCTGCATAAGCTAATATATAATGGTAAAACTTATTGAAACAACACCAACTAAAAATCTTTTTGTTTTTTTTTTCAAAATTAAGTTAATGAACAAAAATTTAGACTTACTCAAACCTTTTAAATTACTCCCCCTAATGTTTATGTCTATGTTTGGATAGAAACTTTAAAGATTTAAAAGTTTTGAATATTATTTTGATTTATATTAATAATAAAGAGAAAAATCTCTTTGTTGGGATCATATCAATCTTACATTACACATGTGCATCTTTTATGATTAAATGGAGATGATTATGAACTTGAAGATGAAGGTATGTTTGTCCTCTTAAACTCATACCTGGCTGATATTTTGATTCAAATGACTTTTGTTATGTTTTGGTTGATTTATTATTCAATGTGTACCTCACACACATAAGCATGAAATGATCAACCCTCCTTATGCAATGCATGGTAGAACTTTTTCACGACTTTTCTTACCAGGTTACTTAAGTCATGAAATCTCATTTTCACTGATCCTCATTAGGATTCTTTTAATTTGATCCTTTTCCATGCTGATCCACATTGGAATTCTTTTCACTTTACTTTAGAAGGTGATCCATGATAGGATTCTTTTGTTCATTCACTTGAAATGTATTAGTTTGTTGATTCATCCAATTTTTGGATGTGTTCCGCATTAGGAATCTTTTGGATCATCACATCTGCACTATGTGCAAGTTTCATCAGGTCTTTGCTCAGCAAAACAAAGATGAAACATGATGTCATGAAAGAGATTCATAAAGTATCATTACCTCGTGTATTTTGGCTACTACACACAAATGCATTCGGATAAGCCAATACATACCTGTACTTTGTGATGAGTGTTTCACAATTGAATATGTCTTAAATTCATCACTGCATGTATCTTTTCTTCCAAGTTGAGCCTACCAACATATCTGATAAGTCATTTCAGTCTTTTACATTTTGAAATTAAGCACAGTGAATGATATAATGACTTTAATTATATCATTTCCCATAGAGTTCTTTTCTTCATAAAACTTGATTTCTTTTTGTGGTTTTTCTTATGTTTTAATTTTTTTTGATGTTTTTCATAGTTTTTACTCAAGGTTAATCATGCCAATTGACTGAACTAGAAATTCAAACCTACTAGGTTGAAATGCCTTGGTAAAATAATCAGCTAATTGATTTTCTGTTGGTACTTGAATCAATTTGGTTAAAACTTTTTCAGCATAGTCTCTGAAAAAATGATATCTAATCTCAATATGTTTTGTTTTTGAGTGCTGAACTGGATTATTAGTTATAAAGATAGCTGTTGTGTTGTCAATAGAAATTGGTCTATGCAAAAAGTTAAAACCATAATCAAGCATCTGGTTTTGAATCCAGAGAACTTGAGAGCAACATGATGATGCAGCAATATACTTAGCTTCTGTTGTAGACACAGACACATTCTCTGCTTCTTGCATTGCCAGGATACTAGTCTGGGACCAAGAAATTGACAACCGCCAGAAGTGGATTTTCTGCTGAAGTTGCATCCTCCAAATCACTGTCTGTGTAGGAATAGAGATTAAAATCTCCTTCCTTTGGATACCATAATCCAAGAGCTGGTTTGCCCTTCAGATATCTGAATATCCTCTTGACTGCGTTCACATGTGATTCTTTTGGATCAGCTTGATATCTAGCACACACACAAACACCAAACATAATGTTAGGCCTACTGGCTGTTAGATACATAAGTGAACCTATCATTGACCGATAGTGAGTCTGATCCACTGATTTGCCTTCAGGGTCAGGTCCAATCTTCACTTTAGTACCCACAAGAGTTCTGATAGACTAACAATCAGCAAAGTGGAATTTCTTCAACATGGTTTCTACATATTTTGGTTAATTGATAAAGATTCCATCTGCTGTTTGCTTGACTTGCACCCCTAGAAAAAATGTGAGTTCCCCCATAGCACTCATTTGGAACTTTGAATGCATAAGATCTTCAAATTCTTTGCAGAGTTGTTGTTTGTCGAGCCAAATATAATGTCATCCACGTAGATCTGGACTAACAACACGTCTTTCCTCTTATTCTTCTAAAGAGAGTCTGATCAATCTTTCCTCTTTCTTGGTGCTTGATGAAGACCATATAGAGCTTTGTCAAGCTTGTAAACTCTATGAGGGAAATCTGGATCTTCAAAGCCAGGTAGTTGACTCACATAGACTTCTTCAACAATCTTTCAATACAAGAAGGCACACTTTACATCCATTTGATAAATATTAAATTTCATGGATGTAGAATATGCAAGAAAGATTCTGATTGCTTCTAGTCATGCAACAGGAGCAAACACTTTGTCGTAGTCGATTCCTTCTTCCTGAGTGTATCCCTGTGCCACTAGTCTTGCTTTATTTCTGATGACTATCCCTCTATCATTAGTCTTGTTCCTGTACAGCCATCTGGTACCGATAGGGTAATGTCCTTCGGAAAGATCTACCAGCTGCCATACTTCTTGCTTCTTGAATTGGAGCAATTCTTGTGTATTGCTTTAATCCAACTATTGTCTTGAAGCGCCTCTTTGATGTTTTTGGGTACTGTTTGACATAAAAAGCATGAGAACAAACAGATGTTTGCAATACTAGACTTGGTTCTTGTCACCCTCTCATTAAGATCACCAATAATGGTTTCAACTGGATGATTCTTGTGTATTCTTGTGGTTGGAATGGTGTCACCAGCAATAGTTACATCAAGATTGGAGACATTCAGTTTATTATGGTCAGAGGCACATTCATATTGTATTGTTGTTAAATAAAGAAGATTGTTAACTTCTGTTTCAGTAACTGCTACATCTTTAGCAACACTAAGGTTGCTTGCATCATTTGATGTACCTTGAGTTTCTACTGGATGTGAAGCCTGTTTTTGATTTCGGATATCATGTGACACGTCATCTGAGTGAGATGGTACCAAGCTGGGACCTTCTTCAGAAGAAACACTAAGGTTGTGTGATAGCTGTGTGTTGGGATCAGCTTGAAGAGGAACTTCTTCATTCATATGTTCATCAGATGTAGGTGGAATCAATGGATAATTATCTTTTCTTTCTACAGTTGATGAAGTGTCACCTCAATGTATATTTCCTGCATGAGAAAAGTGAAATTGGTCAAATGATTTAGTAAAAGTGTCAATATCAAACAACAATTAGGACCATTTGTAGATTTGGGAAACGAATGTTCTTTGAATTAAACATTTGTAGATTCATCGATAATGTTCAGTCTAGGATTGAACACTCTATAAGCCTTTGAGACGGAAGAATAACCTTCAAAAAATCCTTCATCAGACTTAGATGAAAATTTTCCCAAATGATCACGTGTGTTTAATATTGAGGCTGGACAACCAAATGATTTGAGGAATCCAATAAATGGTTTCCTATGCAAGATCAGTTCATAAGGTGTCATGTTACTTTCTTTAACAATCAGAGTTCGATTTTGCACAAAGCACGATGTATTAACTGCTGCTGCCCAGAAGGTGATTGCACTTTACGATCGCTAGCATCGTTCTTGCTGCTTCAATCAGTGTTCTATTTCGCCATTCAGCTACCCCATTTTGTTGAGGAGTTCTAGCTGCACTGAATTGATGACAATGCCTTTGGTTTACACAAAGGAACTCATATTTTCATTTTTGAACTCTGTACCATTATCACATCTTATTATTTTTGACTTTGGTCAAGTTGATTTTCAATTTTAGTGATAAATTCTTGAATGATTTGGGATGCTTCGTTTTTATGAAGTAGGAAGAACACCCATGTGAATCGAGAAAAGTCATCCATGTCACTAACAATATTGTTTCTTTCCCATACTCATTACATGAGTTGGTCCAAAAAGATCCATGTGAGTAACTTCAATGAGTATTGTTTAGTGTTCACCAGCTTGGTTTTGTGAGACGATTTGTGTTTTTTTCCTTGAGTTACACCGAACATTAGTTAATAAATTACAACTTTTTTAGAAGACCAATACATGGTTTCTTTGACTAACTTGTTCATATTTTTAAAGTTAGTATTGCAGGATCGTTAAGGGCTTGAACACAATTACAACACACAACACAATGAGAAGATTAACTAAACGTCAACAGTGAACTAGGTAACCAAAGGTGATGCAGAGAACACAAGTAAAGCAAGAGACAGAACAAGAGAGTATAGTTTTCAAGGGAGCAGTATATTGCTTTCTCAAGTTCTTTTACAAGTGTTTCTAAGCATTTTGAAAGATACTAGAACTTGGAATACTTATACTACAACCTACAGCCGGCTATACTATGAAAGCCAGCTGGATACATTGACTAGACACTAACAAAATCAATTGTAGGATCAAAAGGCATATCTGCCTTTTGACCTTGTGACTATGACATGCCATAGCTCACATCCTTATACATTACAAAAAGGATAAAGTACATAAAGTGGAAAGTTTCAGACTCAAGACCTCAATGTACAGTTACCAAAAGCATGAACCTTTTCACCAACTCTTGTAAGTTGGTGACTTATCAGAGACGCAGCGGAAAAGGTGCTTTATGGAACAGTACATCAGATAAAGCATGTGTACTAAAAGTCTTCGGAAGAAATCTGTCTTCATAGGTTGAAGCTTCGGAAGACTTTGTCTCTTCAAGCTTCGGAAGACTTCATGTTAGGCTTCGGAAGATATTGGTCTTGGCTTCGGAAGATATTACACTTAGAGTATTTTCTAATGCTTTGTGTAATCTTCCGAAGCATTCTTCACTTCAGTACTTAGTGCATGTTGCTGAAACACTTAGGCAGTTTTGGGTTGCATCAGACTTCAGGAATCCTTACAAACTCCCCCTAGCTGATGCTACCAAAACACTTAGAAGATCTTTAAATGTTTGTAGTCTTCAGAATAATCAAGACCATCCCTTTCTTCATTTGATGGTCAGGATCATCAAGACTCTCATAGTATCTTCTCATTTCAAAGAGATCATGCAGAGGTAAGTTGATTATGTCTTGCCATGAGTAGACATTTTCAACACCTTGATCTCTGATAACATTCCATCTTTCTGGATTGGTAGAGTAAGTCCAGGATGGGGGTGTCTCGGTTGCTAGAGGAGCCACTTGCATAGGAGTTGATTGGGCTGCCTCATCATGCACTTCCTCAGGTTGATCTGATTCAGCCTGGGGTGTAGAGGTAGATGACTTTTGCTTCTTCTTTTTAGTCTTTGGTTTGGAGGCCATTTTCTTCTTCCTCTTTAATGTCTTTAACTGAGAAGACTGGTCTGCAGCACCATGTTGATCATCAGTGTCTTTCTCAGTTGGGTGTTCCTCCCTCACAGGTTCAGAAGGAGAGGGAGTTTGACCCTGTCTTGGATCAGAAGATGAAGTTTGCTGAGGCTCAGCTGGAGGTTCTGGTTCAGGTGTCTCTGGTTGTTCAAACTTGACCTCCACTTCAGGTGGGACTTGACTTGGAAGAGAGTGCAAATCAATGAGTTCACCACTTTTATCTTCTGCTTGATTACCCTTATATGCTCATCCATTGTAGATAGAGACATGGGACCAAGTCTCCTTCCGGAGAATCCATATGACTTCAAGAAGCTCATCATTCTTTGTCTGTCAGCAGACTTCTTTGCATTCTTTTGAATGATGGCTCTTGACTTTGCAGCTTCTTCCCTTAGCTTCCTTTTGGTTGTTTTTCTTTCTTTGACTAACTCAAGCTCAAGTTGCTTTAAGTACTCGAACTCAATGAAGTCATAGGACAGGGAAGAAGTGTATTTGCCTGATAGAAGCCTGTGGCACTCAGGTAGTTTATCATTTTGATTCTATCCTCTTCTTTATCTACCTGAGGTTCTTGTGGAGCCACATCTTCCTGTGCAGGACTTTCTTGAACTGGAGAGAGAGTGGGAGTATGCTTGTGAAGTCTTTTCTGTCTCCTCTCCTCTTTGAATTGGAGAAGTAACCTTGCATCCTCTTTCTCCTTTATCTCTCTTGACACTTCCATGTCAGCCAGTTCATTCAACTCTTCTAAGGGGAGGGAGATGATTTCATCAATATCATAGTTCCTGGTCTGTAAATAATTAATCCTGACTGCCCTTTGTTCATCATTTTGAGTATTTGGTCTGGGGCAGCCCTGATTGCAGCTTGCATGAATTTTGATGACCAGAAGAACTTTCTCCCCTTAGCCTCCTTTTCCTCTCTCTCTCTTCCTCCTCAATTTCCTCAGGAGTCATTATCCTTTTCCCTTTGTCACCAACAGACCTTTGTGACTCAGGGTGGATTGAGGCTTGGCCTTCATTGCTTGGTGTAGCTTCCATGCTCTGGCCAGAGAGAGGCTGAGAGACACCTTCACCAGCAGGTGTCTCAGATGGAGTTTGGACCTCTGCAGCAGTTGTTGATGGTGAGACAAGGGTCTCAGGTTCTGCCACTGGGCCTTCAGCCAAGGTTTCCCCTATGAAACTAATCTTAGGGTCCACCTCAGCATCCAGTTGACCGATGACATTGCCTGATTGCCTAAGTCTCCTTCTTAGAGAGAACCTGCAAGGATCCTGTCTTGGATTCTTTGAGCCAGCCTGTCAGCTTGTCTAGATTTGCTTGGATTGACAAGTGGCATGTTGACTAATCCAGTCCTTCATAGAAGCTCAGGCTTTGGAACTGAAAGACTTCTTGTTGCCTTGAACTCTGTGAAGTATGAGGGCTCTTCTGTCATCATCATACCTCCATCTGATGATATAGTTGCCAGTTCCATGTGGTGGAGATGAGACAGCCCTTGGTATACCTTCCTCAAAGAGACTCCTGATGAGAGAGTCTATAGAGTCCACATTAATGTGAACTTGAGGAAGTTGCTGAGAATGCACAACAGCAAGTGAGGATGGTGAGTCCTCTATGTCCATTCTCTTGAAGAACTCCCAGGTTCTGTGGTTGTGATAACTTTCTCCCCCTTTTTGGTAGCATCACCCACTTGCATAGGTGAGCTGGAGGATAAATCAGTCACTTCCACAGGTTCTTGTGTTCCTGGTTGAGCTCTCCTTAAAGGTCTCTCAGCTAGTTTGTCCTGCAGATAGAAATCTGGAGTTGCTGATCATTGACCCTGTTTTGCAGGTAGTCACCTGAGATTCCAAGTGACTAACCTTAGAGACTAGATAGTGCATGTTTGTGACAATTTTGTACCTTTAGTCTCAAATTCCCCTCATCTTCATCAGAAGAGTCACTGGGGGATGAGAGGATTGGACCAAGTCCCTTCTCTCACACCAGCTTGAGTTTCTTGGCTGCTGGTTTTCCTCTGCTCACTGGCAACCTCAGTTAAGATGCCAATGGCTGAGTTGCCATGGTTGAGGTCTTAATGATGTAATCACTTTCAAAGTGAGAGCCTCTTCCATATGGACATCCTGATAGGTTCAGAGGTGTCCACCTCAGTAATAGGTGACTGATGAGGGATAGACTGAGGAGAGTCAGAGGTACTCATCTCTCTTTGAGTAGGGGAGAGAAGAGAGACTCATGGTACTCACTGAATCCTAAGTCTTCATCAGTGTAAAAGGATAGGTTGGAAATTGGTTGGTTTAGATCCAAGGCTGGGGATGGTAGCTATCCCCTGAAGATTGTCACTTGAGTGTTGAGACTCAGAGTGAAGGCTTACAGTTGTTGGGCTAATGAGCTCATCAGGTTGAGCTTGAGGAACCTCAGCCCTGATAGGTAAAGTAATGGGAGTGGTTTGCTCCTCAGGAGAAGTGGGAGCTCTGGAGTCCACTTCTTCCTGTAAGGTTGAGTATTTGGGGGCCTGCACAGACTCAATAGCCTGAGCAGGGTTCGTTGGGATTTCTTTTGTAGGTGATGAATATTGAGGTTGTGAAGAGGGTAGGAGAGCAGTAGGTGTGGGTTCAACACTAGCTTGGACTGCTATGTTGTCACCTTGAGCAATGAGCTCTAACATTTTTGGGACTAGGGCTGTTTCTACCCCTGAGAAGCCTACAGTTGGCTTCTTCATAATTTTAAAGATGCCGGGCTTCATCTGTCCCAGTTTAAGAATATTGCCTGTTTCCCTCAACTGTGAGCCCAGTTCACAGTTAAGAATGTGTTGAACATATCTAGGAAACATGTAATATTCTAAGGAGTCTAAGTTTGCAAGTAAATTAGTATAAACAAATTGTGAATACCTGAACTTGACCCCCGAACCATCCCATGAACTATAAAGGAGAGATCCTCAGGAATCTGGTCCCATCCACCATGCTTGTTTGATAAGCTGTGGATAACCACATGGAGCAGGTATTTCCACTAGGATGAGACCTTCCCTTTCCTGAAGGTCTTTACAAGAAATCTCCTTCATAGCCCATCTGCTCGAAGGAATGATTAACCGCTTCTTTTGGGAAGAACACTTCACCTGCTTCATCATCCAGCTGAAGATGTCGGTTGATGATGGCCGGAGTGATGAAATTGTTCTCCCCTGCACCGTGGCAGACAGTGCCTTCTCCCCATCCATAATGACCTCTTGGCAGGTCTTCCAGAATTCAAGCAAGTGATCCTCATATAGAGGAGGATCAATGGTTAGGGAGGTGAAGTAGTGAGACAAAGACAAGAAACGGCAAACCTCTGAGAAATGAGGATCTTTGTCAGAGCATAACAGAGCAACCTGATTGTGTTGTCTGTGTAGCTGCATGGCAAAGTGAGGATCATTTCTGTGTGTAAGGTCAGCCATTGAGGTAGCTCAAGAGATGAAGAAAAAATGGGAAGGAAATTTCAGAGAGAAAGCTTTGGGTTTTAGGTATGAAAAAAGCAGATGATAGAAGAATGGGGAAACCGTTGGGTTTATATGAGAGAGAGGATTTCAGATAAAGTTTAATGAAAGAGGATAAACTTTGAAATCCGTATGTCGGTCCCACCTCTGAAAAAGTAGTTTACCTTTTTGCTCAAAAAGTAGTTTTCTTGGAATTCGAAAAGCTTCCGAAGGTAATTTGTCTTCGAAGTTTGATTGAAAAAGCTTCCAAGCTAAAAGGCTTCGGAAGAATTTTCCTGAGAGTCTTAAGATTTATGCTTCGGAAGAGAAATAACTTTTGGATGCTTTGTATAAGAATGAACAAAGCTTCCGAAAGTAATTTTTTGCTTCGGAAGGAAAGAGTCCTTAAAAATGAATAAGTGTCTAAGTTAGAATTTTAAGCTTCGGAAGATAAATTTTGACTTCTTCCGAAGGTAAAATCTCTTAGACAGTCATTTATTTTGAAGACATATTTTTCTTCCGAAGGTAAAACATTATCTTCCGAAGTATCAGAAAATTTTCAAGAATCTAAGGAAAGTCTTCAAAAAGAGTTTTTCATTCAAAGAAAACATGAGCTTATGAAAGTGATGAACTAGACAACTTAGGACACACATATTTTAAGAAAAATAATTAGAATTAGTTTTTAAAAAAAATCTACTCAAAGTTAATCATCCCAATAGCTGATATCAGATACTTAAATCTCTGTTCATCAAAAGCTTTGTGAACAGATCAGCATATTGTTCATCTGTGTGAACTTTGACTAGTTTAATTAACCCCTTTTCATAGTTATCTCTTATTAAATGATACCTGATGTTGATGTGTTTGGTCCTTGAGTGCTGCACAGGGTTCTCAGTGATAGAGATAGCACTGTTGTTGTCTATGTGGATAGGAGTCTCTTTGAAGTTAAATCCGTAGTCTAGCATCTGATTTTGAATCCAAAGCACTTGAGCACAGCAGCTTGCAGCAGCGCAATGTATTCAGCCTCAGCAGTTGATGCAGACACACAGGTTTGTTTCTTGCATTGCCATGAGACAACTCTTCCACCAAGAATTGACATCCCCCAGATGTAGACTTGGCAGTCATGTTGCGCCACCATAATCACTGTCTGTATAGGCATACAGATTGAAATTAGAATTCTTTGGATACCATAACCAAGTGTTGAAGCACCTTTGAGGTATCTTAAAATCCTTTTCACAGTGATTAAGTGAGACATCTTAGGATTGGCTTGATATCTTGCACAAATACATGTAGCAAACATGATATCAGGCCTGCTAGCTGTAAGATACATAAGAGACCCAATCATAGCCCTGTATAAGTGCTCATCTACACACTCCCCCTCAAGATCTGGACCAAGGGAGGTGGTTTCTGGCTATGGGTGTCTTAGCAGTTTTACAATCAGTCATGTTGAACCTCTTGAGTATATCTTGAACATACTTTGACTGACTTATGAAAATGCCATCTTCAACCTGCTTCACTTGAATTCCCAGAAAGAAATTTAGTTCTCCCATTGAACTCATTTCAAATCTATCTTTCATCAGCTTTTCAAAGTCTTTGCAGAGCCTTGAATTGGTTGAGCCAAAGATGATGTCATCCACATATACTTGAACTAGCAGAATGTCGTTTCCTTGTCCTTTGATGAAGAGAGTTCCATCTATAGTACCTCTCCTGTAACCATGTTTACAGAGATACTCAGACAATGTCTCATACCACTTCCTGGGTGCCTGATGCAGCATATAGAGCTTTGTCAAGCTTGCAGACATAATCAGGATGATCAGGATCTACAAAACCAGGTGGTTGTTTGACATAAACCTCCTCATCAATCACTCCATATAAGAAGCACACTTTACATCAAGTTGGTAGACCATGAAGTTCTTGGATGCAGCAAATGCCAGGAATATCCTAACAACTTCTAGTCTTGCTACAGGAGCAAAGACATCAGTGTAGTCAATTCCTTCTTCTTGTGTGTATCCTTGAACAACTAGTCTAGCCTTGTTCTTGATGATGATTCCTCTATCATCCTTTTTATTCCTAAAAACCCATTTGGTTCCAATGGTAGTCTTCCATGAGGAAAGGACAAAGGTTCCAAACTTTCTGTCTTTTGAATTGAAGCACCTTGTTGCATAGCTTCAACCCAACTTCCATCCTTTAGAGCTCCTCAACTTTCTTTGGCTCTAACTGGGATAGAAAACAAGAGTGAAGACAAACATTTGCTTCATGGGTTTGCCTCTTGTCTTTACCCCGGAGATAACATCTCCAATGATGTTTAGTAGGATGAGACTTGTGGATCTTTAGCTGAGGGATCACAGCAAGTTGCTGAGATAGATCCAAATTTGAGAATTTAGATCTAGTCTTGAAGATTGATCCTCCACATTATCACACTTATAAAGATTAACTTGATCCAATGAGTGTGTGACATCATTGATGTTATCATCTATGGTATGGTTATTAGCATCAAGAGATTCTTGATCACTTTCACCATCACCATTGTTATCTTCTGCAATTGAGATGTCTTTATCTGGTTGAGAGGCCTCTGAACTGGAATTTGAAGGCATGCCAGATGTATCAGCTGGATTTGTCATTGTTGTGCTGATAGAAACCTCATTTGCTGAAGTAGTTTCAACTGGAGCTGAAGGTCTTCCAAGCTCAAATCTTGGATCAGATCACCTGTATTTAAATTTTCTGCAGATCCTGAAACATGCTCACAAGATTTATTAAAACAGTTGGTAACTAAATCAAGATCAAATAGCCAATCCGGACCAGAACCAGCCACACTGGGAGTGCTCATTAAAAGTCACATTGGCTGACTCCTCAATGATTCTAGTTCTGAGATTGTATACTCTATAAGCTTTAGCTTGAGAAGAGTATCCAATGAAGTGTCCATCGTCTGATTTCTCAGCAAACTTGGCAACTTGATCTTTGGTATTCAAGATGGTGCAGGGACATCCAAATGACCTGAGAAAACCAATGAAAGGTTTCCTCTTGTGCCAAAGTTCATAAGGAGTCTTACCATGTGTCTTAACTACTAAGACTCTGTTTTGCACATAGCAGGCAGTATTAACTGCCTCTGCCCAGAAGGTGATAGGCAGTTTAGAGTCAGACAACATAGTTCTTGCAGCTTCAATAAGTGTCCTGTTTCTCCTCTCAGCAACTCCGTTTTGCTGAGGAGTCCTGGGAGCACTGTATTGTCTTGTAATACCCTTTTCATCACAAAATGTATCAAGGATTTGGTTCTTGATTCAGTTCCTTGATCACATCTTATGGTTTTGACCTTGTGATCACATTGATTCTCAATCTTTAAGATGAAATTCTTTAGAATCTCAGGAGTCTCATCTTTAGTTCTAAGAAAGAACCCAAGTGAATCTTGTAAAATCATCTGTGATCACTAGACAGTATAAGGTCCTTCCTAAACTCATTACACTGGTGGGGCCAAAGAGATCCATATGTAATAAGTGTAGGGGAGTAGTGATGGTTTCTTTTCCTTAGGCTTGTGAGATACCTTGTGTTGCTTCCCTTTCAGGCATGCAACACAATGATCATCACTTGTAAACTCTTTCTTTGGCATTCCAGTTACCAGATCATGTTTGATTAATTTATTCATATTCTTAAAGTTTACATGGCACATTCTTTTATGCCATAGGAAAGACTCATCACTATTTGCTTTAGATAGAAAGCATGAAACTTCTCTAGAGGGAGATGTTTCTTGCAAATCCATCTTGTACATGTTCCCTTTCCTGGGGCTCTGAGCAGAATATGCTCATGAGGAATGACCACTCCAGGTTTGAGAACAATGCACTCATGCTCAGTGAAGAGCATGTTATGACTCTGATCACAAAATTGAGATACACTCAGAAGATTGTACCCAGCTCCTTAACAAGTTTACCTCTCAATGCTGAGCTTACCATTTGTGACCTTGCCCCTTCCATAAATGTAACCACCTTCATTTCCTCCAAAAGCAACTGGTCCTCCATCAATTCTCTCAAAATTATAAGTAAAGACCTATCGCTTGTCATGTGCCTGGAACAGCCACTGTCATTATCCAGACATTCTTGTTTGTCTTGAGCTGTTCCTGCACAAAGAAAATGATTAGTTACATTTGGAAACCCAAGCCTTACTTGTCTTGGGTTCAGTAAGTGTAATAGAAGGTATGCAACAGTAATAGATCCTATGGTTGTACAGGGGATCTTCGGCTGTTGTTGATGGAGAAACCTCAGTCATTTGGTCTTTCTTAGACTTCCACCCCATTGGAGTCTTGGACTTGACCTTCAAAACCTTAGAAGCTTTTGGAGCTTCACAATTTTTAATGACCGACACTTCGAAGAATCTACAGTCACTGCAGTAGACTTTAGTACTTCGGAAGAACTCCTTTCTTCCGAGACCAACTTTGCTTCCGAAGGTATTTTCCATTTACCTTCTTCTTTGATTTGGAGCTTCCGAAGGAAACAGACTTTCCTTCCGAAGCTTGAGACTTCTTGAGATTCTTTGAAGTCTTTGTATTGGTCATGTGGATAGTACTTTTAGGATTGTATGGACAATCCTTGGCAATATGCGAAGTACTTTCACACATAACACACAGCATTTTCTTCTTCAAAGAAATCTCCTTTTGAGAGCAAGACTGGCCTTGGTCACATCCCTTTTTCACCTTCATCTTGGTAGATTCAGATACAGTTCCCTTGGGCTGTGAACTGTTCTTGAATTTGATGGTCCAGGCTGTGCAGCAGTGGTACACAGCAGCTCTTCTCTTCTTGTACTGAGATGATTTGAACATGAACCAGAACTCTTGGATAAGAGGCTTTGGTGGATGTCTTCAGTCCTTATTGCTTTGAAACCTGCAGAGATGAACACTTGTTCTGCTTAGCATCAAAGGTAGCCTTGATTTCTTGAGCCTTCTTTGCTTTCCTTTTGCTCTTCCTGATCAAGTTCTTTCTCTTGGACTTGGTCATCACAGTTAATTTCTTCTCCTCAGAAGGATAGTGGCCCTTGGAGAATCCTCTTCTTCACTCTTCTCAGAGGGATTCCTCACTATCACTTCTTCATCATCCTCACTCATTGGATCTATGAGAGGAAGCTCATCTTCACAAGTTCCATACCTAGGAGATCTTACAGACAAGATTGTGTGTGGAGGAGCTATCTCATTTGGTCCTAGTCCCTGTCTATTTTGATAACAAACCTTATTGTGTAGGGATGAGGATATCATGTTCTTGAAGGTCTCTTCTTCAAGAACACTTTTCTCTACCAGGGCTTTGCTGACACAAGCTCAGCCTGGCACTTAGTCAACTTAGTGATGAGATCTTGGATCTGAGTTCTAAAATCTGTATGTTCATGTTTTAGTACGAAATGTTTTTCTCCAAGTCTTCTATCTTTAACTTGTAATCATTTTCAGACTTTCTAAAGTCAGATTTTAATATGTTTAATGACTCAAGATCAGATCTCATCTCTAGGTTGTAGGACCTGTATCTATTTACTTTAGCAATGCATTCAGGGGAGCAAAGATGTTCTAATACCTTGCTTCATCATGATCAGCCATCAATGCTTGGTTTGGAGAAGCATCCTCCCCTGAAAACTCCAGTCAAATCCTCCCTCTTCAACAGCAACCGCAGCATGTTGCTTTGTCTTCTCAGCCTGAGGGGTATTGTTGGTGTAGTTTGGTCTGAGTTGTGTTTGACCCCCATTTGCTCTGGGTGCCTTACACTCCCTGGCGAAGTGACCCATAAGGTTACAATTGTACACTTAACTTTGCTTTTATCCAGCCCAACTTACCACTGGTAGCATTGCTTGGAAATTTTCTTCCTGTCCTCTTGTAGAACTTCTTGCTCTGTGAGTGAGAGAGCCATCTGCTGAACTATCTCCATGTATTCCAGGTCATCTGGATGGATACAGTCTAGTCTTCAAGAGTGAAGAGATAATTTCCACAGCTTTCATCTGCAGACACAAAGGCTTGAGAAGAACTTGTCTCTTGGAATGAGCTTCCTTGAGTAAAGTTCTCCCTTGGTGTCTCCGGAAGGTGATGAAAGGACCCTTTTGTGAGTTGTCAGGGTAGCATAGAGATGATGTTGGGGTTCTATGCTGTCCCTTTCAACACATGAAGGGCTGAACCCATTTGATTGTTAGAGTTGCCAGATGAACTTGTAAGTTCATCTCCATCTGGTATCCACTGAGAATCCTATATAACTCTGTCAGAGTAAGAGTTTAAGGTTCTCAGTCCTCTTGATTACCACACAATAGTGTGTCCATTGCCTAGGAAGTGAGGACATGAACTTCCTTACAATGTCTCTGTTCTCAAGAGGAACTCCTCCCTCCACAAGGGTATCCACAATCTCAACATACCTGAAGTATTGTTGGGTCATGGTTTCACCTGTTTTAAAGGTGAAATTTTCAAACTGCTGCTTCAGAAGATCTTTCTTGTTCTCCTTGGCTTCAAAGGAGCCTTCATACATCAGCTTCAGTGCATCCCACAGCTGTTTAGCTGTTTTGCACTTCTTAAAACCTCTGTACACAGAGTTTGGGATAGCAGTCTGAAGAGCAGTCATGGCCTTCCTGTCAATCTCTACTCTTTTCCTATCTTCATCTGAGTAGTTGGCCACATCTTTAGGAATCATACCAGCCCGGTAGCAGAGGGGTGCTAGGTATGAAAGGTCCATATTCAACAGATTCCCACATTCTTGAGTCAAGAGACCTGATGAAGCCTTCCATCCTCATGCACCAGGTGTCGAAGTCATCAAGAGTGATCAATGGGGATTTGTTCATGGTTCCAGTCTCCATATCAGTCTTTGAGATGGAAGCCATTTGAAAAAGTTTAGTTTTTGTGTGTGTGAGGGATCTTAAGATGGTTAGATCTTATATCACGAGCCTGAATGCTCTGATACCAATTGCAGGATCGTTCAAGGGCTTGAACACAATTACAACACAACAACACAATGAGAAGATTACTAAACGTTAATCAAACAGTGAACTAGGTAACTAAAGGTGATGCAGAGAACACAAGTAAAGCAAGAGACAGAACAAGAGAGTATAGTTTTCAAGGGAGCAGTATATTGCTTTCTCAAGTTCTTTTACAAGTGTTCTAAGCATTTTAAGATACTAGAACTTGGAACTTATACTACAACCTACAGCCGGCTATACTATGAAAGCCAGCTGGATACAATTGACTAGACACTAACAAAATCAATTGTAGGATCAAAAGGCATATCTGCCTTTTGACCTTGTGACTATGACATGCCATAGCTCACATCCTTATACATTACAAAAGGATAAAGTACATAAAGTGGAAAGTTTCAGACTCAAGACCTCAATGTACAGTTACCAAAAGCATGACCTTTTCACCAACTCTTGTAAGTTGGTGACTTATCAGAGACGTAGCGGAAAAGGTGCTTTATGGAACAGTACATCAGATAAAGCATGTGTACTAAAAGTCTTCGGAAGAAATCTGTCTTCATAGGTTGAAGCTTCGGAAGACTTTGTCTCTTCAAGCTTCGGAAGACTTCATTTTAGGCTTCGGAAGATATTGGTCTTGGCTTCGGAAGATATTACACTTAGAGTATTTTCTAATGCCTTGTGTAATCTCTTCCGAAGCATTCTTCACTTCAGTACTTAGTGCATGTTGCTGAACACCTAGGCAGTTTTGGGTTGCATCAGACTTCAGGAATCCTTACAATTATGCTCCAAACGTCCTATGCCAAAGCTATGACTCACAATGATGCTTTAGACAAAAGACATGTTGTTCTTCCTTAGGTGATGCAGAACACACGGTTAAGACATATGTATTATCTTCGTCGGAGTCTTTAAGACAACCCATTCTTCAGGAACTAAATCCAGGTTTTAGAATGTAGTATGAGTGTCTGTAAAATGAGTTGAATATTTTTGTCGTAGATCTGAGAACCTTAGCAGATTGAATTCAGTTGTTCACAGTAATTCACTCTGTCAAAGCTCAGCATCCCGTTTGTCATAGATCCTTCTCTGTAATCCTACAACCTTCGAATCTCCACTGAATGCTACAATATTTCCTTGTATGTACTTGAAATCAAGAAAGAGGGAACGATCTCCGTCATATGTCGGGAGCATCCACTATCTACGTACCATAGGCTATTAGACCTGTGTGGATGAACCTACAAACATAAATAACTAATTAGAATAAAGAACCCAAGCCATGATGGTCTTGGGTTTCCTGTTCATATTCATGATAGTCACCTCCTGGTATTTTCCTCTGAATAGTGATTTAGATGGAGGTGATTTGGGAGACTTTTGGTAATGAATTGGTCGAGTCATCTCATTAACATCTACTGAGGATTTAGATGAATAATGAAATCGTTGGTCTCTATTTCTTTGTAAAAGTTTAGCCTGAGTTTCTTTATCAAAAGTTGGTTTTTGCTTAGGAAGGTCAAGTTTGTGTTTCATTGTGAGATGATTTCTTTGACCCTTCCTCAAATCCTTCAAGTTATTTTTGTCATTTGTTGATCTAGGTGTCCTAGATTAAGTATTATGAAGATGAGGTCTGACAGAATGCATCACAGTAGATGTTTTTGAGATGGGCTTATGTTGTGGAATTCTCAACCCCTTCTGATTAAAGTAACAATAAGATGTATTGTGGTTGTTCATTTCATAGTTTGAACAATACTTGTTAAAATAACAGTTTTTTGGTGGAGTGATTGTTCATATCACAAATAGAACAATATGATTGAAGAAGCATTTATCTGTCTTGTGATTGAACATGTCACCAATATCACAATACATTTGTTTGTTTCTTGACTCAGATTTTTCTTTGTGTGACTCAACGGAAACTTTCTTTTGATGAGTCACTTTCTTTTCTTTTGGTGTTGTATCAGAATAAGCCCTTTTAGTAGATTGTTTCACAACACTACTTTTGTTCAGTTGTTTAGGATGTTTCTGTTTCTTCAACCTACTTCTCACCTCTTTCTCAAACTGGTCAACATGTTCTTGTTACAGATATCAAACCCAACTCCCTGCCTTAACCTTGATGACTAAGGATCTGATGAATTTTTATGTGTTGACCTCAGTTTTACAGTTCGTTTCTTTTTCAGTGAAACCTTTTCTGATTTGCTTGAATTTTGTGGAGATACAATCTCATTATCAGAACTACTCTCAGTAGTGGGTTTCACTATTTTGACATATTTCTGTTTGCCTTGTAAAACACATGGTATGAATTTTATAAAAGGCACGATTGCTTTTATAGGGCTTGATGGTTTCATGATATTCACTGTCTTGTCTGAGCACTCTTTGATTTTGATTGGGTGTCCTAACTTGATTTTATCCTCATTGGTTTCAAAATAAAATCAGGTTTGTTTTGAGGATTTGTCACTTGTTTCACTACTGATCTAGGTTCCATATTTTTAGGTTCAATTGATTCAAAGAGTGAGACAGAGTTAGGCATGACAGTGTAATTGTCATTGTATGGTGGAGGACATGAATTACACCCAATCCCTACATGTCCTTTGGATCCTTTTCGGAATCCAGCATCTCTTGCAGCTTGACTGAAGACATTTGATACTTTTCAAGTTTCACTTCAGCCATAGATTGTTGAGCTTTAGCTTGAGCTAACTTTTCAGTAAGTAGCTCATTTTCAGCTGCAAGATTGTATTTCTCACCATGCAATTTTTCTATGTAAGAAATGAGAGATTTGATTTTGATTTCAAAACTGTTTAGTTCTCTCTTCATCATTTTTGACTTCACCTTTTCTTCTTTAATTTTATCTGCCAGTTTATGATTGTGTTCTCTATACTCTTATAATTCATTTATGCATTTCTCACTACAAAGGTTAGTTTTTACCTCAGTAGGCATTGAAGATGGTCCATCATTGATGTGAGCCATAAGAGCATGATTCTGGAATTAAGGCTTCACTTCCTTAGCATACACCCTCCAGTCACATATCCCATCTTGTTTGATCACAAGGGCACTAGCAAAAGGCTGACTGCTTGCATGGGCTTGATTATTCAACTGTGGTTGATTCTGGTATGTTTGTTGATGATGAGAATGATGATACTGTTGTTGTTGATTGTTTGAGTGATAGCTTGAATTGGGCCGTGGTGATGATTGACCTGGAGAGTTCCTTGAATGGTTGTTTCTGTTAGGAGCATCGCACTCTCTTGAGAAATGGCCAGTCATGCCACAGTTGAAGCATTTACCTTGGATTTGTCATATCCAAGTTTTGTGTTCTTATTCAGGCTCAAATTTCTTTCTTTTCTGAAGAACTTTCTTTGTTCTCATGGCAATCATTGCCATTTGCCACTGTAGATCCATCTCCTCAACATCATCACGATCTATTTCTTCTAAATCTTCCTGTATTAGGTGGGCAGAAGTGAGTCTTCCCCCAAGATATGCTTCAAAACTTGCAACAAAGGCATTGTAAGTTGCCTTTTTCTCTTCTGATTTTAAGTCTTCTGGAAAGGTTTGAGGAGCAGTGGAGACTTTTGGGGCTTGAGCTGAAATTGAAGGGTGATTGAATGGTGAAGATGCAATGAACTCAGTATTGTTCATTTGATCTCTTGATGAGATGAAGTCATCTTCCTCTGTGATGAAAGCATTTTCAACAGAATGTGATTCTGAAGGGAATTTGTACACTTCAATCACTCTTGGTCCACTCGGATTTCTGCTTCGTTCATCAAGTTCCAAAGCTTCAATCTTGGCTATCATAATGTCTAGAGTGGTACTCTCAAGATCAAGAGTATTTTTCAGCATTGTGACATTTTGCTTTCAACTTTTAGGTAGACTGTGAAGCATTTTCTTGTTAAGTTCTTTAATGTTGAATGAAACACCCATAATTTCCAAGTAATTGACCAACTGTACAAATCTGTGCAGTTGTTTTGATATGGATTCTCCTTTGGTGTGATGGAAGGTTTCATACTGATTGACCAGCTTGTCTTTGTTAATTTCAGCAACCTCACTGCTACCTTCACACATAATTTTGAGAGCATCCCAAACAGCTTTAGCAGTTCCATATTTTTCCAATTTTTTAAGCACATCCGTTTTGAGTGCTTGAGTCAAAATTGAGTATGCTTTGAGATCAATTTTGATTTTCTTATAGTCATCTTCATCCAGTGTTAAATCTTCAGTTGGTATTCTAGCAGTCTTGTACAGTGCAGCTTGACCTGTTGATAGAGTAACATGAATATGTGGACCCTTACATTTTGAGATCCAAAAGTTAGGATCTACACCTGTGATATAATTTCTAAACCGTATTCTACATTGTTTTAACTCAGATTTGTGTTTAAGCATGGGAGGTTTAGGTGTATGACCTAGTTCAGCGTAACTGTTAGAATCCATATTGATTTGTGAAAGTATAGATTTAGTTGATTTTAAGATTGATTATGTTTGATGAGTCCAACTTGTTCAAGCAGTTCTTTTGAGGTTTAGAATGAGTATTCTTGTTGTTTGACAGGAGTATTGTTGTTGTTTGCTAAGTAGAGATGATGATATCTACTACTAGCAACTTGATTATCAGATCAATCGAGTTCTATTCAGTCTGTGCATAGATCTAAAAGAGAATCGAGAGCCGAAGCTCTGATACCAATTGACTGGGTTTGAGTAAGAGTGATATTCTTACTGAGAATCGAATATGATAATCAAGTCAATGATTGAGTGGCGGAAACAAACAATCAAAGAACATTCAAAGCATGAAAATTACTCATAAATGTTGTTTGTATTGATTTATGAAAGTTGATAAGTTACAGATAATAATTACAATAAAAATTCTCTATCTATCAGCCGTCACCTCAGTACGAGCTTAACTATTCTATTTATAGGCAGACAAGATGCCTTTACAAAATGACTAAACTACCCCTTACCTATCACATCAAAAACTAGTCTAAGTCTTGATCCACATCTTTGCTTGTTCATCCGCATTGACAAATGCAGATGAGTTAATCTTTGATCAGCATTTCTACCTGATCATCAGCATTAGTAAGATGGTCATCCGTATTGGTTAATGCGGATGAACAAATACTTGTGTGCATTTGGTTGGTCATCCATATTTGTCAATGCGGATGAGCAAAGTCTTGTCTGCATCTTCTTTTGTTCTTCTGCCTTACTCAATGCGGAAGAGTAACTTGTTCTTCAGCATTAGTATTATGTCTTCCGCATTAGTCAATGTGGAAGAGTAAACACTTGTTCGCATCAGAGTTTTGTCTTCCGCATTAACTAATGCGGAAGATAACACTTGTTATTTTTCCTTGCAGATCTTCATCCGCATTTCATCATGGACTTATGGGATTCCAACTGAGCAATCATCAATTCACCCACTAAGTTGGCATGTATGATCCTTTCAGGGTACAACACAAGGACTCTCACTAATGATCAGGTCTATGTACTCTTTCATTATCTCCTTTATTCATTATCACCATGGTTATTAATGTTTAAAACCATACATTGGGGACAATATACCTCAAGTGTCGGGATACGTGGGAATTAAACTAAAAATTTGACCTTTTTGAAAATTTGAAAAGGTGAACAACTTTGAAAAACATGGAACTCAAACTTTTGCATACATAGTTAATTGATACTAGTTTGTGCACTTATGAATCCCTTGGAATATATGTTTTGAACATTGAGTAATGCACCCTAATTATTAATCTTCCTAAAATAGGTGAAAGTCTTAGGTGGTGTATCAAAACAATTATGTATGACATACACGCTACACCTTTTATTACCTCTTTCCAATGTTTCTGTAAGAGTTTAGCCTAATTGAGAAATTCATTGTAACACCCGGATGTTTTAAAGACGGGAAAGAAAGAATAAAAGTGTAGACGAAGAAAGGAAACATAATTTAACCCAATTTGAGGGGCTAAATGTGTCAAAAAAGACAAAAGGTATAAAAGTTGGTACAAAAGTGGGCATGGCCGCCCACACTTTCTTCATATCATCTTTTGTTCAGATATTTCTAGAGAGAGAAATATAAGAGCAAAGCTATAGGATTTGAAGAAAGAAGAATACAGATTCGAATTCAAAGTATGAATTCTTGGTTTTAAGATGTTCTTGGCCGGTATATGCCTTGGATATATGTTTATCTGTTTGTATGAGTGTTTGGGTTGTGTGATTTGGTTATTTTTAGGTGGTTGAACTCATAGGACAATCAGGTTTGAAGAAGTTCATCCAGAAGTTTGTCAAAGGTGAGTTCTACAACCCATTTTTATATTAACTGATTTTGAGGCTGAAAATGCATATGTAAATGTTGTTATAAAAGTGGGTTTTGTACCCATATGAATGTGTGTGTGTGTGTGTGAATGTGGGCGGGTTATGATTTGGGTGATTTATGATGTTATGATTGTGTTATATTCATGTTTTGTTGCTTAGAATGTTAGAACTCAGCTCAGAATATCATAAATTGATGATTTTGGGACTGATTTTGATGATTAATAGTATGAGTTGGTTTGCCCATGCGTTTGATATTAGCCCATGCACCCAACGGTTAGAAGTGCCCAAGTATAGTCTGATGCGCCTGCAGAGCTCATGCGCCAAGAATTGGCTAAAATTTGGCGAAGTGTTGGTCATGCACCCCATTAGTGCCCTTGCATCCAGAACCTTTCCCGGCGCCTAATTTTTCCCATGCGCCTAGAAGGCCATGCGCTTGCATAGTGCCTATGTGCCTAAGAGTTAGATTATTTTTTTGAGTTTTGGGAAAAGTGAAGAGTTAGGCTTTGACTTGGGATATTCCCGTGGGTGATGTAAGTTGATATTAGGATGATTGATGATATGGGATATGTTATGGATGATGATGTATGATCATGCTATGCTTATGTATGATATGTTTCCTTATGTTCCAAATATATATTATGATGTGACTTTACGTGGTGTGATTATGATAATGAACATAAAGTATCATCTTAACGAAGCGAAAGATTTAAGATAATGAAAGTGGAACATAAGAAACGAATGAATAAAAAGTCTTGCAAGAAAATGTAAGGAGGTTCACAACTCATTGAGAGTTGTTAGCTTAACTGTGTTTACAGCGTGTGATCTTGGCTTACAGTTAAGGGTTCACACACAGGGGGAGTTAGTCAATATGACTACTCCATACGTACGATATGTGTGATATGGGATCATTTTCGCTTAACCTTAGACGATATGGCTTTGTGCTCAAAAGGAGAGTTAAGCATACGACAAGATCTATATAGAAGTGAAAGATAATAAATGTACGAAAAGTGCATAAGTATGAAACGTGCAATATGTACGAAACAAATGGTGATGGAAGCTAATAAATATTATGTTGTTGTACGTATGATGTCTGATCATGTGCAAAGGAAAAAAAATATTTTCACGAATGAATGGTATAATGTTTTTGTAAAACTATAACTCACTCAGCAATGCTGACTTTTATGTCTTTCCAGTTGGTAGGTAAATGTTGTTGAGGATGGCACAGGGTGAGCTACTTGGCTTGTTTTGGATGACATCCATTTTATGTTATGATGAGGTTTTTGCATTGTAATGCAAACACACAATATTTTGTAATGATTATGAATGTTGTATTATTTTGCCAAAGCAATGAATGAAATTATTTAAAATTGTTCCCTTACGTTATTTTTGTAAACTTAAATATATGTCTTATGTTTTATGTACGATGAATGACCGACTATGAGCGTCCCTGGAAAAGGGCTTTATAAGGTGGTATCAGAGCCAGAGTTTAAGTAAAACAAGTTAAATTTTTTATAAGAAACCTAAACTTAAACTGAGGATGGGACAAATGGAAGGGATGCCAGTCTGAGTAGTTGCGCTCTATCAGGTTTTTTCTTAATGTTTAAGTATATTATGTGCGCATGTTATGTGGTTTATATGCTTCCTTGTAGATTTAGATACTGATGTAGTTAGGATAGGAAATTCTTGGGGTATGAAGAGTAAATTAAGTGGCTAATCACAATTGGCCAATGTAATTAGGGACTTACTATACTTGACATAAACTGAGCTATTACTTTAAATGACAATGTTAGTGTTTGTATCTTATAGAGTAGTAGAGGATGGCCGATGGTAGATCTTCTAATACTTCACGTGGTGGAGGTCGTGGAGGATGAGGTGGACATAGTGTTGGACCACGGGTCACGAGAGGAAGGCCTAGAGCTGAAGAGGTGGCTCATGAAGAGCCCAAGACCCTTCATCCAGAGGGTGGTGACGAGAGTGCTAACTTAAGGGCCTTGACTAAAGAGGTTGTTGTAAAAGAGGTTCATCAAGTTATGTAGACGATCTTACTGTCTCTGGTGACCGAAGTGATAAAGGTTGTACAAGAATGAGAAACAGATGAGAGGAATAGGTCCTCGGGAGGGAGAGAGCAACCGGAGATTGAGACAGTTGTCTCTACCGATAAGGATAAGGGAGAAGAGCCTGTGCCGGAGGCAGCACGAGGCTTGTGGGGCATTTTAGAGATGCAAGCTCCAAACTTTTGATGGCATTATCACTGCTGCTACTGCTCACTGTGGGTGAGAGAGATGGAATTTGTTCTTGATATCATTAAGTGTCGGGAGGATCAGAAGGTCAAGTTTACCACACATTCATTTGTGGACTCGGCTCTGTGCTGGTTGGACAACATCGTCCAAGCCGAGGGTAATTGGACAATTGGAAGAATGAGGTGGCCAGAGTTGAAAAAATTAGTGATTAAGGAGTTTTGTCCTCACCAAGAGTTGGATAAGGTAGAGAGGAGTTCCTACAGCTGGAGGCGAGAACAATGACGCATGAGCAATACACCACAAGTTTAACGAGATGGCAGGACTGGCGTCAGATCAGGTGATGCCCTTGTCATGAACGATCAAGAGATACATTCAAGGCTAGCTGGCGGATATCCGCAGACACATGTGTTAGGTCTAGGATCAGTAGATCTAGTTCATTTTGTATAGGCTTAGTACTTGAATTAATATCTGTAATGAATGGTTGTAATTCATTATTGTGTATGCATTATATATATAGGTTAACCCATTTGTATGTGTGTTGATTTATGTATGGTTGCAGGTACAAACATTATACTTGGTCAATCTCTGAAATTGACTAAGTGTAACAAACATCTATGGATGAACATTTTCTTACTCTATAGATATGTTGCTTATAAGTAAAATGCATCCAAAGACTTCTGCGGAAGAACAAAACATCTACGGAAGTCAATAAGATTGTTGCGGAAGAACAATGTACCCTTGGAAGAACAACACTTCTGTGGCAAAACAAAACATCTACGGAAGACAATATTTCTGCGGAGTCCAAACACTTGTATAATACAAGTGTTACAAGTCAACAAGTCAACAAGGCAGTTATGCGAATCCCAAGAAATCCCATGATTCCTTAACAGAAACAATTCAAATCCCGAGAGATCCGGTGTTTCCTTTAACAGAAACATCATTGTCTATATAAATGGATCCTAGGTTTCGATTCATGGGCGGCTTCTACAGCAACAGCAATAGCAATACGACAATTCCACAGCAGCAAACATCACATCAAATCTCATAATCAAACCCTAGCAGTCGTCGCATCATTCATCACAAAATTTAATATCATTATTTCATTATTTGTAATCATTAACATGTTTTAATGAACTACATATTATTCATTAATTGTGCTTCTTTTAGTGTGTTCTTGAATCTTTATTGATATTGAAAACAATTAAACCAAGCCAACGTTGATTCCGCAAACGTTGACTTGCCTTTAGCCGACATTGATAATTCCTGATTGCGATCCTTGGATTCTGAGGTGGTATGAGAGCCAAGTACTCATTGATTTAGATCGATTGATATATGAGTGTTAGTTGTGTTTAATTGCTTTTAATTCTCATTAACAGGGATTTATGTAAAACTTATTTGTCATTCAATAGTAGTCGGTTAGATTAACTTGGATCTATATTCAAATCAATTGAATAGTAGATCCTGTTGATCAAATGCATCAATTAACATCTCATATCTTAACTAATCAGGAGCAACTTAGTGGATCATGTTACCAACCACCGAAGTTGGAAACAAAAGCAGACTTCAAATCATGGAAAATCAAGTTTAGAAATCATGTAAATTATACAGATTCTAACTTATGGGTCTCTATAACAGAAGGTCCTTATATTCCACCCACCCTTGGTCCGGATTATAATGACAACAATCAACCCATAAGCACGAAAGATCTTTGACATGATCTCAGCATCTAGTTTGATCGATTCGAATGATTTCAGCAGCGGAATAGAGTACCAACTAGCACAATTCGAGCAAGAATACCAAAGATATTGCAATGAACAGAATTAGTTATAGAGAGAAAGTATCTGCAAAAAGAATATTTCATTCAATCACACGCTTTCATGGTGGCAAAATGTCACACTTACAATCAGGTCAATCATCCCTTATATAGGAATGTCATGGTGGAACATTCCTTATATAGGAGATGTGACGTCTGCTGATGTCACTCGATAGTGACATCTAACAGAACTATTAAAACAACTAAAACACAACTACTGAAGATGTCAAAACAACTGACATCGTCTTACAAAAATACTAAGTGTTATAAGTTACTACAACTACTGAAAAGAAACTACTGAAACTACAACGATTGAAGAACAAGCTCTTCAGTCGTTTTACAAAACTACAGAAAGTAAAAACATAAAACTACTGATAACACAACTACTGAAGAAGTACTCTTCAACTGTTGTGACAAACTACTGAAACTTCAGCACTTGGTCTTCAGACTTGAACTTCAGACGTTTTATCAGCTGATGAATTCAGTAGATGTCATCAGCTGATGTCTTTAGTCTTTGTCTTCAGACTTTGTACATCAGTTGTTGATCTTCAGCACTTGTGGACTCTTCAGCTGTTGAACTTCAGTACTTTGGTCTTCAGCTTCAGCACTTGTATTCTTCAGCTGTTGAGCTTCATCACTTTAGTCTTCAGCTTCAGCACTTGTGTTCTTCAGCTGTTGAGCTTCAGCACTTTAGTCTTCAGCTGTTGAAGTCTTCAGTACTTGATCTTCAGCTGTTGAAGTCTTCAGCACTTGTCGAACTGCTGATGAAGCCTTCAGCAGTTGTTGTGATATCATGTGGGACTTAGAGGTTTTCAAATCTTGGCTCATTGGTTCTTTTGGTCCAACAAACTCCCCCCGAACCAATGCAGCCAAAACCTCTAATTGATTTATTTTCCCACTTATTGTTAGCAGAATGGTTGGTCTTTTTCCTTCTTGATCAGTTAAGAAGATGACCCATATAAGCACTGGCCTGGGAATGAGTCTCTGATGATTTGGTTGTCAATGTATGGATGGGAGCTCTGTATTGGGGAATTGGACACTGAGCTGTTCCCCCATCCATGAGACTCACTTCCCAACTATGAGCTTGTAGGATTCCCTGGTGTAGGCCTCCAAAAATATAATTTGTTCCTCCATGGTGAGCTCCTCTGCCTCACCATCGAAGAATCCTTCTGGCCCATAGTACTCAGACAGGAATTTGACCTGTTCTCCATTTTTGAGTACCACTGTTGTAATGTGTCTGTAAGCAAATTCATCAGGATGATGACCTTCTAACAACAGTGGTAACTCATCCTTTCTGATCTCATTCAGCCTCTTATACACCAGCCCCTTTTTGATCATTCTGTTCTCCAGCATCTTTTGTGGGGGCATGTTTGAGGTGTAGGCCTTTTTGAAATCTTCCAGGATTTCCCAGGGTGAGACTACAAGGGCTAAGGAGATCACTTCATCTACAATCTTTTTCACTTGCCCATTGTATCTCTGAGGGATACTTTTCTTTTGTATTCTATGAGCCACCCTGGGATCAGGCCAAATTCTTACTCTTTCTTTCACATACTGAAAAGTATGTCTTAGAGTATAAATCATCTGAGCTTGTTTTTTCATATTAATGATGGAGGAAGTGGCTGCATATGCTTTATCTACTCTCCTCAATAACTCTTCATCGTGCATATGTGTTGTTCTTCTTCTTCCAATCTCACTTTGATTGCATCTCTTTGTTGCTCAGGAGTTATTGCAAGAGAGAGATCTTTGGCCTTAGGCAACTGCAAAACAGCTGAGATCGGCAGCCTGTCTTCATCATCATCTTCTTCTTCTTCCAGCCTCAACACCTTTCTCTTCTTCTGCTTAGGTGCATCATCGGCTGTTGGTTTTGAGGGTAAGGGAGTTGGTTTTGTGGGTTGTGGTTGTGGTTGTTTTGGAGAGGGAATGTTGACAGGCTGAGTTAGCATTTTGGAGGTGAGTGTGGCTTTTGAGTGTTTGGCTAGCTCAGTCCTGCTCCCTGCTCCTGCTTCATTCAAAGCTTCTATTACTAATCCCTTAGTATATGCCTCAGACGAACAGATCTTGGAGGTTATGCCCAAGATGCTGTCCCTGGTCCATGATTTTATTTCGATCAATGATCTCCCAAGGGATTTGCTGATAAATCTGATCATGATCTCAAGTCTTTCTCTATCCATTATGCTGTAGCTGGCCCATCTTTGTTGAATCTCTTCGATCTCTAATCTTCTTATTTCAGAGTCCAGCTTTTCAGTATTGAAACCTTGCCTAAACAGCCGATCAATGATATTGTCCATTGATCTGTTGTGTTCAGCATCAGCTTCTTTAACCATTTCATTCAAGTTTTTCTCTTTTTCAGCACTTTTCTTTTTCTTATATGTGACATGAAAGTCCTTTTGACTTTCATGTACTTTCTCCTTTTCAGCTCCCTTCTCATTCTCATTCTCCTTCTCTTTCTCGGTCTCATACACACAGTCCTTCTCTATTTCCACTTCTTTGTCCTTCTCTTTCTCCTTCTCCATCCTCTTTCTTTTATCTTTCACTGCTGGAATCTCCCCCTTTTTGGGTGCATTGGTTTTAAGGGTTTGATCAGCAGAAAGCTTTTGGCTCAGTACATCCTCCACCATAGTTTGTAAGACAGAAGAAAGTCTCTCATCAACAGTTTTAATGACAAGTTCAGTTATCTGCGGTGTGATAAGAGATAGGGGATTTTGAGGGATAGCATCCATTTGCTCAGGGGGGTTTTGGTCCTGAGAAATGGTGCCAGAAACATAGGCAGGTGGCTGAGATTCTTTGAGTGGCTGTGTGTTTAAGTGACCTTCAGAGGAAGGTGCCATCTGTTGGTTGATGTGGTGGCAGATGGTCTTTCTCCATGAGAGAGTTGGTCAAGTAGTTTTTGCAGCCTACTGACTTCCTCCTCTAGGATTATGTTCTGGGCAAGAACATCATAAAAGAAGCCCAGGTCATCATCAGCAGATGCTGAATCACCTGACCTCCTGCTTGTAGCAGGATGTACATGCACTGGGTGTAGACCAGATGTAGCATGTGCCCCTTTGTCTTGGAACTGGGGACTTCCAACCTCAGGACTTTGTCCTTCATCAGCTGTTGCCTCTGGTGAGGTCTTAGTTATGTTACCAACCTCAGTCTGATCATATGCTGATTCAGAAGAGGTGGCAGCCTCATCAGATGTTCTGATCTCCATATCCACACCAGGAGATAGAACATTTAAACCCCGGTGCTGTGGGTTATCAGAAGCATGTGTATCCTCTTCCTCAATTGTTGTTGTTCTCCCTTTGTTGGTGGTTGTACGGGAGGAGGAGAGGCATGCAGCTGAGTCAGCACATTAGCAATTATAATGGTTGGACTTTGGGGGGCATTTGCATGCGGAGAGGGGATAGAAGCTTGTTGGACCAAAAGAACCAATGAGCCAAGATCAGAAAACCTCTAAGTCCCACATGGTATCACAACAACTGCTGAAAGCCTCATCAGTAGTTTGACAAGTGCTGAAGACCTCAACAGCTGAAGAACCAAAGTGCTGAAGTACAACAGCTGAAGAACACAAGTCTGAAGCTGAAAGACCAAAGTACTGAAGTACAACAGCTGAAGAGTTTACAAGTGCTGAAGATCAACAACTGATGTACAAGGTCTGAAGACAAAGACTGAAGGCATCAGCTGATGATATCTACTGAAGTCATCAGCTGATGAAACACCTGAAGGTCAAAGTTTGAAGATCAAGTACTGAAGCCTCAGTAGTTTGTCACAACTGCTGAAGAGTACTTCTTCAGTAGTTGTGATATCAGTAGTTTTATATTTTTATGTTTCAGTAGTTTTGTAAAACGACTGAAGAGCTTGTTCTTCAGTCGTTGTAGTTTCAGTAGTTTTATATTTTGTACTTAACATGCTGATATGTTCTCAGTAGTTGTGAACATTTCAGTAGTTTGTTAAGAATTAGTTATTTTTGTATTAGATCTGCCAGTTGTCACTTTCCGTGATAACAGCAGTGATTATTGCACTCTATATAAGGAGTGAAACTCATTGTAACCATGAGGAATGGAGAATGAATTCAATAAACGAATGACTTGATTAAATATTCTTCATTCATAAACATTCCTTGAAATCAGAAATATATATTCTCTCCCTATACCGTATGCGCTTTTAATGCTTACAAATATCAATTGCTTACTACAATTGTCTAATTCTTGATTGTATTCCGCTGCTTTGTATCCTAATACATCAACTTGTGATCGCTGATCCTGTCAAATGGTATCAGAGCAGGTTCATCATTGATCAATCTAATAATTGATCATTGAAACTGCTATTCAAGATCTAAGTTTGATTGAATTAGCTTTTGTTTTTGCAAGAAACGGTTATAGAGATTGAATTTTCTGTATTTCTGCTCATTCATCCTGAGATCTTTTCTTGGTTCTCATTGAGTTTGTTGTGGTCTGTCTAAAACTTTTAAAAGCTTGAACTAAATTGTTTTTGAACTGAAAATGACTACTCCTTCCAATGATCTTCACAATACTGGTTCCTCAACCAAGCCACCTATGCTGGTTAGGAATGAGTATAACATATGGTAAAGACGTATGCTCCATCACCTGTCTGTTAACAGTGCAGGGTGTTGGACATCAGTGGTACATGGTCCACACAAGCCTATGGTGAATAACCCGGAAACCAATCAAATGGTTCCGAAGAGGAGGGAGCAATACTCAGATGAGGATAAGAAGTTGCTTGAAATTGATGCAAAAGCCCATGGAATTCTAGCCACGGCACTGCCTAATGAAATCTATTCTGGGCTAATGCATCATGAAACTGCCCATGACCTCTGGAATGCCTTGAAAGAACAATTTGGAGGAACAGATGAGGTCTTGGCAATAATAGAGAAATTCTTGCCCAACAATATGAGACATTCTCTCATAGAAAGGGTGAGACACTAACTCAACAATATGAGCGGTTCTCTTGTTTGATCTTGAACTAAAAATGGTCAAACTTGAATACACCATATTCAGATGAATAACAGATTTCTCAGATCACTGCCTGAGAGATGGGACACATATACTATTGTCCTACGCTCCAGTGCAAGTTTGGACAAACTATCTCTCACCCAACTCCATGGGAAACTGCTCACTTTTGAGAGAGAGATAGAACAGAAGAGAAAGTTGTCTTCATCTGGAAAGCTCACTGAAGACTTTGTACAGGCAACACTGCCTTGGTGGGTCATGAGTCAGAATATGCTTCATCTGAATGCCAGTATGATGAGCATATTATTCTCTTCAAGCACTTCTGATTTTGCATTTGTGAGTATTGATGGTCAGTTTACTGGGTGTAATAATGACAATCTATGTTTCATTATGGATTCTCAAGGGGATTGCTGATGATGACTTAGAAGAGATGGATATTTTGAGCCAAATGGCCTTGATAAATATCAGATCTCAGAAGTTCTACAAAAGAACTGGAAGAAAATTCCCAGGACTCTCTGGCAAAACCAAGTTGGTTTTGACAAGAGCAAGTTGAGGTGTCACAAATGCCAAAGGCTTGGACACTTTGCAAGAGAGTGTAGATCAACTGGATCTAACTCCACTGCACCCTTTGTGACTTTCCCTGGCAATAGTCAACAACACAGAGGGCAACATCCTGTCACCTCTAGTCATCATCCTCAACAACAATCTCCGGCATATTTTGTTCCTCAGGGTCAAATGCCATATCCGTACCCTTGTTATTACATGCCACAGTCAAATCAAGTTCAAGTTCCAATGACACCACAACCTCATGCACTACCAGAACCTCAGCCTTCCCAATCTCATCAACAACCTCAATCTCAACAACACAGCTTCTTCACCCCAAGAGTTGTTGACTGGAGCAGTTTACCAGATGACTTGTCTGGTCATGATCAACTGTTCTCAGGTGCTGGTCAACATGGTGGTGACAGTCCCTTTGGGAATCTAGCTCTTATGGCTTTGGAGTCTACTGATACTTCATTTTCCAATGCCTCTACACCTCAGGTATCACAGGTATCCTCTGAGGCAAAAGCCAAATTATGTTCTGAACCATGCATAGCAGCATTTGCTTCCATTAGAGAAGCAAATGTAGCTCTAATTAATAAGAACATTGAGCTAGAACAAATAATTTCCAAAAACAAGCTGAGTTTGAGTTTGTGCTCAAGATAAAAATGATGAGATTTATAAACTGAATTGCCAAATAATTGATGATAAGGCTAGAGAAGAAGTACTTCTAGAGAGTACAAAGATCTCAAAGAAACCCTTGCAGTTACCCAGGTCGAGTGTGATAGATGGGTACAATCATGCAAAGGTTTTGAAATGCTTCTTAGTAAGCATCTGCTTCAAATGTGAAGTTTGGAATCGGTTACAATCACACTGCTCCACCTACAGATTTTACACCAAGAGCAGAGGTAGAATCTGATGGTGAGAGTGATAACCAATCCATCACATCATGTGATCTACCTTCTGATACAGCACAATCAGAAGTAGCAGTCAGCATCAAGCCCTCTTTGAACCTATCAGCTGATATTGATGGTTCAAATGCTGACATTCACATGATTAATGAGTTGATCAACTCAGGAGTTAATCCTGAAGGTCCTGAAAGGACTAGAGAGCAGGATTTAACACCTGAAGTTCAAACTTCAACTGCTGTCAGTACTGAAGAGAAGAAACTGGCAGTAGAAAGAGTTTGAAGACTACTAAAGAGGTAGTCAAGAAAGCAACCAATGCTTCCAAAGCATTGCAGAACAAGTCTTCTGTTGCTTCACCCTCTTTAGTTGATGATCAACCTAAGATGAAGAAAAACCATGTGAAGTATGTGGTTTGTTCAATCATCTTACAGATGATTGTTGGTACAAAAGAGGTTCCAAACTCAAACAAAAGAAGAAATTAATGAAAATGGTAAAAATGAAACTGAGTTTGAGACCACATTTGTATCAGCAACATCAACCCTTAAGTCCTTAAAGAAATCCAAAAAGGAAGGGGTTAAACAGGTGACAGCTGAGGGTGCTCAGAAGAAGAAGGTGCAACATAGGAACTTATCAAACTCCACTAGCAATGTGTCTGATGAGCTGAAAGCTTTATCACAAAATCAGACACAGCTGGTAATGATGGTACAACATCTGTTGGGTAGAGTTAACCAACTAGATTCTCCTATGTTGAAACCACAGAAAAGGAGGTCCAAGCCAAAGGACTCCTCTTCTACACCATCTTCTTCCTCTCAGGCTGTTGTTTCAAATAAACCTGTTAGTTTACCATCTACTGATGAGACCAGGCCCAAAACCAAAAGGTTTGGGTCTCTAAAACTAACTGATTGTTTATTATTGCAGGGTTCTTCAACATGCCAAAGTA